>JAGDYQ010000127.1:601337-755500 GCA_021962125.1 Bulinus truncatus
AAAATGAACTATCATAGATGAGGGGCAAAACATCTCAATTGCTAGCTTTCCCATTAGAAAGTCACCGTAATGCATGCCCTCTTCCTGACACATTATTGTTTATAGACTTTGTAGATTGTTTCTGCTCTGAAAAAAAAATAGAAAAAAATTTTTACAAAAAAAAAAATAAATAAATAAATAAAAAAAATACAACAACATAAAATGTTATAAGTAAACTTAATTGAAATAACAATTGGTTATTATTTTTTGTAATTCACTCTGTAAACAAATTTGATCTTTACCGTGCTACCTTTAACAAAAAGTTTAAAAATGAGTGAAACTAATTAATAGATTATAATGTGGTAAGCATTCCATTACAACAGAGTTTTAAAATAAAAAAAAAAAATAATGTGTTATACACTATTTTCTAATCGTGCTAAGCTTTTTTCAATAGCCGCAAGATTCAAATTTAAATCTTTGTAGCAATGATATCTTAATCTATTGAATCTATTGATGGAAATAGCCCGAGAAGAAATCTGAAAATGCAGCTCTTTTTCCAGTACCAAAAATTTTAAGAGATGAAGGTCTCGCCCTTTGCTGGAACTAAGTAAGTTCCGCCTAGAGAGTACCGAGTCACCCTAGTTACTTACCTAGTAAACCCCATAGAACTTACCCGAGACCGGACCTGTTTCGTCAAGGTACCTGACATTGTGTGACCTGACATTGTGTGACCTGACATAGTGCTAGGAAAACACACTGATTATTTTTCTTTGCTTTATTATAACATGGGTTAAAAATTATAACCAACTTCAAGAGGTGGAGTGAATGAAGGACGAAGATGGCTCGTACAATGCCTCGTACATGGCTCGTACATGGAGCCCTGAAAGTTTGAATACCTTTTATGGTGTCAGTTTATTTTTAGAAGGCCACCATCTTTTGTAATCTTCTAATCAAGGCCATTGTCTTCTATCGTCTTCTCAAGACAAGTATTTTCTTCTATCGTCTTCTCAAGACAAGTATCTTCTTCTATCGTCTTCTCGAGGCCAGTATTTTCTTTTAGCGTCTTCTCAAGACAAGTATCTTCTTCTATCGTCTTCTCAAGACAAGTATCTTCTTCTATCGTCTTCTCAAGATAAGTATCTTCTTATATCGTCTTCTCAAGACAAGTATCTTCTTCTATCGTCTTCTCAAGACAAGTATCTTCTTCTATCGTCTTCTCAAAACAAGTATCTTCTTCTATCGTCTTCTCAAGACAAGTATCTTCTTCTATCGTCTTCTCAAGACAAGTATCTTCTTCTATCGTCTTCTCGAGGCCAGTATTTTCTTTTATCGTCTTCTCAAGACAAGTATCTTCTTCTATCATCTTCTCAAGACAAGTATCTTCTTCTATCGTCTTCTCAAGACACGTATCTTCTTCTATCGTCTTCTCAAGACAAGTATCTTCTTCTATCGTCTTCTCAAGACAATTATCTTCTTCTATCATCTTCTCAAGACCAGTATTTTCTTCTACCGTCTTCTCAAGGCCATAATCTTCTTCTATCGTCTTGATTATACTCTATACAGGTCGAACACATCTTTTCCATTTAAAAACATCCACAGGAAATAACACGTTTAAATTATGGAAAAATGCCGTCATGAATGTTCTATGTTAATTTATAAAATGTACAGAGGTTTATAATCTAGCTTCTGTGTAGCCATATATAACAGATTCCATGTAGGTTCTACATACAATGAAATGGAGGATTTATCATTATTTTTATATTAGGAAAGATCGCTATATAAAAGACAAGCTAATTTTAGATACAAAATTGTGACCTACTTTGTACAGCATCTTTTCTTCTTTGATAGATCATTAAATACACGGCATTCTTGTTTAGGACAATTCTCCGGTATAATATAGTTCCTTTATACATCAACATTATGGGGGGGGGAAATAACATAATAATAACATAGTATGTCAAATCGTTAGCATGTTATTGCCATGTCTACACTCATCTCTAATAATGATACAAAATTTAATCTCATTATCATTATATTTGGTTAAAAAAATAAATGATTAAAAACGACTTCAAATTAATAATTGCTGCAACAAAATACTAAAAATCCCTAATAGTTTCAATTGACAAGTCAATGTTAAAATTAATTTAGCCAAATTTACCAAAGCTGGTTGCTTATAATGTCAGGCATTGATTGATACCTTTTTGACAAAAAAAAAATTAGATTCGCAGAACATATTTCCCTTTCAGAAAGAGGTAATTTCTAAAAGTAAACGAATATATTCAAATTAGAACAGGTCATTTTTTTTCTAGGGACTTAGTTACGTGAGTCTAGAAGCACCAATAGTTAATAACTAGCAAGGTCGTATCATTTATTATTCATATAAGACCATAGCCCATGACGTAAAATGACTGGCGTACAACCATAGCCATAGACGTTAACTGACTTGCGTACGACCAGCGCCATGGACGTTAAGGGACTGGCGTACAATCATAGCTCAGAACGTAAAGTGACTGGAGTACGACTATAGCCATAGACTTTATATGACGGAAGTACGACCATAGCCCAGGACGTAAAGTGACTCTCGTACGACCATAGCACAAGACGTTAAGTGACTGGCGTACAACCATAGCCATGGACTTTATGTGACGGACGTACGACCATAGCCAAGGACGTAAAGTGACTGCTTAAGACCATATCGATGAACATTAAGTGACTGGCGTACGACCAGAGCTATGAACGTTAAATGTCTGGCGTTAGACCGAAGCCCAGGACGTTAAGTGACTGGCGTACGATCATAGCCATGAACTTTATGTGACGGACGTACGACCATAGCCAAGGACGTAAAGTGACTGGCTTAAGACCATATCGATGAACATTAAGTGACTGGCGTACGACCAGAGCTATGAACGTTAAATGTCTGGCGTTAGACCGTAGCCCAGGACGTTAAGTGGCTGGCGTACGATCATAGCCTAGGATGTTAAGTGACTGGCGTACAACCATAGCCAAGGACTAAAGTGACTGGCGTACGACCATACCAAAGAATATTAAGTGACGGACGTAAGACCATAGCCATGGTTGAGTTAAGTTTTGGACGTACGAGCATAGCCATGGACAAGGGAGTTTGACAAGCTCAATTTGAATTAAGCTATCACAGTTTCTCTATATGGAATTTTTTTTGTTCGTTTTTATGAAATAAATGAAAATGCATTGCTGAGCGAGTTATCTCCGGTTATTGTCCAACGCATGTTTTTACTGTCATTTTGGCCAACTACCAGATTAATACACAATGATTATAACGTCATAAACCATGAGCCATTGTATGTGACGTTGTATTGACGTCCAAGTTCTCCGTTTGCAGTTTAAAGTCCCATTCCTGTATAGAGTGAATTGATCAGTACTGTGATGGCTGTGCCAACTGGTGATACTCGAAATGATTATTTCTGACCAATTTTATAACAATATATTTCGACTTTATGATATATGCTTAGATTATACTGTAAATGCTTCAATATTATTATTAATAATTCGATTTTCGGATTAAGACTTTGATTTTATAATTAATACCTCGATTTTACGATATCTACTTACTGTGAACAACATTTTTCGGTATGGCCTTTTTCTGTGTAGCAGTCTTTCTTCAAACAGTAGGAAGGTTTTACTAAATATCTGAATAATGTTAAATAAATGAGTATATCATGTGATCAATACTATACTTGTTACATACCTTAGTATGTCATGTGATCAATACTAGACTTGTTACATACCTGTGTATGTCATGTGATCAATACTATACTTGTTACATACCGGAGTATATCATGTGATCAATACTATACTTGTTACATACCTGAGTATGTCATGTGATCAATACTAGACTTGTTACATACTCGCACATACTCGTTCAGGGAAGAGTTCAATTTTTAGTACCATAATTTCTTTACAAATAAAACATGTTTGTTTGTGTGTAATATTGACATGTATACATATATTCATACAGATGTACACATTTATAAACATGGATGACATATGTACGTACATAAAGCCATACAGATGTACACATTTAGAAACATAGATAACATGTAGTTTTGCAAAGATCTAAAATGTAGAAAATCTTTTTTTTGAGTAAAGATTGAAAAAATTTCAATTCATTTAAAATACACACATAATAACAATTTTATGTGCTCACCTTACTGAATCAGCATCTGCAATTATATAAAACAATTCATGTCTAATTCGACTTAAATGTATTGTTGACAATATGAAAAATAATAACTGTGACCGAAACGTTGCAGTAGATCAGTAAATATAAGGATATTTCATCAGGTAAAAAAAAATCAAATTAGATTAGCTCAAAATGAATAAGGAAATTATTTCTCTTTTAATTCTATTCTATTAGTTAAAATAAAACAAACGTTCAATTAATTAATACTATTAAGTAAAGTAGATATCTTTTCAGTAAATGATAGATAATTTAAGATATTTAAGATAATGTATATCTACACACTCTTACCTTCTAGGACTGAGATAAACACAATACAGGTGACCATAATCAACCACATCTCACGTCTAAACATTTCCAAATTTAGTTTCGTATTTTCTATTAAGATAAAATGAAAGAAAAAAAAAAACAAATCAAGTTTGTGAAGAGAAACAAAATATAAGTAAATGTAGCAATCAATGTTATTTCATTATATTTGAATTTTATTTATAAAGATCTGCACTAGACCACGAGAAATAAGCAACAGAGACATTAATGTAAATACCAACAATGAACTTATACACTACATATACAAAAGTAAAATTCCTTTAGGCCTAAAGGGACATGGGGGACAAAGCCCACAGTCCAGCGCTCTTGGTCATCACAAATTATTGGTAACGCACATTCATTAACAAATGATACAATATGTACAACGAAATGAGACAGAACAGATTGAATATCCTTATATTTGATCATGTAATGAGACAGAATAGATTGAATATCCTTACATTTGATCATGTAATGAGACAGAACAGATTGAATATCCTTACATTTGATCATGTAATGAGACAGAAAAGATGGAATATCCTTACATTTGATCATGTAATGAGACATAGCAGATTGAATATCCTTACATTTGATCAAGTAATGAGACAGAACAGATTGAATATCCTTACATTTGATCATGCAACGACTGTAGGAGTCCTTTGCTCCGCAATACGTTCAAGCATTAGGTCACGAAATCAATTATGATACAAAAATGGTTTACTCACATGTTTTGCTGTAAACAGATCTCAAAACAAAAGAACAGACAATCCTATCAGGGGATTTACATAGTTAGACTTTATATAAAGAAAACATATACAGTGGATCTAATCTTTTTATATAGTGATTTTTTAATTTTAAATATAGGCTACTTGTATTTTGCAGAGAATAACACAACATAAATAAGTTGAACATTATTATACCTAAAAGTAAGAAAACATTCGAAATTCGATTTTACAAAAATCTTTTAGAGTTTTTCTCGCGAAGACAAAAAATTTTTCTCTATTATTTTCAGGCAAAAACTTTAATAATAAAAAAATGATAACAGTAATTACCTATTTTACCATTGATGAGCATTAAAAATAATTACGAATGGTAAATAATTTTACTAATATCTTAACTAAAGCAATAAGACTCATTTAGATATTTAAATTTACAAATATTTCGTTTATAATTGTTTACTGAACTTATCAGACTTTGTCAGTCTAACTTGTTGAACTCTGTCAGTCTAGCTTGTCAGACACTGCCAGTCTAGCTTCTCAGACACTGTCATTCTAACTTGTCAGACTCTGTCAGTCTAACTTGTTAGACTCTGTCAGTCTAGCTTGGTGAGAATGATTATGCATTTAATTATTCCTTCCTTATTCATTTCAGAAGGTGGTTTTAATTATTAGTAGATCCAAAAATGTTCTCGATTTTTCTTCCAATACTATAAAATGCTTACAAAATGCTGTAAAAATACCAATTGAAAAAAAGCCCCATGTCTTGCCAACGGTTTTCGTCAAATAGCGCGTTGCTTATACATTGAGTCAACTTTAGTCTCATTGTATACATTTAGCGTTATTCTTTGAATACATTAAGAATTGCAAGTACAAAAACGAAGTTTGAATAAAACCCAATAACTCATCTGATTGGTTGGAAGCATCTTGGTTTCATTGGTTTGATTAATACATTATATTTCTAATTACATTTGTATAGACCAGTGGTTCCCCAACCTTTGGGCCGAGGGCCGGTACCGGTCAGTGGATCAAATGGTTACTGGGCCGCCCAAGAAACATTAAATTATTTCCTTTTTTTTTTTACTGTGGTGTATTTCTCTCGAGATAGTGAGACTTTCCATGGACGAGAGATCAACCGGGAGCTGAACGGCTGTGAGCGGCAGTGGCATTGTAAATCAAAACAATCCATAATATAAAAATAATCAACGCCCCCCCACCCTCGGGCCGCGGTGAAATTATCAAACATTGACCGGTCCACGATGAGAAAAAGTTTGAGGACCACTGGTAAAGACGATGCAGTACCCTGGTCGATGAAGTTCTTCATTACTTGTATAGATACATTGGTAAGTAACAAGCACCACAGTAGTCAACAATGTTAGGTGGAGTAGTCTACATAATTGCGCATACAATCACCCCCCTATCTCTCTCCCCATTCGCTCTCTCCCCATCTCATTCTCTCCCCCTCTCTCCCTCTCTCCCTCTCTCTCCTTCTCTCTCTCTCCCTCTCTCTCTCTATCCCTCCATCTATCTCTCCTTCCCCTCTCTCTCTCCCCATCTCATTCTCTCCCACTCTCTCCCTCTTTCTCCTTCTCTCTCTCTCTCTCTCTCTCTCTCTCTCTCTCTCTCTCTATCCCTCCATCTATCTCTTTCCCCTCTCTCTCTCTCCCCATCTCATTCTCTCCCCCTCTCTTTTTTCTCTCTCACTGCTTTTTGTAATTACACTTATTTGTGAATTTCTTTTTTCCGGTGTATTGTGTTACCAACTACCCAATCATTTTGGTGTATTGTGTAACCGACTACCCCAGTCATTTTGGTGTATTGTGTAACCGACTACCCAGTCATTTTGGTGTATTGTGTAACCGACTACCCAGTCATTTCGGTGTATTGTGTAACCAACTAACCAGTCATTTTGCAAGGATGTGTCATATTTGGAAACAGGACAATAGCTACTTTGTAACGTAGATCGAACATGTTGTCTCTAACGATGCCACTGTACCACCCCTTACCTAACGTTGTGTATTTAAATACAACATTTTTATGGCAAAAATAAAAGTAATAGGTAAAACATGATTAAATATGTCACAAAATAAAGTAAATATTTTATAATTATCATAAATGAGAGTAACAATGTGTTATTTATTTTTTAAGGTCTTTCCGTATTTTGACTTTTTCTCTAAAAACAGTTGGCTTGCCTACACTACCACACATATGTCCAAGTTGCCTTGCCTCCACTGGCACACGTATGACCAAGTTGGCTTGCCTCCACTGGCACACGTATGGCCAAGTTGGCTTGCCTCCACTGGCACACATATGTCCAAGTTTTTTTCTTAATATGTTCAGTTCTGAAAAACATTAAAAAAAATTAATGCCAAAAACTTAAAGAAATGGCAGGGTAAGTAATTAAACTTTAATGAATGAAATGTTTAAGTTTTTCACTCAATCTATACACCGATTTTTATTGTTCAATCTAGCCTTGTAGTTGTGAATTAAACATATAAGTTATTTTAGTGGTATATCATCTAGAAGAATTGTGATATAATACTCAGATACTGTACTGAATCACCAATGTATAACTGAATCACCAATGTAAAACTGAATCACCAATGCATAACTGAATCTATCAGTCTAAGCGTTTAAAAAATTTAAGTATAACTCCAACGTTTTTTCAGTTGTTTTTTTTTCACAACTAACCAAGAAAGAGTTCTTTGCATTCAGAGGTTTTAAGAGAAATAGATACAAATATATTTTACCAATTTTAATATATTTCTCACCAATTCCATACACTCAGTGATTCTCAGCATTTAGCTATTCGCGACCCATTAAAAAAATGTGTTGGGTCTACGAGACGTGTAAAGATACAGACAATGTAAAATTTGTGCGTGTCAATTAAAGAAATGATTTAATTTTTGACGGTCAATTGAAATCAGTTCCGCAAACTACACTTTGAGAATCCCTGCAGTACACGATTCCACTCCCCCACCCCGCAACTCCTCCCCCACCCACCCACGCACTCCCAATCCATGTACAAATAGGTCAAGTTCAACTTCGATTTTTTTTTTTTAGAGTAAGAAACACCTTTCCACAGATTTTTTATGAAAGTAATAAAAATAAAGGAAAAGGTGGAGAGTAAGACTGATCAGCCCTGAGGAATAGGGCGTGAAAGTCGTGACATCACGACCGCCATTTTGTTTCCACACATCCGTGGAACCCAGTGATGATAGCCATAGCGTCAATGTGTACTCTCATTAAATAGCTCCAAAAGATGTTATATTTTTAGATATATGTGAAAAACGCTACATTATGTGACATGTTGTAGCTGATGGATATTGTTCAAACATGAAAATGTTTTTATCAGTGTTTTATTACATTTAATGGTCGTAGAGAAGTAGACTACACTGACATGGAACCAGCTTTACAGCATCAATGTGTATCACTTGTCAACTTGGAGAGATTATTCTATTAAGAAAAATAATGGTTACTAAGTGAAGGTACGTGGACATTTCAGTAATTAGGTTATATTAATTTATTCGAATTATCGTTAGGGTGATAATATTAAGCCATGCCGACTATGATTTTAAACTGATTAAAGAATAAAATTGCAATTAAAGGCCTATTTAAAGTAAACATAGAAGCCTATCAGTCTCAATTGTAGTGTTATTCCATATGTAACAATGAAATAAAAGCTACAAATATATTTATGGTTCATATCCTAATCTTATTACTATACTTCTATATTGTATGATAAGTGGTCTATTCAAAAGTCTATTAGACTATACTATACTAATAGTATATTTTGAAAAAGTAAACAATAATAAACTAATTTTTTTTTTGACCCCAGAGTTTGCCAGTTTTGGTATTATGCAAAACATATTGATCTATGATGGTTTTATTCAAGATCAACTTTTTTCTTTTACTTACAAAATCAGATTAAAACATTTATTTAGGTACCTTAAGAATATGTAGTTATATTTTTATTTTTAGGGAACAGAATAATTGAATGGATCAATAAAGTTTCAAAAACATTGTAATACTCCAATAACATTGAACTGTCTAAATGAAAAATGTACATCATTTTGATTTTTAAAATACATGTGCTATTTTGTTATATTATATGTAGAATTAGAAATGTATTTTTTTTAATGATATTAACACTTTTTTAGGTACCTTAAGTACCTTTGCTTATTTTTATTTCAACGGTGGAACAAAATAATTGAATGACTGAATACAATTTCAAAAATATTGTAATATTACAATAAAATTATAGAAAAAAAGAAAAATGTACTTCATTTTGATTTTAAAATACATGTAATATTTTTTTTACTAAATTTAGAATAAGAAAGTTATTTTTTTATGTTTTTAATGCCAGTACTTATTAATTTAAAATTGAACCGATTTTTTTACAGGTTCTGCAACCATCTATCATCCTCCTCATGTGAATGACCAGAGCAAATTTTAACCATTTATAATGTCAGCAGCACTGACCTGCAGTGCTCATTGAGATAGCAAAAAAGTCCATAATGAGGAGTTGAAGACAGCATCTGGATTTTGCTGGTTGATAAGCCCAGAGCAACAAAGCACATCCACTGACTGGCCTTTCACATCCACTTACATGCTTTCGGTTGAATATGTTTTAACAGGAGATGGTTTTAAGAAGGCAGTCGACAAGAAAGCCCTTTTTACATCCATATGGTAGCTAAATTTACTAGGGACAATCTCCCTTATAGATCTCACAACTACTGGGCAAACAAGTAATAAATTGTGGCACCTTACTAGGACAGGAGGGCTCGCAGTCAGTAATTTTGGTATTGTGATAAATGCTAAAAAGCACAACAATATACTTGCAATGGTATTTAACCCTACACCTCAAGTACATTCAATTTTGTAGGAGCTGAGGCAATTAGTATTTTCACTTCCATAACAAACCTTTCAGTCATTCAAACTGGAATATGGCAAGAAGAAAGAGGATAGCTAGTATGGCTGAAGGAAAGTGAATGTCTTTGAGGTTCTGCTGATGGGCTGGTGAAGCCATAATTGAAGTTTTCATGGAGAGACTATACTATAGATAATGCTTTTTATAGCCTTTATATATTCTTCAAAAATGTGTGATACTGGTACTGTACTCTTATATTTAAACAATTTCAAAATAATTATGTTAGACTGGTGTATATATTATGATTGCATGTAATGTTTCTCACCTTTATCAAGAATTTCTGTAAATTTCATTATTTGACTATTTAATAAAGACTAAAGGCGGTTATTATATCTTTCTTGTTTATTTTCCATACAAAAAAAAATTATCTTCTAGTTCACTGTCTTAATAAAATTGGCAGTTGTAGACCCTATCTCTTTAATCTTTAACTTGGTCTTTCTTGTTAAAGAAAGAGTTTTTGTTTCTTAGAAAGATTCAGATCCCATATCATTAGTCCCATTTCTAACTTGACATGATCACAGCCTGGAAAGTTGTTTGTCCTGTTGTCTAAGAAAAAAAATTGAAGTAACAATTAGTTTTACAAATATAAAAATGTAATATTAGACTATTAACAATATTAACACTAACAGACCAGCACAAAACTCAATAAGTTCATTTAGTACATAATAGCATATAATGAATCAAAATTGACTATATATTAATATGATAATTAATTAGTCTGGTATGGTACGATTTCCACAAGTAATATTAAATCATTTTTCAATGTTCTCATTAAAGTGTACAGACAGTATATTATCCTTACGTAATACAATTTATCGCGAAATACAGTAGTTAAAACAATATGTTTACAGTAAATTCTTTACATATTTTTTTGGTTACTTTTATAATGATTTCAGTCCCATTAATGATTAAGCTACAAATAGAAACAAGACAGTCACTCACATCATACAAACCTTACCTTATTAGTATTAGTGCCATCCATTTCTGAAGTAAAGTTTTTGCTTATTACCATCAGAAAAGCAAAAAAAAAAACAAGTTTCACGTTCCGGTGTACGGTTACAGTCTGGAGCAATATATTGTACCATTCTTTATGATAATATTCAATATTTTAAAAGCAATAATAGACATCTACATATATGTCTGTGACAACAGCACTATCGGACGAGTATGGTTGGAACCAAAATGGCGCTTGTGACGTCAGACTTTCACGCCCTATTAGGGAAACATATTTATTCGCTTTCAACTTATTTAAAAAAGGAACAAAAAATAAAAACTAAATGTTTCTTTAAAGGCGATTAATGTCGGGGAAAATCAAGGGAGGCAATTACAAGGCATGCCAAATTTTTATCTGGCAAGAACAGATAAAATATTACTAAATATGTTAAATTATAAATATTGCGAATAAAAACATTATAAAATACTGGCACGTGCAAAAAGAAAAATTGTTTCAAATTTTTTTTATTTTGACACTATGATAAAAACCCACTAGCGGTAATTGATTAGATAGTGTACAGTTTATATAGCCTATCACATAAGAAAGTACAAATATGACCAGTCTCAGGGTTAATAAGTCTTGCAGTAAGCGCATCACTATTCAAAGACTCCTTTACCAAATGACTTTAAAATGAAACCACTTTTGCTCCTTCCATTTCTAAAAGTCTAGGGGCCAAATATTGATTTATAATTAGTCATAGAAAAATATGGTGGCCTTCGTAAGAAAACTATTAAAATTGACGAAGCACATTCTGTATAACTTATATTCAGTGGTGCTGTTGGCCAGATTTTCTTGAGTATGCGTGTCAAAAAAATATTAATTTTTGCTCATTGATCTTCGTAATACAACTGTTTCAGACATTTTGAAAGATTTAAATGACATTTATTCGACAAATAAAAGCTCTCTCTTAAAGACTCCTTACTATCGTTAATGTCCGGGTGATGGGTTAATGTCCGGGTGATGGGTTAATGTCCGGGTGATGTGTTAATGTCCGGGTGATGTGTCCAGTTGATATGTTTCCGGGTTTTAACCCCCTTGAGGCGGTCATGATGCAAAGAATGATGTGGTTACAAAGTTAATATATAACGACATTTACATATATCTGTAGACTTATCTATATCATATACTCATTGATATAATATATTTATATAATATATCTTACTAAAACTACAACTCTAAACCTCTATATCGTACTAACTTAAACGTGTGTAAATCTGCTACGTAAAATTGGAGATCTAAATATATATTTAGTCACTTTTTATACTTTTCTCATTTACTCGCAGTTATTCTTTGCGGGCGAAAACAAAACTGTTGTCGAAGTAGGTAACATGCTTAAAAGTATGAGAGCCACTGGTTTTAACTTATAGATTAAACAACGTATCAAATTTGTTAGTAGTTTTTTTCCCGGTAATTTTTCTATCACATATCTCCGGCCGAAACAGGAATACCTGGCTTAAATCACGTCACGATCATAGGCCTACTTCTGGGACATAAATCCATTTATTAAATGTAAAGTAAGTAACTGTTTAAGGTTTGATTTTTAAACAGATGTAATCAACGTGTTAACAGAGTTTTAATACTCTTTTAATAATTTTTCAGGTATGGCGTTTTGTTGATAAAATATTAATGACAATTTAGTAGATTGATAACGAGCGATTATGAACATTAATTGAGACATTTAATAGTAAGTAAAACGACCATAAATCCAACAAGACCAGTCGTTCAATTGTAACAAATGATTTTTATCTAAACCTCTTTTCAGTATCTATTATCACGAAACTGGCAATATGTAATATGAATTAGATGGTTCTATTTAAGACTTACTTAAATTAGAATTATCTTAGAAAACAGCAAGACAAATCAGCCATATAATTTTGGGTAATATAACTACACTTATTACACGAGATATTGATTTCCGTACATTAGGGAGCGACAGATATGCCTTTTTACCGATAGTCCGATACCGATATTTTTCCCCAGCATTTTTACCGATACAGATACCGATATTTTTTTTAATCAACAACAATTACAAACACGTGTTTGTCTCGTGCTACAGCTAATGACGTATGTCAACCCATGCTCACCCCTTCCCTGTCATATTTCGTAACACTTCGCCCACACGTAAGTCTTGTTTCCCCCCTCCCCCCCCCAACCCAACTTCCCATCCCAAAAAAAATACACACAGATGTTTACTAATTGTATCACTCAAGGTCATACATTAGAATTAAAAAATGACAATCCTATTGTTTCAAGGTCATATCGCTGATTCCATTTTTTGTGGACGTGACAATTTCTGTGTTTGAGTTGTTTTTTTTCCTTTTTTTTTTAAATCTTGTCTGATCTGGTTATAGAATTGGGTTATTTACGGATTTTTTTTTCTGCAACTCTGTTGTGAAAAAAAACAACAATGTATCGGCAGTTAAAAAACGGCCGGTCCGATAGTTAACCCATAGTGCCAATATCGGTTCGACTATCGGTCGCTCCCTACAAAAATCGGTCGATCCGATATTAACCGATAGTGCCAATATCGGTCCGATACCGATCCGATTATCTGTCGCTCCCTACCCTACATGCCCAGGGGTGTGCCAACTCATTGAGTCACGGGTCACACTGGGCTCATACATTTGGCAGGCGGGCCGCATCCAGAGTAGAGAGATGGAGTGTTGACAATAGCCGCTATAATATAAAATGTAAACGTAATAATATAAAATGCTAGTATTGTGCTTCATTCTGAAACAAGCTGGCAGGCCTCGGGCCGCATTAAACAGTCCGGGCAGGGCAGGATTTTGCACGCGCACCGAAGTTTGTCCATAGCCGGCCTAGGCCGTTGAGATAAAGCTTTAAGTCCACTATCATATAAGCCAAAGTATGTTGCCTTATACAGTTTTATTCTTTAAGGATTTTAGAAACTGATGATTGATTCTACTCAGAATGAGACCGGCAAGACAAACTAAGATCATCTCATCACACCTGGATGGATTAATTTATCTCAAACAACAATTTCAGGATCTACTGGATAACATAAGCGATGTAAATATTTATTTACATTTAGAATTTAAAAGAAAACAGTTAAGCATGTATACCATTTAGTTTAATAATATTATATAATAAATTGTTTATTTGAAAAATATATATAAATAAAATGTTGTTGTGTTTATTTAGAGTTTTACATTAATAATGTTGATGGTTTTTTTTACACTCAATGATGGTTGATTCTCCGATGTGTCACATCTTAAAATTATAAATAGAAAAATGTTGTCTCCCATTACGTTTTAAATGAGTTTGTGCTTGTGTTGTTGAATTGATAATCGGCACGCCCACCCCATTGAATTACAACGTATTATTTCAAAATACTCCTAGCTTTTAGTCAGGCGTGGATCAAGATATAAAGTAGATGAAGATAGCAGGTCATAAAACTTGAGCTTTTATGTTATCATCTACCAGTTGTACCTTATAAATTCTCTGCATAGAGATATACAATTGTTTAACTCTAAAGTTATCAAGCACAGGCCAATACTATTACATGGGTCTGTTTATCATTTTTTTTATGAGAATAGTCTTTTAGAACATTTATCATATCGAGTCGCAGGTGTCACGGGTTGTGACTAATCTGTCGAAACCATCCCCTTTATTCCTTCCCTTGACTTAATAGTATTAATATAATTAAGACGTATATTATACCATGTATAGTAGTATACGTTCCCGTTCTCTAGTTCTCCACCTTTTTTACCCCACCCCCGTAATTGCGTCATAGAGCAGGTGGTCAGCGGAACCTCCGTCGACGAACCAAAGCCACGGTTGGCAGAGATACGTTACATTCCACGGGGAATTCTCTCTGACCACTGGGCTCCTGTTCAAAAGCCGACAAAGGGACGGATGTCCAGTTACTTCTGTCTTTGTCGGTATGACGTACTTCTCCCCCCCCCTCCCCATCTAGGCTCAACCCCTTGATTTGACAGAAACAGATATTATAATTGATTGGCTAGGGGTCACGTGGGAAAAGTGATATGAGGAATGGAAGAGAGTTTTAAGGATTCGACCGAGAGTCCTAGTAGTGACCGGTTGACATTCGACCGAGAGTCTGAATCGTGAGCGGGTCGAGAATTCGACTGAGTGATCTCTGTGATAGAGAGAGTCGATTGATGTGTCTCTGTTTGAGAGAAGTGAGAGGGAAATAGAGAGAAAGAGAGAGAGAGTTAAATCGTGATAACGTCATTGTTCCCCTTATTCATTTTATGTTGGATTACTTTGCTGCAGTTTGGATTATCTTTGCTTATGATATAAGTTACCAGATCCCTGTTACGGACTGGTGCCTTTGTATAAATAAAATATATCTCGTTGTTGTACACACGACTTGTTGAATTGAATTATCGTCCTGTGTTGTACGTTTAATTGTTGGTGAGACTGTGTGTGGTAGAAACACAAATACAAATACGGGTCATCACTGAGTCAGCCCTCATACTCTTAGCAACAAGCCAAGGGCACCCTCATAGGGGTCCTCAACAGCAGGCAATAAGCAATTAATATTTTAACAGTAAACAGTTTTCTTGCTTTCAATCTACGGCAGACAGACTTGAATCAATATTATGGATAATCCAACAAACTTACTTTTTTCTTTGTCTCACACATGTTTACAGTGATGAACAATAGCCATTCTTCTAACCAGCTAATTGACATTTTCTTTCTCAAAACATTGTTTATGATAAAACAGAGTTTAGCCATATCTTCTCTTATATTTACCTAATGTACTTCTACTTCTTTTTCTTCCTTTGGCTCTACAGCTCATTTAGGGCCCTGGCCTGCCGTACTACTCTCTACCGCCCATTTAGGGCCCTGGCCTGCCGTACTACTCTCTACCGCCCATTTAGGGCCCTGGCCTGGCATACTACTCTCTACAGCCCATTTAGGACCCTGGCCTGCCATACTACTCTCTACAGCCCATTTAGGGCCCTGGCCTGCCATACTACTCTTCGCCACTTTTCCCGATCCATGGTTTTCTTCCTCCACTCTCTCACTCCTATGGCTTTAAGGTGTTTCTCCACTTCTTTCTGCCATCTGCTTCTTGGTCTGCCTTTAGGCCTTTTCTCATTGGGTGTTGCCTTATATATTGCCTTTGGACCTCTGTTGTTTTCCATTATTTCTATGTGTCCTACCCACCTCAATCTATTCATTTTGATCTCAGTTGTTATATTTGGTTCTTTTTATAGTTAGTACAGCTCTGAATCGGTTCTACTTTTCCACTTGTTATTTTCCTTTACTGGCCCACGTATTTTCCTAAATATTTTTCTTTACCAAGTGTATATCATATTTTCTGCTTGTTTGCTGATGGTCCATGTTTTACTACCATAAGTTACTGCTGGTCGTATCATTGTCTTATACATTTTTTTTTGTTGTCTTGAGATCTGTCTGTTTCTCAGTATTTTATGCAGTATGTAATATTTTCTGTTCCCTACTTCTAGTCTGTTTTTGATCTCTATCATCAAATCATATTTCTCACTTATGGTTGATCCCAGGTATAAAAAGTTTTCTACTTTTTCAATTGCTCTATCACTGATTTTGAAAAAAAAAAAACATTTTTTTTCCTTCTTATTCATACCTCTTGTTAACCATATGTTATTTTATTGCGTTTCTACTTTTTTTTTTTTTTTTCTATTGTCCCCGTTTTGTCTGTCTGTCTGTCTGTCCGTCATCACCCTAGATCTCAACAACCATAAGTCCTAGACCCATGATGTATATATCATTTTGTAGGTCTTGGCCTGCCAAGAAAAAATTTTGGTCCATTTCGCGATCTGGCCTCTGAGGGCCGAAAAAGGGGACGTTTTAAGAACCGTTTTTTACTATATAAGCTATATTAATAAAGGAACGCCCTATATCTCAGCAACCATAAGTCGTAGACCCATGATGTATATATCATTTTTTAGGTCTTGGCCTGCCAAGTGTACTACAAAAGTCCATTTCGCGATCTGACCTCTGAGGGCCGAAAAAGGGGGCGTTTTAAGTACCGTTTTTGCTTATATTTTAAATATAAAAGCTAATCGAAGGGGTGTAATCATTATTTATTTTTTTAACAGTTATTCAACATGATTACTTCCCTCTCTAAAATGCTCTAAAATGTCCCTTGTCCTTAAATTGCTTGTTATTCTAATTTTCTATATATTAGATCATTCAAAAGGGCGAATCTTGGCTTCTGGGAAATGACGAAGGCCAAACATTTTGCCAAATGAATCAATATTTGGCTTCAGAAACAACTTCCTGTCTACACAAATGTTTTCATATCGCAAGTAATTAATGATCTTATAAAAATTAACTATTCTAATAAGGCTAAAGGTTCATAATGCAGACTTATTGAATTGTTCAATTCTTATTTATGTATCTAATCAGGTGAAAACGAAGAATTACTTCAAAACTCTCAAGGAAACGATGATGACCAGAAGCCCAGGAGCTCGTCCTTGAATAACTTTGATCTAGCGGACGAAGGTATCTGTATCCAACACGTTCACACGTACCGTCCCCCCCCCTCTCCACCACACCCCGACCCAAAAATATGGTAGGTGAAGAGTTGGGCTGGGCGTGGGGGTAACCATTGAACACGACTGAGACCATCAGGTGAATGTAAACAAAGAAATCAAGGGTAACCAGAAGCGTTAAAACTATACGCGATTTTTTTTTTTTTGGATAAAGGGTACTAGGTTTTACAAAACAATATAGAAGGGGTACACAGGTGTGGAAAGTTTGGGAGACACTGTCCTAACCAATACAATTAGAAACTACTGCAAGTAAGAAATAGAGGAGGTCAACCATGATCCATTTAGGTGTTTTTCTTAAATAAAGATGTTTTTTTTTAACTTGTGAATGTTTACATTGCAATCTTGATTCGACTTTAGAAAGATTGGGAAACACGGCTTTAGAAATCAATATGACACAAGAGAGAATTAATGAACCGTATCGGAATTGATTTTTGGTCTGCGACCAATACGGTAGTATGAAGTAGCATTGTGAATATACGTTTAGTTATTAGTTGGGTATATTTACAAATGTGTAACTTACACATATTGGATCAATACATGTGGCGTTAAAACATGGATTTTTTTCATTTGTAGTTTTTTAATGTATCACTAATAGACTCATTTTATATTTGTTGCCTGTAAGTTGAGCGTTAAATGTGACGTGTCATTCCTAGACTTTAAATGTCACGTGTAATTCCTAGACATTAAATGTGACGTGTCACATAAAAATCTTTTAAATATGACAATGTGGTCTAAATTAAAATATTTGTTTACAACGTTGAAATGTACACCACTACCGGCTATTCTGGGTGGCGCTTTGGTAACTAGACGGTTTATAATGCTGCAACCTGACCTGCATGCTCCCAGTGTGTCCAGTCCCCTACCTATTACTCTCGTGGTGCCTCCATGGTCGTTGCACTATCTTTTATGGTGGAGATGAAAGATAAAACCGTCTGATTTTAGTGGTTTATAGGATCTCAAAAATTTGATCTTATCCTTTCTTACTGTGAAGAAAAAAATAATTAAAAATCTAATTCTTTGTGCTTCAAATGCCATTAGATGCTACATTTAGATGATACACAGTTAAATAATACACATTTAGGGGCTACATAAATAGATGCTGCACAGTTAGATGATACACAGTTAGACAATACACATTTAAGGGCTACATAAATAGATGCTGCACAGTTAGATGATACACAGTTAGATAATACATATTTAGGGGCTACATAAATAAATGCTGCACAGTTAGATGATACTTAGTTAGATAATACACATTTAGGGGCTACATAAATAGATGCTGCACAGTTAGATGATACACAGTTAGATAATACACATTTAGGGGCTACATAAATAGATGCTGCACAGTTAGATAATACACAGTTAGATAATACACATTTAGGGGCTACATAAATAGATGCTGCACAGTTAGATGATACACAGTTAGATAATACACATTTAGGGGCTACATAAATAGATGCTGCACAGTTAGATGATACACAGTTAGATAATACACATTTAGGGGCTACATAAATAGATGCTGCACAGTTAGATAATACACAGTTAGATAATACACATTTAGGGGCTACATAAATAGATGCTGCACAGTTAGATGATACACAGTTAGATAATACACATTTAGGGGCTACATAAATAGATGCTGCACAGTTAGATAATACACAGTTAGATAATACACATTTAGGGGCTACATAAATAGATGCTGCACAGTTAGATAATACACATTTAGGGGCTACATAAATAGATGCTGCACAGTTAGATAATACACAGTTAGATAATACACATTTAGGGGCTACATAAATAGATGCTGCACAGTTAGATGATACACATGTCGATGCTACAAAGTTAGATATGACACAGTTAAATTCCCTTTAATTTATATAATTTACCATTACTAACAATTTAAGCACGGGTGCTCATCTCTCGCTCGCTCTCTCTCTCTCTCTCTATATATATATATATATATATATATATATATATATATATATATATATATATATATATATATAAAGAGGGAGAGAGAGAGAGATTATGTATTTATTGCTACTTACCAATTAACAAGGAACAATACCCACGCGTTGAAGCGGAGAAGTTCTGTCTTAAATTTCTTTTAAGTAGAAAAATAAATCTTTGTAAAACAAGTTTGAAGAGTGCAGAGTGAGCACGAGGATCAGGAATTTCAATTGATAGATGTAAGCTGACATAATCATATCCACTAACCCAGTGGTGGCGAACTCATGGCACGCGAGCCACAGGTAGCACGCAGGGCTCATCAGTCGGCATCTGGCTACATTAACACTTTCTTTTAGTTTTAATTAATGTGTTGGTACTTCGCTATAAATAAGTAGTGTTTTGGTTGAAAAGGTTCCCCACCACTGCTGAAGCCTCAACAGAATGTGTTCGCGGATAAAGCCAGACTTTTTTCCATTCTTTAGTGTACATATAGCTAGTGTTAACAGCCGAAAATGCTAATCTTCATGAACAGGTTCATCATTTTTGCGTATTTTCAGATGGAACACACGACTTATAAAGTCATAGCGATTGTGTTTTTTTCCCCGCAAGGTAGACAACTTCAGTGATGTCAGTTCATTTTAGATATTAAGCAAAAATGCACGAACAGGTTAGGGTCCACTGAAAAAAATATCCGGGTTGCCTTCATTTGCGTCGCACATCCTGATCATCGGTCGGGCCATAAGTTCTACTTCTTTTGGTTTAAATGAAAATTATATCAAAGAAATTCAAAAAGTCAACCTGAATTAGATGTGTCTGTAAAAGCTGCTTTCAAAACTTCAGTAATTTATTTATACAGCGATGTTTTCTATCTATGCAGGTGATCATCATAGTACAACTATTTCAGAAATTCTGAAGGATTTTAATGAAAAGTATTCAACAATTAAAAGTTCGCTAGAACTTACGGAAGAAAACTTCATAGAATTAAAATCCAAATATGAGAAACTAAGTAGTCTGTCTAAAAATATGTCAAGTAAATTGAAATCATTGCAACAAAAACAAAAAGATCAAGAAAAGTACGTGGAAACTATCACAGAGAACCAAACGGCCGCTGATATTAAATTAAACTCCACATGCGATGATCTCATGACTGAACTACACAAGGCCAGTGATTTTATCCAATCTCAGACTGAAATGTTTTCTAAAAAGTTAAACGCCTTTGAAGAGGAACATTTTACAGGGCCAGATGAAAAATCGGAGACATTTGAAGACAAAATGCGAAAGCATGAAGAAGCAATTCTTCGTAGAATTGCGGAATACGCAACAAGTAACGAGACAGGTTATAAAAAACTTAATGACGTCATTGCTAGCTTAAAAGAAGACTATCAATCTTTATCATCGAAGTTTAATGAGATAGGGAGCAGCCTTGGGGATGTCCCATCAAAACTTGACACAGTGGTAAAAGACATGGCAGATATCAAACTAACCATAGCTAGGAATGATTCTGTGGTGGATACACCGACGAATGAAGTAAACGGTTTGCAGCGGAATATTGAGGAAGTCAATAGAAAGGTAAGTAAAACACTTTTGGAGAATACCAATTAATGAGAATACCAATTAATGAGAATGTCAACTAATAAGAATACCTTCTGATTATCGTTGATCTAGTCGTTATTCTAATTTAAATAATTGAATTAAACTGTCTTTACTTAAGGCACCAAAAAAAAAATGGATCATGATCAATAGCATGTCTATAGGCAAGCTGAACTTTGGTATATTTTATTAGTTTTGATTTCTTAGTTATGCAGACCAGGGTAAGTAGTCACAGCGCCTTCAATTAACGGAAACCTACAAAACAGACGCTTTTTACTTCCCTATTCAATCCCGTCTATCGTGTAAAAGTATAACAAGATATTCCGCCAACAATAGTTATACGTTGGCACAGGCGGATTCTATTTTTAGATTGACCTTAATTTTGGTCTCTCTTTTTTAAAAAAAAGTAGCACGGTGGGGGAAATAACAAATTTGAATTTGGCTTTTTTTTTTAGCGGATCTCATGAATTGTGAGTTTTTTGTGCTATTATACCGCCCAAATTATCCGCCTGTGTGCGTAAGAATAATTTACGCATCCCACGCAGAGTGAATTTCTCAGAATTTTAGTATAACATGTCATAGAAATATATATATGATGATATATCCAAGAATTCTTCTAAAAGTGAGTTGATTCTTTTCGCTGAATGAAATCATTTATTACTTTTTAAACAAACAACCAATAACTACAACAATAAACTTAATCATAAGCTATACGAGTGTTTAATTGATTCAAGTGTATTCTAGCGTTGGCATAACCTTATTTTTATAGAAATAATATTGTTGTGTTTCCAAAACAAAAGTACATGTTTTAAATGTTATAATTAGTCAGTTTTACTTCAAATGTCTGAAGAAAGACTTACTTTGTCAAACTAGAAAAGGCTCATATGGATTATAAAAATATGCAGTAGATTCTATAAAAACTTGTTGAATTAGAACAAAATAAAGGCAATGATATTATATATTGGTAAATTGGTAAAAAAAATTCACCAGTAAACTGTAATTACATAAAGAAATATTAACCAGCGAAAGTGTTTGAGATAATGAATCTAAATCAACAGAGAAATAAACAAACAAAAAAAAAGCAATTGATTTTCGCCTCTTTATTTCTAACCTTTTAAAAGGATCCCTCAGAAGACATTTCTCTTCGAATTAAGTCTATGCAGGAGCGTACAGGTAAACCAAATGAGTTTTTCAATTTATGATAATATTGTTAACTACTAACATTTAATTAAAAAAAAACGTTTGTGATAAACATTATCTATAAAATAGATTCAGCCATATTTCAATATTCTATAATCAAACTCATAATTGTTGATTTTTTTTAACTTTATCTTCAAAGGAATTGAGATTAGCTATAATCAGCCCCGTAGTGTGAAAATTCTGCAGCAAGGGCCGGGCCAGTAGCAGGGAGGGGGGCCAGGGAAAAAAATTACTAAGTAGAGCAAACAAGCAGAGGGGGCCAGACAAAACGCAGGGGGGGGGCGGCCAACAGGCACCCCCTCCCCGCACGCTACGGGCCTGGCTATAATGAACCAAATTTCAATCAATACACTACATTTTATATGAAAAAGATACAAATAAAATATTAGTTACAGATTTTCATGAAGATAATTTGGTAGAGAATAAGGAAGACAGGCATGATGTTCTTTACTTAAATTTCTATCTATCTATCTATCTATCTATCTATCTATCTATCTATCTATCTATCTATCTATCTATCTATCTATCTATCTATCTATCTATCTATCTATCTATCTATCTATCTATCTATCTATCTATCTATCTATCTATCTATCTATCTATCTATCTATCTATCTATCTATATATATATATATCATTTTTAAATTTGTAAACAATTATAATGATGTAGATTATTCTACCTAATTCAGGTCATGAAAATCAGTTGCTGGAAGGTGGGGAGGCAGGGGTGCAAATGGAACTTTTCGACTGTAAGAAGAATCCAGGACATTTGATGTTCACGTCTGCGGAAGCATTCACCATGTCTAATCTACCAGCCGGTCATCGTGACAATGACCTGTATGAGCTGATCAAGTGTCTGACCGAACTGACCGTTCGAGTTGATGTGAAAATGATCAGTCAGCACCGACCAGAGGTTTGGCCTGGTACAACGACTATTTACCCTTTGAGTGACGTGAGGAACAAAACGGTTTTTAGAACAGGAAGCGGGTGTGTGAGCGGTGTTTACAAGTACGAAGGCCGATACCTTGGCGGATACAGCAATGAAAGCAGCGATAGTGAAGATGACGAAGTGTATATCAGGATCCCCAGAAATTGTTGGTGCAAGAAATGCGAAAATTCAGACTCTGCCAGTTTCGTGTGGTGGGAGTTTTTTGTGGAGACGGCCGCGCAGGTGGTCTTCGATGAATCCGAGGCGAGCCAGACTTCAGTGATATTATTCCACGATACTCGGGACAGTCCGCTCATTAGAGTCAATCAGGTCACTGTATCGACCGCAGAGGTGAAGAGGGACAGGTGCACGCTGAAATGTGTCACGTGCGAGAGAGATTTGGGAGATAGGCTGAACACGATAGGGAAACGTTTCGCAGAGCTGTGGAAGAAAGTCTCTGACAAATACAGGTGTTCCACGCAGGTGGACAAGCTGTGCGTCATAGTGTCCCACCCACACGGGTACCTTAAACACGTCAGCGTCGGGCAGTGGATGGAGGAGCAGCTGGAGGGAGAGGCGTGCCGACAAATTAACAAATTCACGTACACGACGAGTACCTGCCCAGGATGTGCAGGGGCCCCCGTCCTGTTTATGGGCTTTAAATGGTGCGTTCTGTCTGAATATGTGCACAGCGGCAGTCTACCGTCTGGTTTAAATTACAGCTCGTATGGGTATGTCTAGCGAGCTCATTGCTACACAAGCTGTAAGCCAAAGCCGACCTGATTATGTCTAGCGAGCTCATTACTGCACAAGTTGTAAACCAAAGACAACTGTATGTACATTTTAATCCTTTATTTGGTCAATTGCTTTTTTTTAAGAATTTTTTTTTAGGATTTTAGTTTTTTATCACTTATTTTTGTTTTATCTTTCAATATGCTTCATTTGTTTAACTATATTAGCTTTAAGCAATGTTATTTATGTTTTTTGTAAGTTTATTATTTTTTTAGAATTACACTACCGAAAATAATGTAAACAGTAAGTATTTTTTATAAATTGTATGCAAAACTAGCAGTTTATCTGCCGTAGTTCAAATTGAACTATATTCAATATTATACTGCACACTGAAACAGTGAAACTGTTTACAATGTTAACAAATTAAAAAAAAATTATGAATTTAACTCTGAAACTGACACAAAAAATAAAGCAAGTTATCTTGTGTCCAGTTTGACGATCGGGGCAGATGACGTATATAGGAAATAAGTTTCTATAGCAACGACATACTAAGAGACTTTTATGATACAGCATTGTCCATTCACCGTTACTTCACCAGCTAAGTTCAGGTACCCGTTTGAAGTTTGGTGGACTTGGGGGAGTTTTCATCCAACTGGCATAACCTGCAGAAATTCCATCGGTCACTATCGAAGATCGAGCCCGAGCATCTCATGTTAACATTCTTACGCTGTCTTAGTGTAGCAAATAATATGCTTAAATTATGCCCTATAATTCATTCATATATATATATATATATATATATATATATATATATATATATATATATTAGGGGTGTGCCGGAATCCGGTCCGAAATCCGGTTCCGCCGGATTTGGCACTATCCCGTAAAATCCGGCTCTGCCGGATTTACATGTATCCGGAATAACCGGATTCCGGAATCCGGAAAATACCGGATTTTTTAATTTGCCAGATTTTGTGACTCATGGACCATAATCTGAAATAAAAGTAATTCTTTTTCCCGAATGCTACACGATCACGATACATTAATCGATTGTTTCGAGCGTTGAACTTGTTTAATGTTTTGAATATACAGTCAGCACCGCTAATATTGGCCAATCGGCCCAATCCCATACATGATAGTGCGGGAATGAGTAATTATTATTAGTGACGTCATCTTAACCGCAATCACCAATGACGTTGTAACAGAAATAATAAGCAACTATACTGCCCGCCCGCCACAAAATAAATAACAGAAATGAATGGTATTTGATAAATTCAACATTTAAGTTATTTAGATTTCTCTGAGAGATAGAAAAGATGTCTTCTTTGTTATTAAATTAAAATGCATCACCCACGAGATTTCCTGTTGAAAAAATAGTTCAAATATGAATATTAAATATTGTAAAATGAAAAATAGAATATTTTTCCATTCTGAAATTTCCGTGAAGAAACACTAATTCTCTAACACTAATTAATATTACAAGTCACTGAGTTGGTAATCTAACCCTAACCCTAACGTAAAGTCTTCCATTAAAAGCAATTCCTTCCCAATTTTTTTTATTTTATAATTCTATTTTATAATAAAGGTTATTATAATTCTATTTAAACTAGGAATTAAAAGTCAAATATGCTTTAAAAAAATTTACCGTAATTTTAATTCATATTTTGATTTATATTATCGTTCACTCAATTGTTAAAAATGCGATATCATTTTTGAGTAAAAATTAACATTACGTTAGCGGTCTAGTATTAATTTAAAGGTCTTTGGTGATCTCTATGTCACCAAGCCATCTTCGGCGATTCTCGCTTGCGCTATGATCTGTGCTCTTTGGTTTAAACCAGGCTTGCGAAGCCGGAGCCGGAGCCGAGGAGCAGGGAGCCGCTACTTTTTGCTGGAGCCGGAGCCGAAAAAATATGGCGGCTCCACGGCTCCCAAATGCTTTTTTTTTTACAGCAGAATTTTTTTTTTTAGCTTTAAAATTCCAAATTAGTTTGATTGTTTGCCTCCTACAATTTGAAATGTTGTTATTTTTACGAACGCCACAACAGTAACAGCGTTAAAATGATAGCGTGCACGCACATCACCACAAGAAATCTTTTATGGAGAATCGTTTTGTGTTCGTGTTAAATCTTGTTTACCCTCCGAAATTTTTTAACGGCTTGTTATTTTGTTATATATAAAGTTAAAACAGTTTTATTTCATAGAATAATTGTATTAATCATTTAAAATAAATTTTTACTAAGACGACAAATAGAACGCGTCATTTCGTATTATTATTTGACCGCGAATCAGGCCCGTAGCGTGTGGGGGGCCAGGGGGGGCTTAGCCCCCTTTGCGTTTTGTCTGTCCCCCTCTGCTTATTTGCTCTACTTAGTAAAATGTATTACCTGCCCCCCCCCCCCCGCTATTGCCTGGCCCCTGTTGTAGAATACCTGGCTCCTGCTATAGAATTTTCACGCTACGGGGCTGCCGCGAATTTATAATAGACTAAAAACAAAATGATCGCTTTCTGTATTTAACAATTTTATTATAAACAGAATATCTGATATAGAGTAGATAAATTTATAAGGATGTGGCTATTAGGACCCTGGTCCAAATAAAATCCCATTGTTATTCGGACCCGTGGCAAATATGCACTAAGCTTAGCTATATTTAAACTTTATATGACGGAACCCGAAAAAATAATAATACAGAGTCCACTTAGTGGAACCCTAGACACTGAGTAACGATTAAATCATACAATTCAAACAATTATATAAAAAAAAAACAATAATGCATTTTATGTATAGCTAAGCTAAATGCATATTTGCCACGGGCCCGAATAACAATCAGACTATATTGGGACGGGGTCCGAATAAAAATCGGAGTTTATTGGTACCCGGGTCCGAATAATCACTTCGAATTTATAAATAATAAATATAAATACTGAAGTCTTTAAAATATTTTAAATAATGTATCATTTTACTATTTGCTAATTTGATCATTGAAATAACTTTTTATTACTTATGAAAATGGCGACTAGTGAAACCTCGGTCGAAAATAATGATATGATTCTGGATGCACTGAAACGGTTTGTTTTTAGTAAAACCGACATGCGTATATTTACAAGTTCCTGACTATGGGGCAGCCCCGTAGCGTGAAAATTCCACAGCAGGGACCAGGCATTCTACAGCAGGGGCCAGGCAATAGCAGGGGGCAGGTAATACATTTTACTAAGTAGAACAAATAAGCAGAGGGGGCCAGACAAAATGCATGGGGCCCTGGCCCCCCTGCCCCCCCCCGTAAGCTACAGGCCTGCTATGGGGGTGAACGCGACAAAATTTGCATAACTTTTATCAGCGGTATGTTTGCGTGGCGCAATTACAAAATTTTTGCCTCGTGTGATACTATCTTAATAGGGAGCCGGAGCCGTCAAATTTGTGGGAGTCGGAGCCGGAAAAAAATTTGGCGGCTCCGCAAGCCTGGTTTAAACGACGTTATGACGTAGCCGCGGCCCGCGGCGCTCAGCTGTGATTTTGTGGCAACACTGGAATGTGTACATTATTTGGCTGTGGACTTGGAGTAACTTAACACTGTTAACAAACTAATAGTCATTAGTTAGTTATCAACATCTTATTCTTACTTCTTTAGGGTTGAATAATGGCTTTGTCAAATGCCAATTGAATTCATTAAAATTTGTATTTCAATTTTCAAACTTGTAAAGTACAGAAATACAGAATTATTGTTCTCAAATCTCAATTCCATTCAATCTTGTTATTTGTTTTTTTTCAATTAATTATCCATTTCAATACACATCATAAACTATGAACATTTGAACAATAATAATAAGCAATAAGCATCCATCATCCAATGAGCAAATGACAAGACGAGATGAACTCAGATGATGAGTCTGACTTTCTCCTCAGATTCAAAACAATTAGTGCAATATTCTATAACCTGGGCATACACCGGCATATAGCTCAATATTCTATAACCTGCACATATACCGGCATATAGCTCAATATTCTATAACCTGGACATATACCGGCATATAGCACAATGTTCTATAACCTGGGCATATAAAGGCAAATTGCACAACATCCAGCCGCCTTCACCCCCCTTGCTTAAGTCAGGTACTCATTTAAAGCTGGTGGGGACTTATACAAACTTTCCCACCAGCAAAAATTCAGCTTTTACCTGGCAAAAAGCCATCTTCTGTAAACAGACAGGAAATGTCCGACGAACCGTTAAATTGTAAGTCCTATATCCGTTGTTCAGCGAATTTATTTCCGCAAACCACCAAACCGAAGAGATTATTTCCATGGACCACGGATTATATGAACAGTTTTGTGAAACATTTTATTAAACAAAGAACTCGTGAAACAAGTGTTTTGTCAAACTAACATTTTGTGACACATTTAGTTCGTCAAGAAAATAAACAATAAACAACTGTGTTTTAATGTCTTATCATTATTTGTCTAAAGATACATTCTGTAACAACACACCATAGGGCATTTTTGTGACTTCATTGGTTACAAAAGTGTATGATATCCAGTTAGCATACACATACAACTGATTTAAAATAATTGCTTGTTAAGAAAACCTGTATGATACTCCTGTTGAGCTCTGGCTATACTCACAATAAGATGTTTTAAATACATTTCGAAAACTGGGTGTCTACCTTGACTAGAGACGATGAATGGGTTTTAAAACCAACCATACCGATTTTTTTCTGCTATGATATTTAGAAATGTACACTTTGGTGTCTCCCCTAAAATGATGTCACCAGGTGCGCTCCGCACCCCCCCCACCCATCCCCGCACCCTCTAGTGACGCCACTGGCTAACAGAGTGACCGCTGCACGCTGTTTTTATTTAATATGATACAATTTAGTTTATTTCATTCTATTTTGAAGTAGTTGATAATTTGATATTTGGCATAATGCCGAGACAAGTCTAACACTCATTGAAAAAAAAACAAAAAAACTTATTTATATTTAACAAAAATAAACAAGATGAAATGAAAGAAAATAAATAATTCCTAAAGAGAATTGCTTGTATCAATCAAAGTCAGAATCGACTGGTGTAATTTCTTAAAGGCTATTATATAAATCCCAAGGAACAAAACATATATAGTCAACTGAAATCATTACGAAACCCTTGTCTACTACAATGAAATGTAAGTATATTATTCATTTTTAATAATAAACGTTATTTATTTTTTTTTTAAAATACGTGTACTGCCTACATTTCTTCATTTGTCAGTTCAACTTTGTCTACGTATTACTTAGCTTTCATTTAAGTAAGTCTTGTGTACATGTTAAATAGGTCTTTAGTCGGTTTTTTGTTCTATGTCCATTATTTGAGTTTATATTCATCTTCTCTGCACGGATGTTATATGTAAAAACCCTGTAGGGATGTAATGTGTAAAGTCCCTGTAAGGGTGAGGTGTGTAAAGCCTTGTAACGGTGTATGGTGTAAGGCTCCTGTAAAGGTGAATTGTGTAAAGACCCCATAAGGATCTAATGTGCAAAGTCCATGTAAGAGTGTATTGTGAAAAGACAGTGTAAGGAAGTATTTTGTTAAGTTCTTGTAGGAATGTAACGTGTAAAGTCCCTGTAAGGATGTAACGTGTATCTCTTATAAACTATAAAGTACTAATGGGACAGTTTTCTAGTGCCCTTATCCCCCAACATGGGCAACAGCGTAATAGCGGGAGACCTAGGTGGCCGAATTTCACCCACCGGGAGTCGAACCCGTGACCCACAACACTTAGATCTGACTACAGATCCGGCTTTCTACCGTTGCGTCATCCAGCCACAGTAAAAGATAACTCATAATTTTTCATTTCACATTAATTAGAAGTTTGTGGGTTTTTTTTTTAATTGCATGTTTTAATTTATTTTTATTTTTTTGTATTGTAGTACCTCAACATAATAGATTATTTCTATGAACACCACCAAAGGAAGATGTCAAGATTAGCTCTGTTTGTTCTTCTGTTGATCATGGCTAGCAGTTTCCTATCTATTTCATCTTAAAAAGGTTACACGTTCTTTTTTAAAAACTAAGATGGCTATAAAATAGATGAAATTCACAACTTTTGAAAATAATAAGGTTCACGCAGAGCCAGATTTACAATTTTAGAAGCCCTAGGCAAACAAAATGTTAATTCCCCATTTTGAAAAATAAAAAAAAATTATTAGTAACTTGTTTTTCTTATACTACTAAACATTTAGGGGGGCCTTATTTTGTATACTACTCAAGATTTAGGGGCCCTAATTTTTATACTACTCAACATTTAGGGGGCCCCATATTGTGTATACTACTCAAGATATAGGGGGCCCAATATTTTGTATACTACTCAAGTTTTAGGGGGCCCCTAATTTTTTATACTACTCAACAATTAGGGGGGCCTTTTATTTTGAGGGGGCCCTAGGCCATGACCTAGTCTGCATATCTGTTATTTCGGCCCTGGGTATATGGATTAAAGGAATTTGGAACGCTAGTCTGTTGATATCACAGATTAGATAGTTTATCTGATCTGTGATAGGAATCTAATGTTTTCTATTGTCCATCCAAGCTGCCATAACTGTATATCCGGGGGTTCCTCGCAATATTAAACATATAAATATTTTTATCCTTTATATATATATATATATTTATATATATATATATATAAACAATATATATATATACTAATAAAATGCTAGAAATAGATGATTGCTAACTAATAGTATGTTAGATAAATGGATGGTTTACAACTAATAGAATGTTAAAAATGAATGGTTTACAACTAATAGAATGTTAAAAAATGGATGGTTACAACTAATAAAATGTTAAAAAATGGATGGTTTACAACTAATAGATTGTTAAAAAATGGACGGTTTACAACTAATAGAATGTAGAACCAACGTTAGGAAAATTGAATCGCGTCTTCTCTGAATTATGACTATTTGGGAAATGCTCAGTACAAAATGATTTTCAGGGTTCAAACTCTCGGGAGTACGGAATAAAGCAGCTGAGAATCATGAGAATTATGAGAATTACGAGATCTCAATGTCTTAAGTCTGTTTGTGTTTTTATAATTTTAAAATATTAATCAAGTGAAAAATATTTAATTTTATAGAATATTGACCATTATTTGTATTTTATTTTGCAGGATTGTCAACGGCGGAGTAAGTCTTAATAAACTCATTATTACAAAATATGAATTAATACATTTAAACTAAGATGTATGTGATACATGTATTTCTATTATACTGACATGTATATTCAAACCATTTATTTCAACCATACTGAGATGTATTTAATCCATTTTTTTAAATTACTAGCTGTACCCAACGAAACCTTTGCATAGAAATATATTCTCTTAGGTTGGATAGTAGGCTGGGTTATTTTTGGTTTCGGACAGATCCGATTTTTTATTAATTAATTACAATTTAAAGATACAATATGTTGTAGAAAAGAAAAAAAAATTAAATGAAATTATTTAACATTTCGACCTTTGGGTTACTTCTTTGAAAACCGCAGAAACTGTAGATATAAAAAAAAAAAACATTTATCGAATCGAGACGCCGACAAGACGCCATTTTGAATTCTCGATTTCTCCTTTCGATATAACGCAGAAGCGAGACCGCTATTATTTATATAGATACTGACTTGAAAATAGGGAAAATAACGTAAGAAAATATTATACATGATCATATCAGCGGTAAAATACGGAAGTGAAACGCAGAGCATTAGAAAAACAAAAAAAAAAAAATTATAATAAATACATAGCAAAGAAAATGAGGAACCTAACATAGCAGCAGAGATCAAAACACTGGGGTGGGGTGGGCACGTAGAGCAGTGGGAAATCCTTCCCCGAGCTGTAGAGCCAAAGGAAGAAGAAGAAATTTGTACTGACAGCATTTATTGGTCAAATTATGTTCATATTTGAAATAGATTCAAGTTTCGTCAACAGTTTCTTTACAAAGCGTTTCGAATATTTAAGAGTGTAGCCCCTTCTAGTTTTTAGTTTAGCCAATTCTTTCATTAGGGTTGTGTTGTGTAGAAAGGCAGTCAATGTGGAGTCAGTTGATAGTAAGGAAAGATTGCACAGTTTCTCTTTGGCTTCATGAACTTCTTAAGTTTTGTAACTTTATTTTTGAAAATAAAACCTTCCCCGCTAGCTACAGAGACAGGAAGAGTTAATTAAAACTCTTAAAGCAATAACTGTGTGTTATTGTTACAAAGTAATAACTGTGTGTTATTGGTACAAAGCAATAACTGTGTGTTATTGTTACAAAGTAATAACTGTGTGTTATTGTTACAAAGCAATAACTGTATGTTATTGGTACAAAGCAATAACTGTGTGTTATTGTTACAAAGCAATATCTGTGTGTTATTGTTACAAAGCAATAACTGTGTGTTATTGTTACAAAGAAATCACGTTTTTATTTTCGCGCAAATAGTTGCGAACTTCCAAAAAATATGGAAGCATTCTGGAAATATTTCGAGATTCTTCTTGAAGAACATATGCTTGTTGTATTTGATACTACAGAGACTACGAAGGTACTACTTTTCTAGAGTTTTTCAGGTATCCTTGATTTTTAAGACAATAATCTTTTAAAACTGAAACAATTATTTACCAGAAGAGTGAATCGTTCAGCGTAGTTTTAAAAACTGAACTAACTAAAAATTATTACAAACGTATTCACTTTTGTTAAGGAACCGTCGACAGTTTCATAACCTAATTGGCAATTTTTTTCCTTCTATATTCAACATCAGCTTTGGCAGAAAATTATTAACTGCGTTGAAGATTATCTGCACAATCACTGTTAACGTTTTGAACGGCTTCTGACTAATTGATAAACACTAATTACAATAGCTTCAATACTGAATTTATTTCAAATAAAATATCATGCCACAAAATAACACCGCATTAGAGGCGTAGTGAGGGGTGGGCAAGGGGAAGCATCATGCCCCCGGGCGCTACACGCAAAGGTGCTCCAAATGGTACATTTTACATATAATACTATATGGTTTTCAAATGGGAGGTAGGCGCTAAAAAGGTATTAAAAAGGTATTGTGCCCCTGGCGCGAGTTAAGCTCTTTACGGCACTGCACCGCATATATACTTGTATATTTAAAAAAACATTTCTAACCCACTAGCTTCTATTTTTGTATAATGCATCATATATTACGCAAATTTGAAATAGTGTAATGTTTAACTATCCTATCTTATCAAATACAACCCAGTGGTTTTAAAGTTGGTAATAAATGTGTTTTGAAGCACTTCACAACACTTTTTAAGAACCAAAAGAAAAAAGTATTAAGTTATTGTGCAATGGAATGAAGTTCTTTATTTAGAATAAAAATGCTTCGTCACACAACTAGAATTAAAGAATGACAAGCACCGGGCACATGCAATTCCCATGGGTATCTTTCAAGTATTCTGCTTTTTGCACCATTTCATGCTCCTTTCATATTGGCTCCGTTGTTGAAGCTTTTTCCTCTAGACCAGCAGTTCTCCACCCTTTTTTGCGACTGTACCCACCAAAGGGTGCAAAAGTATGTCAGAGTGTACCCCTCACACGTAGGTTCACAGACAGATGTACTTATTTTCATAACGAAGTGGCTACGGATACGTCAGACTTACTCCGTATTATTTTTTTCCGGGGTACGTGATAGACGTGCGCATGCGCTCTAGCGCTCTAGACGGACTTTATTTTTTGTTACAGCTGTAGATGTGCGCATATGCGATAGCCGGAATCCGTAATATTTTTTTTCGGGGTCCGGCTATAGATATTGCGCCAAAATCCTTACCCTAACCCTAATACTAACCCTATTCCTAACCCTAACCCTAACCCTAGCCCTGAAAACAAAAAAAATTAGCAATAAAATGCAGTCCGTCTGCCGCACATGCGCACATCTGTCACGTACCCCGGAAAAAAAAATAATACGGAGTACGCCTGCCGTATCCGTAGCCACTGCGTTTCATAATTGGATGTGCTTGGTTGGGGGGGGGAGTCCGGGGGAGGGGAATGTGGTCTGGTGATGAGTCACGCAGAGAAACTTGCGATACTCTTTAAACTCGTTGTTGTTTTAAACGATAATTATATGTCGCCGCGTAACCCCCTGTACAACCTTCCCCGTACTCACAGATGCCCGTACTCACAGATGCCCGTACTCACAGATGCCCGTACTCACAGATGCCCGTACTCACAGATGCCCGTACTCACAGATGCCCGTACTCACAGATGCCCGTACTCACAGATGCCCGTACTCACAGATGCCCGTTAGGGTGCATCACCAAAATAGAGGAAAAAATTGATTGTTTGTTTTTGAGCTATGTTTCTAATTTTTTCTAATATCATTAATAATAACTTGTGTAAAATATTTTTCAAATCAGAGTTGATTTAGAGGTCCCCCCTCCCCCCCCCCCGGCCCAAGAAATCACAAAACATGTAAAGAAAAAAAAAGTTTATTCTAGCCTATATAAAAAATACATTAAAGTATTAAATTATTTATTATTGTTGCATTTAATTCAGTTCCACTTTGTTGCATGTTTGTAAGGTTTACGCACATTTGAGATGTTTTTGCGGTCCATTTCTACCACTTAAAGAATGTTTTGAAAATGTTCATCCGTTCGCGCTGCTTCAACAAAGTCAGATGCCAGTTTCACTCCTCTCTCGGCACAATCGTTAACAACGTTAATAGCAGCAACATTTTCTGCACTGATAATGTAAGAAGCTGTTTGGCACCAATCATCAACAGGCAGTTGGAGGAATCCTGTGTCCAGTTGAAGTCTGTATATAGTAAACCACGAGTCAACTCCAGCCAGATCACACAACCGAGTTTTAGAATCAATTGATTGGAATCGTGGTTTTCCCCAACCATTTCCAAATCGATTATGTGGAGTTTGGAGGGCAACCACTGGTCGAAGCCTTAGCAGAGCATCTGCTAGCGCTCGCTTATCCAACACAGGTACTTCATTGCTGAACAGAGCAAGTGGGATCATTTCAGCAGTGAGGTACCACAGATGCCTATTCAGGGCACGGATTGCTGACTTGGATATGTCTCTGTAGACATCGTTGTAATCCAATTGTCGCTTGTAGAGCTGTAGATCATTCCATGGTGCATCCACACTCTTTTTGCAAGTGAGCCACCACACGAAATAAACATGTGTTACAAATGTAGCAAATGCACGAATCTTTGGCACTTGATCACGTGTGGTAATAGTACCTGGAGGCAATAATTGAATTTGTTTCTCACACAGTGCAATCTTGAGGCAATATATCAGCTTTGCCATCCATCGTGCTTTGTGCAGGGCACCTGGTCTTTTAAAGTTAACCTCCTTTTTTGTAGCATTCAGGTAAACAAGGGACAGCTTAAAGAATTCGTGGTAGTCGTCTCGCAAGAATTCGGTTTGTTTACTAGAGTTGGCATGTGCAATTACCGCATCTCTCATTATCGTCAGTCGCTCTTGAACCTTCAGATCATGATAAGCTAACGTAAACGAACTACAAACGTGAGACCAATCATGTGCCACCAATTCCCAATTACTTTGCAGCTTTGTGAACAAAGTTATATCCGGGGATTTAGAAACTTCTATTTTCATGTCTACAAACACATGCAAGAGGATAACTTCACCAATGTGATGGCGACAACCTGACCACAGAAGAGCACGTTGCAGAATATTTTGTATGGCAATGCAGGCAGCAGTCTGATGACCAGTGTTTGCTCTTGTTATGCCGAATGTCATATTAACGATACAATCATTACAATGCCACTCTGTCATTAGCTTCATGGTTAATTCTGCAATTATTTCACCAACGGCATAATTCGGCACTCCTAGACGCTTTGCATCACCGACAACAACTGATATGCGTTCTTCAGTGACACGATGATTTTTTAGAGAAGGTGTCAGTTTGCCATCCCAGTGGAGAGTGCAGAGTTTGGGTGGTTCCCAGGAGTCGTGGATCTTTGTAGATATGTCACTTACAACTTTGCGACGTGAACGATCTGCAGTGGCATAGGAAGAAGCCACCATTGATACATCACCCCCAGACTCGCTAATAAGGCCCTGTGTGAAAGCTGCCTGCTGTGTTGGTGTAATCTTTAATCTTGTCGCTAGTGACACAAGATTTGGTCGGCTTAAAACATCTGGAGGTACAAAGACCAAAGCTCCTGTTGGCTTTTTTCGCTTTTGCAATGGCATTATATCATCCAAACAGTTATCAACAAACTCCATATTATCTTCAGATTTAGAAGTAGAATCATCGGGTTCGTCACTGCTACCCTCGCTGGAAGGCACTAGTATCGTTGAACATACTGCATTTTCTTCTCTTGCGCGTTTCTGAAGTTCCAATGTTGCGACATCTCGTGAATGGCGTCGATCGACTTTTTTTGCAAGTGTTTTGTCAAATGATCCAAAGCTGGAAGACCTGTCTCCTTTCAAAGACTTCAATAATGCTAGATCTTCTGCATTCTTGATAATAGTCTCGACATTTGGTGGCCACAGTTGTTGCCAAACATAGATTTCATTTGTTCCAGTTTACGTTTGGTGGCTGGTGTATTTCGGCGACTTTTATCAATTGAACGAAGTTTATTGTATTCATCAAGAAGCTGAACAATCTTCTCACAAGCTCACCTCTCTGTCACCATTGGAATGTTTGCTGTTTCGTAGAAAGCAGTAACTTGATTCATCACAATTTTGGCAGTTGTAAATCGAGAAGGTGCACCAAGAGAACCTGGACGCTCACTGTGTGCTGCTACATTGCAATGATACATCATGCACCTCAAAACTTGTAAACAAGTTGGTAGTCGAAGAATTCCAGTAATTATAGCATCATCAACACAGATTGCAGGGCCAATGCCAAACAATTCAGTTTTCAGAAGAGTTTGTGGTTTCCTTGTTCGCGAGGCAGGAGACGCAGTAATAACTGGATATGCAACTGTTGAAATGATGCCAGGGTCAGCCAGCATTTCCTTAGAAGGTGTAAACATTTTATTGTTGTTTTTCATATCATTTCCATGCTCTGATTTTATAGGTCGTGTGTATCAGAAATTAAAATAATATAAATCAAGAAATTAAAATGCTTGCCTTGGTCATCAATATGCGGTTAGGAAAAGTGTTGTTTTAGCTAATAAAATGTGAATTTTAAAATTTATTTCTAGCACAACTGCTTATCAAAATCAATCATAGCTACCAAACATTATAAAACCAAAGACTATAAAACAATTTATATAGCGATTCACTTTTGTATGTAAGTCTGTAAGACTTTACAAGAAGGATGGTTTTATCTAGTTTTCGCTTAATTATGCAAACTTTGTTGAAGTCCGGGCGGCCTCTAAATATTGTCCAATATTTTTTTATTTTTTTACACAATGCTTTTTTTGATCAATGGAACAAATTTAAATAGCAGACAGATCAATTATTAAAAATTTTTTTTGGTGATGCACCCTAATGCCCGTACTCACAGATGCCCGTACTCACAGATGGCCGTACTCACAGATGCCCGTACTCACAGATGACCGTACTCACAGATGCCCGTACTCACAGAGGCCCGTACTCACAGATGCCCGTACTCACAGATGCCCGTACTCACAGATGCCCGTACTCACAGATCCCCGTACTCACAGATGCCCGTACTCACAGATGCCCGTACTCACAGATGCCCGTACTCACAGATGACCGTACTCAGAGATCCCCGTACTCACAGATGCCCGTACTCACAGATGCCCGTACTAACAGATGCCCGTACTCACAGATGCCCGTACTCACAGATGCCCGTACTCCTACGGGTGCACGTACCTCAGATTGAGAGCCGCGGTTCTAGGACAATTTTAGTTCATTCCTGAACTTTTTCAAATGATGACATTTTGTCAAACCCTCTATCTAACATCAAACCCAGAAAAAAAAACAACCAGTAAAGATTCTTCATTTTCATATTTTGTATATACAGTCGATTCCGCTTAATTGGGACACATAGGGACCGAGGCTTTTTGTCCCAAATAACCGACAATCCCAACTAAGCGGTGTCCCAATTAAGCGGAATCCACTGTATATAGAGAGAGGAGTTTTTTGGGGGCATATAGAGTGTAGAAAACATCTGGTTTCTGTAGCCAGGCATCTACACCACTTAACACCTCCTAACAGTTCGTTTAGTTGTAAACTTCACACATACATACCTCCTAACAGTTTGTTTAGTTGTAAGCTTCACACACACACACACACCTCCTAACAGTTCGTTTAGTTGTTAACTTCACACACACACACCTCCTAACAGTTTGTTTAGTTGTAAACTTCACACATACACACCTCCTAACAGTTTGTTTAGTTGTAAACTTCACACATACACACACACACACCTCCTAACAGTTCGTTTAGTTGTTAACTTCACACACACACACCTCCTAACAGTTCGTTTAGTTGTAAACTTCACACATACACACCTCCTAACAGTTCGTTTAGTTGAAAACTTCACACATACACACCTCCTAACAGTTTGTTTAGTTGTAAACTTCACACACACACACCTCCTAACAGTTTGTTTAGTTGTAAACTTCACACACATACAAACAAACACACCTCCTAACAGTTCGTTTAGTTGTAAACTTTACACACACACACCTCCTAACAGTGCGTTTAGCTTCGAAAAATGTGTCATTTAATATTGCAAGTCCTTTATTTTGTCATATATGATTTCAAGAGTAGTAAAACATCAATTATTAAACTTCATTTAAAAATTATCAATTTTCTAAAAACAAATATATAAAGCCTCCTATGAAAACAAACAAATTTGTAAATGTAAAAATGTTGCATTCACCTTGTCAGCTGTTGTGTCACAAAATTAAAAAGAAAACAATACAGTAATAAAAACAAATTAAAACTGGTTGTCGTTAGTTAAATTTAAAAAAAAATAGCCCAATGTCGATTTCCTTTGTTCAGGGACACAGCGAGTTTGATCTCATGGGCTCTAACGGACTAAGTCTCAGCACTCAGTTAACTCTGAAAGAGTTGAGAGAGAGAGAGAGAGAGAGAGAGAGAGAGAAAGAGTTAATTAAAATAGAATTAACTTTGTTTTACTTTATTTTATTAACCCTTCCGCTGTTACTCCTTCGGTAAATCTGCGATGTGTAATTGTGCAATTATCAATAAATTGTTTATTTTAATTACTAGCTGCACTCTGCAAAACCTTTGCATAGAGTTATATCCCCTTAGGTTTGATCAGTAGGCTAGGTTGTCTTTGGTTTATGGCAGATCCGATTTTTCATGAGTTTTATTACAATTTAAAGATGCAATATTTAAATGGAATTATTTCACATTTTGGCCTTTGGGTTTCATGTTTGAAAACCGCGGAAACTATTAAAAACTGTAGATTTAAAAAAAAAATATATTTATCGAATACAGACGCGATATAACACACGCGAGACCGCTATTATTTATGTAGATTATTAATATTATTCTTCTTGGCTTGGAGTAAAACATAAATCCCTAAATGGCATGTTCATACTATCCAAAAATGAGGTTGAAAATCATGTTAAAATTGTAATTTTTGTTTGACTTTAATCAAGCTACCTTTTAATCTAAAGACTACCTAGTGTTATCAATAATTTATTCACTGAGACTAAATCTACACTTTATTTCTACAAATAAACTTTTTTTTTTTTCAGGTTGGTGTTATCGGGAGTCCAAAGAAGGGGAACTACTCTCATCGAACTGGCCTAGTTTTTCCCCTCGACTGATTTCATGAAAATAAAAACCCAATGTCATTTTTCTGACATGTTTTGAAACAGAAAGAAGAAAAAAAAGAAAAACAAATTAGGAATAAAATTTAACTTGCAACATTTTTGGAATTTGTTACTTTTTTATTTATTCATCAACGGACTGCATTTTACTTTACAATAAATGTCATGTTACAATAAAATGTGCAATACACTATTCATTGCGTCTTCGTAATAGATAAAATTTAAATGCCTCAAGAATAGTTTTACAATTTATAATAATTATTTTTTTTTTACTACTCCAAATACTTGAAACAAAAATGTAAGTGTCGCTTTCACCTTGTCTTTTATTGTATTATAAAACGCATTTTCTTTAAAAGCAAGGTGAATAAAACCAAGATATCGTAAACTGTTTCTTGAATCCCCTCCATACACCACGGCCGTTTTAATCTTCATTGCCCGGGGGTCCTAAGGTACAAGAATATAAACTCCCGGTAACGGCTTATGAATCTCGGGGCCCCATTCAATGGATTCATGCTAGGCCCCCTCTTCTACTTTTTTTTTTGCAGAATTATAACAACTGTCACTATTAATGCTAAATGTAAATTGCGGGGCTCCTGCCGGGGGTGGGGCTCAATTTGGGGCAACCGACCAAATCGGCCTAAGGCCGGCCATGTAAACACCAATGGTAGTAAACACCAATGGTAGTAAACACCAATGGTAGTAAACACCAATGTTAGTCAACACCAATGGTAGTAAACACCATTGGTAGTAAACACCAATGGTAGTAAACACCAATGTTAGTCAACACCAATGGTAGTAAACACCAATGTTAGTCAACACCAATGGTAGTAAACACCAATGTTAGTCAACACCAATGGTAGTAAACACCAATGTTAGTCAACACCAATGATAGTAAACACCAATGGTAGTCAACAGCAATGGTAGTAAACACCAATGTTAGTCAACACCAATGGTAGTCAACACCAATGGAAGTAAACACCAATGGTAGTAAACACCAATGTTAGTCAACACCAATGGTAGTAAACACCAATGTTAGTCAACACCAATGGTAGTAAACACCAATGTTAGTCAACACAAATGGTAGTAAACACCAATGTTAGTCAACACCAATGGTAGTAAACACCAATGGTAGTCAACACCAATGGTAGTAAACACCAATGCTAGTCAACACCAATGGTAGTAAACACCAATGTTAGTCAACAATGTATATTTTACTCATTTAGTCAACACCCTGGTTTGACAGACAGAATGTTGGGTAATAATGCTTTTATTACTGTTTTTTTTTTTTCATTTCATTTTGAGACTTCTCTTTAACTTGCCGTGTCTGTCCGATCTGTGTTTTCGCTTATAGATGCGTATGTGTTACGAATACTCTAAACCAGTGGTGGCGAACCTTTTTATGGCCGCGTGCCCAATACGCTGCTCTAAACACACACACACACACACCAGTGCTCGATTTACCGCTGGGGATGCCGGGGATATCCCCGGCATTGAGGACTGTCATCCCCGGCATTGAGGACTGTCATCCCCGGCATTGAGGACTGTCATCCCCGGCATTGAGGACTGTCATCCCCGGCTCTGCTTTAGCTAATATTATCCCTGCCGAGGATGACATTTTGCCCCGGCTCTGCGAAAAATTTTTTTTCATCCCCAGCACTGACTTTTTCTTAAGTCGAGTGAGCACTGGTAAATATTGAAGTTTAACTTCATAATTTTGTACTCGTTTCTATCTACCGAATCAATAGAAATAAACGTACAGTAAGAGTTCGAAGTATTTTTTTTTTGTAATCTTTGGTTCTAATTTTATGTTCACTTTTAATTCGTCGCTCGTAAGTCGTAAGGCGCAAGTTATCAATCGAAGAAAAAGATTATTTTTATATAAAAATCCAGACAAAGATTTAAAGTAATATTTTTATTTTATAATTTTAAATTAAGTTGTCTAAAGAGCCGTCTTGCAAAAGCGTTATCTTAAAACAAAGTTGTCTTTTTCTTTTACAAATAAACAACTTTCAAGGAGTAAAATCTCAAAAAGATAATCTTCATATACGTCTACTGCGTGTAAGTCATGTGTTACAGTATATCCGTAGCAATAAGTTTAGATTATCCGACTTTAATAAGTTTAATTTGAAGTTGAAATCAAAATGCCTAAGTAGCTGGATGTATCGGATAAAAATAATATTTTATTCTGCACTCACTAGATTTATGTTTAATGGTAACACTGGAGTAAAACCATTTGCTGGTAAACAGTGTAGTGTAAGTTTTCAAGACTGATTTACAGCTATAAGATACGTCACATGTTTTAAAATTAAACCAAACAGTGTAATATAAATATAATTTTTCTCTTGATGGTGCTGATATTAATACGCTGACACAAGGCGGATCTAGAAATTGGTATAGGGTATAGTAGGCTGTGGGGGGGGGCGTATATCGCCTATCCCAGGAACCGCACCTGCTCGGACAGTCATTCATTGCATTTCTTACTGCATCGTTTTCATTTTTAGGCCCGGGGACTCCTATGTTGTTTCAACAAGTTTATACACAAATCTCACTAAAATAGTTGAAGAGCGAGGTTGCATTATTGTCGATGTACCAAGTGATGGTAACTGTTTGTTTACGTCATTTCGAAAAAAACAAACAATTGCTATTTATTCAAATTAATGGTCCACCACTTCAATATTATAATGCAAAGTTGTATGCCACAAAGTGGTTAAAAGACGGAAGGCATTCTGCCAGCGATGTAGGACTACCTTCAGGCAAACCAACAAAAGAATTAGTTGTGGAACAACGTCATAATATGTTTAAATAATTGAAATAATTATGAGTATTGTAATATTTGATTTCAACAAACAGGATAAATGAAAAATTTGCATTTTTTGTTAAAAATAAATTCATTGCCTGTCCTATTAATGTTCAGCTTCAAATTAGTTTGAACCAACGTGAACTATCTTAATTCCGTCGGCATCCGTCCGTCTGGAGAGACAATGGTGTAGCTAAGTTGAGTCTACAAGCACCGCCGGGAGTGGCTGTGCAGTCCGACTCGGGAGTGGCAATTCCTGCTGCACTTGTCACACTTGAAAAAAGATGGTTGTTGTAGCTGTTGTTTTGGCTGTAGTTTTTGCTGCTTTAGCCTTGATCTTTTCAGGGCAGCATTTTCTTGTCACTCAGCCTCTGCGCGCGATGAACCCTGCCGGACAGCGAGCCTCCAGGACTGGTGGGCGGCTGCTTGGCTCTCCCAGGAGTTGGGGTTAATGGAGCACTGTTTCATATCTTTTTTATGCTAATTAAGACACATATTTTCCCTATTTTTTATATTATTGTTCGTTTTGTCTATGAAAATAAATTAGTTACTTGTTGGCCCGTGGATTGTAAATTGAAGATCCTCAAAAAAATTGTTGGCATCTCGCCGCCGCTGGGGATGCTGGGGATATCCCCGGCACTGAGAATTGATATCCCAGGGTCTTGATTAACTTTTTTCATCCCCGAAGGGGATGACATTTATTCCCCGGCTCTGCAAAAAATTGTGTTCATCCCCGGCACTGGTTATTTTTTAAATCGAGCACTGACACACACATACGCACAAACACACACACACACACACAGACTGGTCCATCTAGCTTGTCCGAGTGTACAATAAGATGGTTGATCAGGCGCGTGAGAGAAATGAAATAGTGTGAAGCAACTATTTATTTTCACAATGCTCAATGTCCGCGTTCAGTGTATTTTCGATAAGGTTATTGAACAACTATGTCTCCACTAGTATGAGGTAGAAACTGGTATAATGTATGAACTGATATCATGTATAAGCTTATATCATTATAAACTAGTACCATGCATTCACTAGTATCCTGTATTCACTTGTACCATGTATTCACTCGTATCATGTATTCACTTGTATCATGTATTCACTAGTATCATATATTCACTTGTATCATGCATTCACTGGTATCATGTATAGACAAGTGTCACGTGTAAAACTAGAATCATATATGAACCAGTGTCATGTATGTGCTATGTATATACATACTAGTATTAACTTAAAAGCTAGTGCTTTGGATAAAGAAAATACTTTTATTTACAAGTAATATGTCTCAACCAGTATAATATAAACAAAAAGACTACTACTAAATTTCAACGATCATTATATAGCCTAATACAACTAATCTCATATATCGACAAAGGTTGTCGTGTGTAAACGATAATTGTACACCCAACAAAGTTCTAAAATACAAGTAAAAACACAGAAAAACGATTTTAAGACAAATTAATTATCACTCACACTCTCACTCACTCACACTTTCACTCACTCACACTCTCACTCACTCACACTCTCACTCACTCACACTCTCACTCACTCACACTCTCACTCACTCACACTCACACTCTCACTCACTCACACTCTCACTCACTCACACTCTCACTCACTCACACTCTCACTCACTCACACTCTCACTCACTCACACTCTCACTCACTCACACTCTCACTCACTCACACTCTCACTCACTCACACTCTCACAGATTCAAATAAAAAGATATTCCCTAGAGGCCCTAGGCAGAGATATCTAGAGATGGTGAGGCCCCAAGAAAAACTAACGGATAACTGTTGTCATGATACGTAGTAAGAGTAATACTTGAAAGTTCTTTAGGCCGTGTGAGAACCTTTCGGTCATATATTGTGCTATTCTTTAAAAAAAAAAAAATTCTCCGGCCACAGTTCCATAAACAGTTGTCTTCTATTTGGTACTGAAACTTACCGGTTTCGCTCAATGCTTTAAATTTTATTTCTAACACACCTGGATGTTTTGACCCCGAACATCTTGTAATCTAGACGAAATCTTTGTTTACAAATTGTAAACGTAGCTCGTGGCGTTAATGTTTAACTTGTCGTATAGCTGATGTCGACCATTTGATATGTTCTGTGATAGAAGTTATTGTTGCTGATAGGCTGCAGTGATAGACGTTATTGTTGCTGAGTAGGCTGCAGTGATAGAAGTTATTGTTGCTGATAGGCTGCAGTAATAGACGTTATTGTTACAGATAGGCTGCAGTGATAGAAGTTATTGTTGCTGATAGGCTGCAGTGATAGACGTTATTGTTGCTGATAGGCTGCAGTGATAGACGTTATTGTTGCTGATAGGCTGCAGTGATAGACGTTATTGTTGCTGATAGGCTGCAGTGGAGCTCCTGCCGACGTTTTGAATCGTTTATTTCTTTCCTTCAAACTAATGTTGATGTGCAACAACTGAGATTACCGTTGAGCTGAGGTTACTGGTTAATGAATTAGTCCTATAGTACTACACTGTGTACAGCAATCTATAGTACGTATGTTTTTTACTGCTATATCGCACGATGTTGCTGTTTGCTGTTGTTGCCGACGTATTTGATGTTGCTGACGTAGCTGATGTTGCTACGGAAGTAATTGTTCTAGTGAGCTTAATTTGCCCAAAGTTTGTGGATCTGTTGTTCAAGACTGTGTATTATTGAGGTACATTCCCACTATTAGATTAATGACAATATTATCTTAATTTAAAATAAAAAAATCAGAAGCTAATAACGTTAGAGCTAATTAAAAATCTAAGGGAACTATAACATATAATTATTAGTAACAACAATTCAACAATAGGATCTGGAAGCTGCAGATAAGTCTAATATTTTACCCTTGTATAATTTCTGGTAAACCTTATTGTAACCTATTAATTCATTTTGTTCGTTGCAGCTTAGGTTTAAATAGGGTCCACAACCAAAACACATACATTTAGGCCATTGTCATTTTTTTTTCTCCTTCCAACATTATTAGTATATGTTGACGTAATTTTATAGGGGGAGGGGGTATCTGGAAGTTTGACAAGTTTTCGACAAGGGGGAGGGTGAGGTAAAAATCGCCAAAAGTTTGTTGACATAAATGATGGACAGCCCCTTAGCCAGTTGCAGAGAAATACAATAGTAATATATACGAAACAATGCTTGATCCATTCATTATTAGATGATGACCTACGATTATCATATGACTCTTTACACTATATTCTAAATTACATGTTAATTATAGCTACAATTATTTTTCTTTAATATAAAGTCACCGTTTAATTTAATACTGTTGTCTGATTTCTGTTCTTGTTAGCCCTAAAAAAATCCTAGACGGTGCTTGATGCATTCTGGCCAGTTGTAAAAATCTGTTGAGAGCTGTTAACCCTCTCTGTAAATATAGAATTCATTTTATTTATTTTAATACACTATGTTATACCAGTTCTTTTTTCTCGTTGTTCCCCCCCCCCACCCCCTGTTACAGAGAGGACTATAGGTTATAAAAGATTTATAATGGGTTAGCACAGTTGGAAACTGTTGAATGATATTTTGTTTTTTAACAGATTACGATCCCTTAGTTTGTAATTGGTGTTATTTATGGCACTGGGATTGTATATATATTCATGCTTTACCTTACTCTGTTATAATTAATTCTCTTTTGTATTATGCAATCTCTTGTAAAACTGTTGGATGTACCAATATAAGTAAATTGCTTATATTTTAGTTCTTATTTTTTAGTTAAGATATTGTAGTTGGAACCAGACATATTGGTTTGAAAGATTGTAGAATGGGTGTTAAAAGACATTTTAGAATTATGTCTCTTGTGTATTTTCTCAGCATGTCATTTTGACAATAATAATTATGTAATTTCCAAATGTATGATTTTTTTTGGTCCATTTTCCTGGGTCAATTATTATCAATTGTTTACCTACACGTGTACTTTTATTATTGTTATGTACATTTTATTTTGCATGATAGCATCATGCTTACTGACAAGGAGGGAGATGTTGAGATCGAACCCACCCCTCCCCCACCACAGCGCCCAATATGTTTCCCCTCATCCCCACAGCTTATAGGGCTGTGGTCAGCGTTGCACAGTTTAAAGTGACCGAGATCAAAGCCCTACTGGACTCAGGCCTAATCTCCGAGTCAGGCTTTGATGTCCGAAACGCCCCTACCCCGATTTCCACACCCACCAGATTCGGGGATCAGAAATTTTTTTTAGTTATGGCGGTGTTGCATAATAGGTCTGCCGCAACAAATCATGGGCCCTAATGAGGCTGCCACAATGAATAATAACAGGCCCGTCATAAAGAGAGGGTGCATCCGCGCAACCCTGCCCCCTCTCCCCCCCCCCAACGAACAAGGTCTTTGACTCCCACAATTCAAAATAAAAAAAAAAATAAATCGCAATTGTGTGCTCTGCATTTATATTTTATTTATTTGAACATAGGCAAATGAAAATGAACTATCATGGATTAGGTGCCAAGATATCTCCATTGCCAGCTTTCTCATTAGACAGGATGGAGTCCAGGCCTATGCATTAGCCTGTAAGAAAATTTTTCTGCTCTGAAAAAATATAAATAACTAAAAAATACATCAACATAAAATGTTATAAGTAAACTTAATTGAAATAACAAATGGTTATTTATTTTTTTTTGTAATTCACTCTGTAAACAAATGTTATCTTTACGGTGTAACATTTAACAAAAAGTTAAAAAAAATCAGTGAAACAAATTAATAGATTATAATGTGGTAAGCATCCCATTACAACAGAGTTTTAAAATTCAAAAAAAAAAATTAATATGTTATACACAGTTTTCTAATCGCGCTAATCTGTTTTCAATATCCGCAAGATTCAAATTTAAATCAATGTAGCAATGATATCTTAATGTATAGAATATATTGGTGTAAATAGCCCGAGAAGAACTCTGAAACTGCAGCTCTTTTTCCAGTGCAAAAAATTCTAAGAGATGAAAGTGTCGCCCCTTGCTGGAACGAGGTTCGTGCCGCACTGAGAGTACCGAGTCCGCCTAGTTACTTACATAGTAAAACCCATAGAACTTACCCTAGTCCGCCTAGTTACTTACCTAATAAAACCAATAGAACTTACCCGAGTCCGCCTAGTTACGTACCTAGTAGAACCCATAGAACTTACCCTAGTCCGCCTAGTTACTTACCTAGTAAAACCCATAGAACTTACCCTAGTCCGCCTACTTACTTACCTAGTAAAACCAATAGAACTTACCCGAGTCCGCCTAGTTACTTACCTAGTAAAACCAATAGAACTTACCCTAGTCCGCCTAGTTACTTACCAAGTAAAACCAATAGAACTTACCCTAGTCCGCCTAGTTACTTACTAGTAAACCCCAAAGAACTTACCCTAGTCCGCCTAGTTACTTACCAAGTAAAACCCATAGAACTTACCCTAGTCCGCCTAGTTACTTACATAGTAAACCCCATAGAACTTACCCTAGTCCGCCTAGTTAATTACCAAGTAAAACCCATAGAACTTACCCTAGTCCGCCTAGTTAATTACCAAGTAAAACCCATAGAACTTACCCTAGTCCGCCTAGTTACTTACTAGTAAAACCCAAATAACCTATCCGAGTCCGCCTAGTTACTTACTAGTAAAACCCAAATAACCTATCCGAGTCCGCCTAGCTACTTACCTATTAAAACCCATAGAACTCACCCTAGTCCGCCTAGTTACTTACCTAGTAAACCCCATAGAACTTACCCTAGTCCGCCTAGTTAATTACCAAGTAAAACCCATAGAACTTCCCCTAGTCCGCCTAGTTAATTACCAAGTAAAACCCATAGAAATTACCTGAGTCCGCACCTGTTTCTTCAAGGTACCTGACATTGTGTGACCTGACATTGTGTGACCTGACATTGTGTGACCTGACAGTGTGTCACTTGACATTGTGCTAGTAGAACACACTGATTATTATTCTGTGCTTTTTTATAACACGGGTTGAAAATTATGATCAATTTCCAGAGGCGGAGTGAATAGAGAACGCAGATGGCTCATATATGGCTCGTACATGGCTCGTGCATGGCTCAAACATGGGGCCCTGAAAGTTTGAATACCTTTTATGTTGTCAGTTTATTATTAGAAGTCCACCATTTTTTTTTTCTATAATCTTCTCAAGGCCAGTATCTTCTTCTATCGTTTTCTCAAGGCCATTAACTTCTATTCTCTTCTCAAGGCCAGTATTTTCTTCTAACATCTTGGTTATATTATGTAGAAATCTTTTCCATCTAAAACATCCACAGGAAGTAAGTAACACGTTTAAATTGTGGTAAATGCCGTCATGAACGTTCTATGTTGATTTGTAAAATGTAGAAATGTTTATAATCTAGCTTCAATGTAGCTGTATAGAACAGATTCTATGTAAGTTCTATATACGATAAAATGGAAGCTTAAAAGTATTATTTATATAAGAAAAAATCGCCCTATAAAGGCATAAACTAAATTAAGATACAAAATTGTGACCTACATTGTACACCATCTCTTCTTTGATTTATCGTTTACTTCATTACATTCTTTTTTACGACATTTCTCTGGTATAATATAGTTGCTTTATACATCAACATTATAAGGGAGAAAAAAAGAATAATAATAACATAGTATTTCATTTTATTGACAAGTTTACACTCTCATCTGTAACAAAGATACAAAGTTTAAGTTAGTCTCATATTCATGTTATAGGGTTAAAAAAAATAAAAACGAGTTTGCTTTATTAATTGGTGCAACAAAATACAGAAAATGTTAGTAACAGCCCTGCCATTCTTTTAAAAAACCCAAATAGTTTTACTTGACTTGTCAATGTTAAAATTAATTTAGCCAAATTTACCAAAAGCTGGTTGCTTATATTGTCAGGCATTTAATGATACCATTTTGACAAAAAAAAAAATTAGATTCGCATAACATATTTTCCTTTCAAAAAGAGGTTATGTCCCGTCATCTAAAATGACCTAATTTCAAGAAGTAAACAAATATATTCAAATTAGATCAGGTCACTTTTTGTCTAGGGACTTAGTCACGTGAGTCTTGAAGCACCAATAGTTAGTTACTAGCAAGGTCATATCATTTATTATTCATGTAAGAAAACTTATTGCGGGTAATTATCAAACTAACTGCTCGATGTGTTAGGTGACTGGCGTACGACCATAGCCAAGGACTTAAGTGACTGGCGTACGACCATAGCCCAGGACGTTAAGTGACTGGCGTACGACCATAGCCCAGGACGTTAAGTGACGGACGTACGGCCATAGCCCAGGACGTTAAGTGACTGGCGTACGACCATAGCTCAGGACGTTAAGTGACGGACGTACGGCCATAGCCCAGGACGTTAAGTGACTGGCGTACGACCATAGCCCAGGACGTTAAGTGACGGGCGTACGACCATAGCCCAGGACATTAAGTGACGGACGTACGGCCATAGCCCAGGACATTAAGTGACTGGCGTACGGCCATAGCCCAGGACATTAAGTGACGGACGTACGGCCATAGCCCAGGACATTAAGTGACGGACGTACGACCATAGCCCAGGACGTTAAGTGACTGGCGTACGACCATAGCCCAGGACGTTAAGTGACTGGCGTACGACCATAGCCCACGACGTTAAGTGACTGGCGTACGACCATAGCCCAGGACATTAAGTGACGGACGTACGACCATAGCCCAGGACATTAAGTGACTGGCGTACGGCCATAGCCCAGGACATTAAGTGACGGACGTACGACCATAGCCCAGGACATTAAGTGACGGGCGTACGACCATAGCCCAGGACATTAAGTGACGGACGTACGGCCATAGCCCAGGACATTAAGTGACGGACGTACGACCATAGCTCAGGACATTAAGTGACGGACGTACGGCCATAGCCCAGGACATTAAGTGACGGACGTACGGCCATAGCCCAGGACATTAAGTGACGGACGTACGACCATAGCCCAGGACATTAAGTGACGGACGTACGGCCATAGCCCAGGACGTTAAGTGACGGACGTACGACCATAGCCCAGGACGTTAAGTGACGGACGTACGGCCATAGCCCAGGACGTTAAGTGACTGGCGTACGGCCATAGCCCAGGACGTTAAGTGACTGGCGTACGACCATAGCCCAGGACGTTAAGTGACGGACGTACGGCCATAGCCCAGGACGTTAAGTGACTGGCGTACGACCATAGCCCAGGACGTAAAGTGACTGGCGTACGACCATAGCCCAGGACGTAAAGTGATTGGCGTACGGCCATAGCCCAGGACATTAAGTGACGGACGTACGGCCATAGCCCAGGACGTTAAGTGACTGGCGTACGGCCATAGCCCAGGACGTTAAGTGACTGGCGTACAACTATAGCCCAGGACATTAAGTGACGGACGTACGGCCATAGCCCAGGACGTTAAGTGACTGGCGTACGACCATAGCCCAGGACGTAAAGTGACTGGCGTACGACCATAGCCCAGGACGTAAAGTGATTGGCGTACGGCCATAGCCCAGGACATTAAGTGACGGACGTACGGCCATAGCCCAGGACGTTAAGTGACTGGCGTACGGCCATAGCCCAGGACGTTAAGTGACTGGCGTACGGCCATAGCCCAGGACGTTAAGTGACTGGCGTACGACCATAGTCATGGACTTTAATTGACGGACGTACGACCATAGCCCAGGAGGTGTTAGGTGACGGGCATACGACTATACCCCAGGACGTTAAAAGACGGACGTAAGACCATAGCCATGGACAAGGGAGTTTGACAAACTCAATTTAAAGTAAGCTATCACAGTTTCTCTATATGGAATTTTTGTTAAGTTCGTTTTCATGAAATAAATGAAAATGCATTGTTCAGCAAGTTATCTCTGCTTATTGTCAAATACATGTTTTCACTGTCATTTTGGCCAACTACCAGATTAATACACAATGATAGTAATGTCATAAACCATAAGCCATTGTTTGTGACGTTGTATTGACGTCCAAGTTCTTGTTAGCAGTTTAAAGTCCCATTCCTGTACAGAGTGAATTGATAAGTACAGTGATGGCTGTGCCAACTTGTGAAACTTCAAATGATTATTTCTGACCAATTTTATAAAAATATAATTCGATTTTATGATATATGCTTAGATTTTACTATGTATGCTTCGATTTAATTATCAATAATTCGATTTTCGGAAAAAAGATTTCCAGTGTATTTTTAATACCTCGATTTTATGATATCTACTTACTGTGAACAACATTTTCGACTAAAGCCTTTTCCTCTGAAGCAATCTTCTGTCGTGGAACAGTTTGAAGGTTTTGCTATATACCTGAGTAATGTTAAATAAATGAGTATGTCATGTGATCAATACCATACTTCTTACATACCTGTTTATGTCATGTGATCAATACTATACTTGTTACCTAGCTGAGTACGTCATGTGGTCATGTGATCAATACTATACTTGTTACACATTACTATACTATACTTGTTACATACCTGTGTATGTCATGTGATCAATACTATACTTGTTACACACCTGAGTATGTCATGTAATCAATACTATATTTGTTACATACCTGAGTATGTCATGTGATCAATACTATACTTGTTACACACCTGAGTATTCATGTAATCAATACTATACTTGTTACATACCTGTGTATGTAATGTGATCAATACTATACTTGTTACATACCTCAGTATGTCATGTGGTCAATACTATACTTGCTACATACCTGAGTATGTCATTTGATCAATACTCTACTTATTACATACCTGAATATGTCATGTGATCAATACTATACTTGTTACATACCTGAGTATGTCATGTGGTCAATACTATACTTGTTACATACCTGAATATCTCATGTGATCAATACTTTACTTGTTACATATCTGAGTATGTCATGTGATTAATACTATACTTGCTACATACCTCAGTATGTCATGTGATCAATACTATACATGTTACATACCTGAGTTTGTCATTTGATCAATACTCTACTTATTACATACCTGAATATGTCATGTGATCAATACTATACTTGTTACATACCTGAGTATGTCATGTGATCAATACTATACTTGTTACATACCTGAGTATGTCATGTGATCAATACTATACTTGTTACATACCTGAGTATGTCATGTAATAAATACTATACTTGTTACATACCTGAGTATGTCATGTGATCAATACTATACATGTTACATACCTGAGTTTGTCATGTGATCAATACTATACATGCTACATACCTCAGTATGTCATGTGATCAATACTATACTTGTTACATACCTGAGTATGTCATTTGATCAATACGTGTGTTAAAGTAAAACGACGCGTACCTATTATAATCTCGTTCAGGGAAGAGGTCAATCTTTAGTACCATAATTTGTTTACAAATAAAAATGTTTGTGTGTGTGTAATATAGACATGTATACATATATCCATACAGATGTATACATTTAGTAACATAGATGACATATGTACGTACATATAGCCATACAGATGTACACATTTAGAAATATAGATGACATATAGTTTTGCAAAGATCTAAAGTGTAGAAAATCTTTTTTTATGAGTAAAGATTGAAAAAAATTCAATTCATTTAAAACACACACATAATGACAATTTTATGTGCTCACCTTATTGAATCAGCATCTGGAATTATATAAAACAATTCATGTGCAAACAATTCGACTAAAATGTATTACTGACAATATGAAAAATAATATCATAAGAAGTGGCCGAAACGTTGCACTAGAACAATAAATATAATGATATTGCATCAGGTAAAAAAAATCAAATTAGATTAGCTCAAAATGAATAAGGAAATTATTTCTCTTTTAATTATATTCTATTTGTTAAAATAAAACAAACGTTCAACTAATTAATACTATTAAGTAAAGTAGATATTTTTTCAGTAAATGATAGATAATGTAAGATATCATCATCATATATAATATTATTCATTTCCAGTGTGCGTTAAATCGAAAGCGGAAGACAATAATTCAAAAATGGCGTCATCCCCTGAGTCTCGATTCAACTTTTCTTTAGATATTATCTACAGTTTTCAATAGTTTCTGTGCTTTTAATTAAAAAATGTAAAAGTCCCCAATATTGAAAATTAATAATTAGCATATAATATCATTCAAATCATTGTAGTTTTTATTACAACAGAGCATTTTAACATCGTCAAACGTAAAACAATAGTAATAATCGAAAATCTCCGACGTCGGCGACGATAAGACTATTGACCGTGTTTTCGTATCTAATTTCGTAAATAAAGTTCTTTTTAAAAGTCGATATAATATTTAAAAAAAGAAATTCTGCAAATTTCTATACTAATTAAGTTCTTAGCTTTTAAAATACTTATGATTTTAAATAAATACGGCTTTTAATTATTTCTTAATTATAAAATAACAATATAGACCTAAAAAACTAGGCCAAAAGGCAATGAAAACATAACCGAGGAATATTTTTCTAACAGTACATTAAAATTGCACACTATAATTTTATGGCGCGGTGGCTGAAAGGTTATGAGACTGGCTTAGTAACCATTATTATGCAGACTCTCCGGGTTCGATTTCTCCCAGAGACTTTTTTTTTTTCAGAGTATATCCTTTTAGTTGTTTTAATGAAAAGTAACTAATTAGTAGGGAGCGACCGATATGCCTTTTTACCGATAGTCCGATACCGATATTTTCCCCCAGCATTTTTACCGATACCGATACCGATATTTTCTTTTTAGGGGTTGTCCATTATTTATGTCAACAAATTTTTGGCGATTTTTACCTCCCCCCCCTTGTCAACAACTTGTCAAACTTCCAGAGACCCCCCCCCCTTTAAAATTACGTCAAAAGAAAGGTGGCTTCCAAAATGTTTATGTGGCAAAATTAGTAGGAATATAGTTAGTTTAATTAAAATACTGAATGTTAAGCGAGTGTGTAACACAAAACTACAAACGCTGCTTAATTTTCCTATTTATTAAGTAATTATATTAAATTTAAAAAAGTAACATTGTTGACGTCAACTTTTCTTGACCTACCCATTCCCCCTTGTCAACAATTTTCTGACCCCCCTCCCCCCCTATTTTGTTGACGTAATTAATAAACAGACCCTTAAGCAACAACAATGCCAAACACTTGCTATTCTCGTGCTATATGACGTATTTCAATCCAAGTTCACATATTTTGTAACACTTCCCCCACGCGTGTCTTGTTTTAACCCCCCCCTCCAGATACCGATATTTTTTTTTAATCAACAACAATGCCAAACACGTATTTCTCTCATGCTACACAGCTCATGACGTATGTCAACCCATGCTTACCCCTTCCCTGTCATATTTCGCCCACACGTCAGTCTTGTTTCCACCCCCCCCCCAACTTCCCATCCCAACAAAAACTACACACAGATGTTCACTAATTGTATCATTCAAGGTCAAACATTAGAATTAAGAAATGCCAATCCTATTGTTTCAAGGTCATATCTCTGAGGAAGACGTGACAATTTCTGTGTACGGGTTTTTTTTTTCCTTTTTTTTAAATCTTGTCTGCTCTGGTTATAGAATTGGGTTATTTACTGATTTTTTTTTTCTGCAACTCTGTTGTGAAAAAAAAAACAATGTATCGGCAGCCAAATAACGGCCGGTCCGACAGTTAACCCATAGTGCCAATATCGGTTCGACTATCGGTCGCTCCCTACAACAATCGGCCGATCCGATATTAACCGATAGTGCCAATATCGGTCCGATACCGATAGCGATCCGATTATCGGTCGCTCCCTACTAATTAGATCTCTATGACATTTTTTTTTTTAATTTAAATAATTTATCTTTTAGGATGTTGTAAGAAAAAGAAACAATAACTAATTAGATTTTAAATTATTTCATAACTTAAAAAAAAAAAAATTAACACAGAGGCGTAACTAGGGTGGGGGGGGGGTCCAAAATATTAAGTACATAATCTCATGTCATGGTATTGAATGTCAAAATGCAGGGCCCCCAAATCCTAGGTTCTGCAATGGCTTTACAAGTCTATCTTCCTGCAAAGGCTTTGACATTTTTTTTTATTGTTTTTTTTCAGAATATATATCCTTTTACTAACTTTTAGTTGTTTTAATTAAAAGTAACTAATTAGATTTCTTTGACTTTTTTTAATTTAAATAATTTATCTTTTAGGATGTTGTAAGAAAAAGAAACAACAACTAATTAGATTTTAAATTATTTCATAACTTAAAAAAAATAACACAGAGACGTAACTAGGGTGGTGGAGGGTCCAAAATCGAAACTCCCACCGGGCTCCAGCTTGAGGGGAGCCCCCAAAATTATTTTTTACATTAAATATTAAGTACATAATCTCATGTCATGGTATCGAATGTCAAAATGCAGGGCCCCCAAATACTAGGTTCGGCAATGGCTTTACAAGTCTATCTCCCTGCAAAGGCTTTGCGGGGTACAGCTAGTTTAAGATAATGTATATTAATACACTCTTACCTTCTAGGACTAAAATAAACACAATACTGCTGACCATAATCAACCACATCTCACGTCTAAACATTTCCAAATTTAGTTTCGTATTTTCTATTTAGATACAATGAAAGAAACAACTCAAGTTTGTGAAGAGAAACAAAATTTAAGAAAATGTAACAAACGTTATTTCAATGTTATTTCATTATGTTTGGAATTTATTTATATAGATCTGAACTAGACCACGAGAAATAAGCAAGAGAGACATTAATGTAAATACCAACAATGAACCTATTCATTACATATACAAAAGTAAAGTTCATTTAGGCCGAAAGGGACATGGGGGACAAAGCCCACAGTCCAGCGCTCTACACTCTTGGCCATCACAAATTATTGGTAACGGATTGAATATCCTTACATTTGATCATGTATTGAGACTGAACAGATTGAATAGCCTTACATTTTATCATACAATGATTGAAGAGATCATGTGCTCCGCAATACGTTCAAGCAATAGGTCATGAAATCAATGATTATACAAAAATGGTTTACTCAAAATGAACAGACAATCCTATCAGGGGATTTAAATAGTTAAACTTGTATATGGAGAAAAAATATACAGGGGATCTAATCTTTTTATATAGTGATTTTTTTTTTATTTTAAATATAGGCTACTTATATTTTGCAGAGAATAAAACATCATAAATAAGTTGAATATTATTATACCTAAAAGTAAGAAAACATTTGAAATTCGATTTTACAAAAATCGTTTAGAAATTTTCTCGCGAAGACGAAATATTTCCCTCTATTTTTTTTTATATACTTTATTTTAGTAATAAAAAATGAAAGCAGTAATTACATATTTTACCATTAATGAGGTTTAAAAAATAATTACGAATGGTAAATAATTTGACTATTATCTTAACTAAAAAAATTAAGACTCATTTAGATATTTAAATTGACAAATATTGCGTTTATAATTGTTTACTTGTTACACGCTTTAAGTCTAACCTGTCAGACTCTGTCAGTCTAACTTGTCAAACTCTCTGCGTATAACTTTTGGTTAGAATGAGTGATGGATTTAATTCGTTCTTCCTTAATCATTTCAGAAAGTGGTTTTAATTCTTAGTATTTCAATTTTTCTCTCTCGATGTTTCTCCTGATAGTATACAATTTTTACAAAATGCTGTACAAAAAAAAAAAAAAAAAAAAAACCCCGCCCCTTTCTTGCCAACGGTTTTCGTCAAATAGCGTGCTGCTTATACATTGAGTCAACTTTAGTTTCATTATATACATTCAGCGTCATTCTTTTACTACATTTAGCGTTATTCTTTTAATACATTCAGCGTTGTTCTTTTAATACATTCAGCGTCATTCTTTTAATACATTCAGCGTCATTCTTTTAATACATTTAGCGTCATTCTTTTAATACATTTAGCGTTATTCTTTTAATACATTTAGCGTTGTTCTTTTAATACATTTAGCGTTGTTCTTTTAATACATTTAGCGTTATTCTTTTAATACATTTGGCGTTGTTCTTTTAATACATTCAGCGTCATTCTTTGAACACATTTTGTATTGCAAATTCAATAACGAAGTTTGAATAAAACACACTTACTGATGTGATTGGTTGGACGCAGCTTGGTTCCATTGTTTTGATTAATACATTATATTTCTAATTAGACCAGTGGTTCCCCAACCTCCGGGCAGTGGATCAAATGGTTACTGGGCCGCCTAAGAAACGTTAAATTATTTCCTTTGTATTTACTGTGGTGTATTTCTCTCGGGATATTGCGATTTTCCCCCATGGACGGGAGGTTGGTTATCCGGGATTTGATTGGATGAGAGCGGCAGTAAGTCAAAACAATACAAAATATAAAAATAATCCAGCCCCGCCCCCCTCCCCCAATTCCCCCCCCCCTCACGGGCCGCCGTGAAATTACAAAACGTTGACCGGTGCGCGGTGAGAAAACGTTTGGGAATCACTGGTAAAGACGATCTCTATCCCGCCATTAATCTCTCCCCTTCTCTCTCTCTCTCTCTCTCTCTCTCTCTCTCTCTCCCACTCTCTCACTCTATTTCAATCTCCTCTATCGCCCTTTTGTTTCTCTCTCTCACTGCGTTTTGTAATTACACTTATTTGTGAATTTCTTTTTCCGGTGTATTGTGTTCCGGGATACCCAGTAATTTTGGTGTATTTTGTTCAAGACTACCAAGTCATTTTGTGTTACCGACTACCCAGTCAGTTTGGTGTATTGTATAAATGACTAAGCAGTCATTTTGCAAATATGTTGTCTCTAGCGATGCCACTGTACCACATGTTACCTACCGTTGTATACCCATCCCGGCGAATCGAACATGTCTCTAACGATGCCACTGTACCACCCCTTACCTAACGTTGTGTACCTATCCCGGTCTATCAAACAAAAGAATAGATCTCACGAATTTTTTTTTTTTTTAGAAAATCAACAATTTGTTTTTGTCAGTCAAAGGGCTCTTGTAGGTGTATTCAAAGTGACCGAAATGTATTAAAATGAATGAAATGTTTTCAAAATGACCTTAAAATATAACTATGGAGTTTTTTGACTTGATAAAAACATTAAAACATGAAACTTATCTGGCAAATAAAAAACTACTGGGTAAAATATGGTTTAATCTGCACTACGATTAGATATGTCACAAAAAATTATTTATAATTACCATTAATGATAGTAACAATGTGTTAAAATATTTATTTTAAAGTCGTTCGATATTTTGATTTCTTCTCTTGAAACAGTTGGCTTGTCTCCAGTGGCACACATATGGCCAAATTGGCTTGACTCCACTGGCAAACATATGGCCAAGTTGGCTTGCCTCCACTGGCAAACATATGGCCAAGTTGGCTTGCCTCCACTGGCACACATATGGCCAAGTTGGCTTGCCTCCACTGGCACACTTATGGCCAAGTTGGCTTGCCTATACTGATAAACATATGGCCATGTTGGCTTGCCTCCACTGGCAAACATATGGCCACGTTGGCTTGCCTCCACTGGCACACATATGGCCATGTTGGCTCGCCACCACTGGCACACATATGGTCAAGTTGGCTCGCCTCTACTGGCAAACATATGGCCACGTTGGCTTGCCTCCACTGGCACACATATGGCCACGTTGGCTCGTCTCTACTGGCACACATATGGCCAAGTTAGCTTACCTCCATAGACACACAATGGTCACGTTGGCTTGCCTCCACTGACACACATATGGTCAAGTTGGCTTGCCTCCACTGACACACATATGGCCACGTTGGCTTGCTTCCACTGGCACACTTATGGCCAAGTTGGCTTGCCTATACTGGTAAACATATGGCCACGTTGGCTTGCCTCCACTGGCAAACATATGGCCACGTTGGCTTGCCTCCACTGGCACACATATGGCCATGTTGGCTCGCCACCACTGGCACACATATGGTCAAGTTGGCTCGCCTCTACTGGCAAACATATGGCCACGTTGGCTTGCCTCCACTGGCAAACATATGGCCACGTTGGCTTGCCTCCACTGGCACACATATGGCCATGTTGGCTCGCCACCACTGGCACACATATGGTCAAGTTGGCTCGCCTCTACTGGCAAACATATGGCCACGTTGGCTTGCCTCCACTGGCACACATATGGCCACGTTGGCTCGTCTCTACTGGCACACATATGGCCAAGTTAGCTTACCTCCATAGACACACAATGGTCAAGTTGGCTTGCCTCCACTGACACACATATGGTCAAGTTGGCTTGCCTCCACTGACACACATATGGCCACGTTGGCTTGCCTCCACTGACACACATATGGCCACGTTGGCTTGCCTCCATAGACACATATATGAACAAGTTGGCTTGCCTCCACTGACACACATGTGGTCAAGTTGGCTTGCCTCCACTGACACACATATGGCCACGTTGGCTTGCCTCCACTGACACACATATGGCCACGTTGGCTTGCCTCCACTGACATACATATGGCCACGTTGGCTTGCCTCCACTGACACACATATGGCCACGTTGGCTTGCCTCCACTGACACACATATGGCCACGTTGGCTTGCCTCCACTGGCACACGTATGGCCACGTTGGCTTGCCTCCACTGACACACATATGGCCACGTTGGCTTGCCTCCACTGGCACACGTATGGCCAAGTTGGTTAGTTTCCACTGGCACACGTATGGCCAAGTTGGTTTGCCTCCACTGGCACACTTATGGCAAAGTTTTTTTTCTGAATATGTTCAGTTCAGAAAAACATGAAACAAATGATACAAAAAACTAAATGAAATAGCAGGGTAAGTAATTAAACTTTAATGAATGAAATATTTAGGTTTTTAATTCAATCTTAACACCAATTTTTGCTGTTCAATCTAGCCTTGTAGTTGTGTATTAAACATATAAGTGATTTTAGTGGTATATCATTCAGAGAATTGTGAAGTATAATACTCAGATACTGTACTGAATCGCCAATGTGTAACTGAATCAATCAGTGTAAGCGTTTAAGATATTTAAGTATAACTCCAACATTTTCTTAGATAAATATTTTTTTTTCAAAACTAACCAAACCAAGAAAGTGATCTTTGCATTCAGAGTTTTTAAGAGAAATAGATACAAACATATTTTACCAACTTTAATATTTTCTCACCAATTCCATACATTCATGGGTTTTCAGCATTTCGCTATTCGCAACCCATTAAAAAAATATGTTGGGTATACGAGAACTGTACAGAAAGAAAAGCTTTTTATGTACTGTTTTCACTATTTGGTTCGCATTTATCCGGTCACCACACTATCCGCACTATTCACTCGCCTGCAAATTATTTTTGGCGCACTCTCTCTACACACCGTTTTGTGTGAAACCCTTAACAATTTATTCCGATTTTTAATTACACATTTCATGTTAATTAGTGTGTAAGATCACTTCCGCCATGTCTTGTCGGTGTAGAGACCTCACATGTCTTTCGCCCTTATGTAAATTAAGTCTGAAACAGCCATCTCTCTTCATTGACTGTATCCCTTGCCATGAGTTCATTCTAGCATTATGAAAACTCGGAATGGTCCCATACAATCGTCTAGCCTCAAAGCTGTAGCGCTATTAGACATGCCCGTACTTTGCATTGACAATACTCTTCATCAACATACCAGCATATGCCTGGACCATAAATGAGATTATTGCATCTTGAAGTAGACCATATACTACAGCTACTTCAATGCACAGTTTATTCACTGTAGCTACTATTGGTATGCTGCTTAAATGTTTTCCTGTACATAATTTAGAAGCAAGTCATTGTTTTCACCGTCTCCACAGCATCAACATATTATTTTACCATATTTTCTTTTATTTAGTCAAATTGACCTTTTCATGTACAAATTTGGTTAACACATTAAAGCATGTGTGAATTATATATCAGAAAAAAATACCCCTCCCACCCCGTTGCTCTGAACCAATGACCCTCAGGTGGACAGTACAGCGGTTTACATCACGACCATCCGTCACTTATTTGTCTCATAGATATCATGGTTTATGATGTCCCATGGTCAGTTTGTATGGTGCCCTTCTTTCATCCCCACCATGGCTGATAGTATAATGGCCATTGGTAGATTCCATGATATATATATGAAATGGTATAGTCCATGATTATACGTATAATGTTCTGATTTATTCTACAGCAACAAAACTAATGACTCACAATTAACAAAATAAACTTAATAGTGCTTTGGGTCATATTTCGTGTTATTACTAAATCGATAATATACTATTAATGCGCCGTAGACGCAACCACCTTAGTGCCTCAACAATTAAATCTGACTATTACATAAAGGCTTCTCACAAGTTAATTGGAAACTGTCCAATCACACATCGAATCCATTCAAAAGGTTAGGTGTAAGACACCGTAGTTAACTCACCGTGCAATGACTAATACTATTCAATACCAATATGATGTACTCTCATGTTGAACTGCAAACGGGCTGTACTAAATGTAAATAGAAAATCTAATTTGGCTCGATAGCTCTAAATATGAGAATTGTACAGTGGTTCTAATACATTTAGAATTTACAGCAAACGTTTCTTTATTTGTTTAAATACATTCATATAATTTTCTGAAGAGAAAAATATATTATACTAGCTGTACCCTGCAAAGCCTTTGCAGGAAGATAGACTATTGTAAAGCCAGTGCCGAACCTAGGATTTGGGGGCCCTGCATTTTGACGTTCGATACCATGACATGAGTTTATGCACTTAATATTTAATGTAAAAAATAAATTTAGGGGCTTCCCTCAAGATGGATCCCAGCGGGATTTTTTTTCTTTTGGACCCACCCCTATCCTAGTTACGCCTCTGTGTTCAGATTTGATACATCTTTTAACATTTTTTTAAGTTATGAAATAAGTTAAAACCTAATTAGTTGTTGTTTCATTTTCTTACAACATCCTAAAGGATAAATTATTTTAATTTAAAAAATGTCAAAGAGATTTAATTAGTAACTTTTCATTAAAACAACTAAAAGGATACATTCTAAATGTCCAAGAGAGGTATCAAACCTGGATAGTCATCATAAAAAGAATAACCTAAGATGCTTAGCAATTCAGCCACCACGTCACACAACCATATTGTACCCTGCAAAGCCTTTGCATAGAGATCGACTACTGTAAAGCCAGTGCCAAACCTAGGAATTTTGGGGCCCGGGGCTTGGCCTCTTTTGGGCCCCTGCATTTTGACTCTCGATACCATGACATAAGATTATGTAATATTTTAATATAAAAAAATTTTTTGGGGGCTTCCCTCAAGCTGGGGCCGGCGGGACTTTCGATTTTGGATCCGCCCTCACCCCACCCTAGCCTAGGACGCCTAGGCACGCCTCTGTGTTTTTTTTTTTTAAGTTATGAAATAATTAAAAATCTAATTAATAGTTGTTTCTTTTTCTTACAACATCCTAAAAGATGAATTATTTCGATAAAAAAAAATCAAAGAGATGTGATTAATTACGTTTCATTAAAACAACTAAAAGGATACATTCTAAAAATAAATTTAAAAAAATAAAAAAAAAAAATGTCTCAGGGAAGATTCGAACCTGGACAGGCATCATAAAAGTGAGATGGGGCAATGCAGCTAAGCATTCAGCCACCACGCCAAACAAAATCTTCCACAATTACAATCTACTATTAAAAGTAAATTGCTCACTTATGTTTTCACTTTTGACCTAGTTTCAGGCCTATAGTCTTATTTTGTAATTTAAAATAAATCGAAGCCCTATTTATTTTTTAAAAAATGAAATATTATAATAGCTGATAAGTTAATTCGTATAGAAATATGCAGAATTTTTTTATATTACATCGACTTTTTAAAAAAAGAACTTTATTTACGAAATTAGATACGAAAACGCGCTCGCTAGTATTAATTTTACTATCGTCGGAGATTTTCCATTTTTACTATTGTTTACGTTTGACGATTTTTAAATGCTATCTGTTGTAATAAAAACTACAACAATTTGAATGATATTATATGTTAATTTTTACTTTTTATATTACATAATAAAAACCTCAGAACGATTTAAAACTGTAGATTCTTAAAAAAACATTTCTTGTTCTTTCTTTTGAATTTCTTGTTTTCCGCTTTCATTTTAACGCACACTGGAAATGAATATTATTATATATGAAGATTTGAATGTACAATGATTTAGTGTTATTGTTTTAGATGATTTTGAAAAAGAGAGATAAATGTTAACTTTTTAACAAATAATGTACATCTGAAGATAACTTAAAATTTAGCATTTTTTTTTAAACACAGATTGACACATAATTTCTGTTTTTATTTTAATTTATTCCAAAAAAAAAAATTAAAAAAGATTTCAGGGTTTTTTTTCTTTATACTTCTAGATATTTGTTTCGTTTTTTCCAAACACTTTTTAAAAATTAAAGACTTTTTTTTTTACACTTATGAACAGTAATTCATCCTTGTGTATCCATCCCCCCCCTCTTCAATCATCCACCTGTAAAAATGTATTCCAAGAAGAGAAATTATCAAAAAGATAGCATCGCAGAAAAAAAGCATCATAGAGAACAGCATCATAGAGAAACAGCATAATAGAAAACAGCATCTTAGGGAAACAGCATCATAGAAAAAAGCATCGTAGAAAACAGCATCTCAGGGAAACAGCATCATAGAAAAAAAGCATCATAGGGAAACAGCATCATAGGGAATCAGCATCATAGAAAAACAAGCAATTAAGCCTGTTCCATTCTGGACACAGGACGTGTTAGCGCATTTTCATGTTATGTATCAGTACGTGTGTTAGCTTTCAGTAAATATTTGTAAATTTTGGAAATGTTTATAAATTCAATTTCGTAATGCATATATCTGTAAAAAAAATATTATAAAGACGTTTCTTCATATTTGAAAAAAAAATTATTTTCTCTTAAATCTAACTACAAGTGGTTTGTGGTTACTGAAATAGGACTCATAATTGAAAACATTCTAAATTGTAGTCATTTAATCGTCCGAAAACTCCGTCAATTGTTGCATACCTCTGATACTTTCAATTAAACTCAGAACACAAGCTTACTATTTCGTTTGATGAGTTTCTTAATAAATCTTGGTGAAACTACGTGCTGCAGTATTTCGCACCAAATGAATGGGTTATTGAACGTACAAGATGTAGAATGGGGCCATATATATAATATATAAGCCCCTTAGGAGCCCTGAAGCCCGGCCCTCAGAGGTTAGATCGCGAAATAAACTTTTGATGTACACATGGCAGGCCAAGACCTACAAAATGATATATACATCATGGGTCTAGGACTTATGGTTGATGAGATATAGGGCGCTCTTTTATTAATATAGCTTATATAGTAAAAAACGGTACTTTATAAGCCCCCTTTTACGGCCCTCAGAGGTCAGATCGCGAAATGGAAAAAAGTAATTCCTTGGCAGGCCAAGACCTACAAAATGATATGTACATCATGGGTCTAGGACTTATGGTTGTTGAGATCTAGGGTGATGACTGACAGACAGACAGACAGACAGACAAAACGGGGACAATAGAGCATTTTTTTTCGAAAATGCTCTAAAAAGCATCGTAGAAAATGAGCAAACATTTATGAAATCTTAGCTAACATTAACTATAACCAAATTAATAACCACGGGAGATAACACGGAGAGTTTAACCTTGACCTGAAATATTCATTGGTTCTTACCGGAGCTTGAACTAGGTACCCTCAGGTCGACTGTCGAGCGCTTTACCACACGACCATCCACTCCCGCATGTTTCATTAGTAACCCTGCCCATTCTTTTATGTTGTCAAACCAACATTATTACTGTCGACGTCTGCGACGGGCTCCTTCTACAGTACCTTAGGAGAAAGGTTCTTTGCAGGTTATCCTTATAAGAAACATATATATACTAGCTTTACCCTGCAAAACCTTTCCATAAAGTTAAATCCCCTTATGCTTGATCGGTAGGTTAGGTTATTTTAAGTTTCGGGCAGATCCGATTTTGTCATGGTTGTATTTTAAACTGGAATACTATTGTATTTCTTTAATTTCGATTTAACGCACACTGGAAATGAGTATTATTATATATGATATGTTTAAAGAGATAGATTTGGTCCATATATACATTAGCATTAATAAAATTTAAAGCTTGGGTGATTAGATTTATACTGTCTATACATTAGTTGATAAGTTGCAATAAATATTTAAAAATCTATTTTTGGAAGGCATCCAAGTTTATTTTTGGCAGTTAACTTGATATAATTTTTTTTTTCCCAAGTGTATTTTGTACAATTGTAAACAAACAAAAAATGGATCCTAAAAAGTAAAATTTCAAAAAAAAAGTTTTCTTTAATAAATAAGAATAGTAATATTCATGTATGATCTACAAGTTTGCGGAATTTGAGATTTTTTTCATTAAATAAGAGCAGGTCCAAATCTGAGTAACAAGATTTGAGGACAGACACATCAGCAGACCCAGCCACACGTAGAACGTGAAACTAATAAAAAGATTATAAAAACTAAGTAAAAAGATGGTTTTTACACACACACAGACACATATGATAAAAGCAGATCATTAACTATTGTAGGTAACAGCTTGTTATCTTAAATAATTAACTCAGAGCTGAAATCTTGGGTCACTTACAAGGATTCTGTTGCCTGTCATTTACTTCTAAAATACTAAGTCCTCAGTTAAAAATAAACAAACTATTTTTCATCCCGATATAACTTGGCATGTACTTAACTGTATTTCTATCTATGAATCTATATATCTGTCTATCTATCTATCTATCTATCTATCTATCTATCTATCTATCTATCTATCTATCTATCTATCTATCTATCTATCTATCTATCTATCTATCTATTTATTTATTTATCTATCTATCTATCAATCTATCTATCTATCTATCTAGCTATCAATTTATCTATCTATCTATATATCTATCAATCTATCTATCTATCTATCTAGCTATCAATTTATCTATCTATCTATATATCTATCCATCTATCTTTCTATCTATCTACCTATCTACCTATCTATCTCTATCTATCTTTCTATCTATCTATCTATTTGTCTGTCTATCTGTCTATCTGTCTATCTATCTATCTATCCATATATATATATATATGTGTGTGTGTGTGTGTGTGTGAATGACTTAGGTATAATTATTGAAAAAAAGGAAAAGCAATTTGTTATTGCCAGTTTAAAGAGATAGATTTAGTCCATCACATTTTATACTGTTCGACTTATATGTGTAAATTATAATCTAGAGGCCCCGTACTGAGGGTGGCAGTAAGGCAGGAGAAGAGATGACGCTTGTACCGTATCCAACATGAATCTTAGGATCAAATCCCTTGGGCATCTGTAAAGTTCGCAGACAAGATATTAGTTGGACCCTCTACCTATTAATATTTTTCGCCGAATACTATCTCATTTTAAAGACGATTAATGTAGCAGAAAAATTCCTTGGAAAGGAGTCCATGTCACGTGATCACATCGCACTGTTTGCCACGGCCCTGGTAGTGTTTAAAGTTAGTTAAATAAATTAAAAAATCATTAACTGAGAATTGTATTTAAAGAGGGACAGGTTAGGCACAGCAGCAATAGCCCCAGCATGATAAAACCTGTTTACTATACTAGGTAGTTCCCCTTGTTGAAACTACAGGTCTTGGCTTTGTTTACTATACTAGGTAGTTCCCCTTGTTGAAACTACAGGTCTTGGCTTTGTTTACTATACTAGGTAGTTCCCCTTGTTGAAACTACAGGTCTTGGCTTTGTTTACTATACTAGGTAGTTCCCCTTGTTGAAACTACAGGTCTTGGCTTTGTTTACTATACTAGGTAGTTCCCCTTGTTGAAACTACAGGTCTTGGCTTTGTTTACTATACTAGTAGTTCCCCTTGTTGAAACTACAGGTCTTGGCTTTGTTTACTATACTAGGTACTTCCCCTTATTGAAACTACAGGACTATGGTTTGTTTACTATACTAGGTACTTCCCCTTATTGAAACTACAGGTCTTGGCTTTGTTTACTATACTAGGTAGTTCCCCTTGTTGAAACTACAGGTCTTGGCTTTGTTTACTATACTAGGTAGTTCCCCCTATTAAAACTACAGGACTATGGTTTGTTTACTATACAAGTACTACATATTGCAGTACACTAACAATCTTTAGTTTAGTATGATATAAATACATTTAAGGAATTTTATTTAACCACATGAGATACCATAAGTGCAACCAAAGGTCGTGTGGTAAAGCGCTCGACTGTCGACCTGAAGGTACCTGGTTCTATCTCCGTTGAGGACCAAGGAAATTTTTCAGGTCTTGGCCCAAGTTCTCGATATATCTCCCGTGGTGCCTCCATGGCCATTGCACTATCGGCTATGGTGGATGAAAGAAGGGCACTATAAAAACCGTCCCATTAGTGTTCCATAGGATCTAAGAGATTTCATCTCATCCTAACAGGGACTTCACACAACATTAGTGCAAAGCTATCTACATCCACATCCAACAACTAAACTACCTCCAGCCACATTCAACAACTAAACTACCTCCAGCCACATTCAACAGCTCAACTACCTCCAGCCACATTCAACAACTCAACTACCTCCAGCCACATTCAACAGCTCAACTACCTCCAGCCACATTCAACAACTAAACTACCTCCAGCCACATTAAACAACTACAACTACCTCCATCCACATTCAACAACTACAACTACCTCCATCCACATTCAACAACTCAACTAAAACGTCAATGGATTCCACAGATTCTGCATTAACCAATTCAATTGAGACAGCAATAGTAACAAATCCATTCACATGCAACTAACTGTCCACATTATTAAAACTTACTCCACTCTGAATCAACCACTCATTAGATCTACACAAGAAGAACTACTCACCCCATCTGTATTTTGCCAAGTGGTATGAACAACATAGCCAAATGGATCACCCAGAGTTAAATTACTACAGGGCCCGACGTATCTGTATCACTCTTAGCTGAACCTCAACGAAAGTCATGCCATTAAAACTTATCATACTGCTATAACTATTACCTTTATTACTTCACTTCAATTGAGTAAAATGTCTTCGTTGTTTACTTTCCAGCCACTCGAGCCCTGAGTCCTTTTTAACGACGCCCTTGGACGCCAAAAAATCCGTCATAATATTTATATTTTGTCTAATTAATCTAATAATTAACTTTTTGAAAGGCATTTGCTATTCTTCAACCACTGAGCCCGTCGAGACGAACTGGCAAAGTAATGTAGTGTACAATGTAGCGTATAATGTAGTGTATAATGTAATGTGTATAATGTAGCGTGTGGAACCTAATAAGTTTTCAACATTCCTTTTCTTGCAGGTGGCCCCACGTTATTACTAATATGAACTTAGCGTTTCTCATCACCCAGAGTTTCTTGTATCCCGGGATGTCGGGACAACAAATGGTTCTGTTCCTGCGAAATCCCGGGATAAAATATATTAATCTTAAGTCGCATTTAAAATTATTTAAAAAAAGAGAGGTAAAAATGAAACTGTTTATCATTACAGTATTTTATTTTGTTTTAGAATATTTTTTTTTTAATTGGACATATTCGTTCACCCACAAAAAGTGTATATATAAAGTATGAACATATAAAAAGAAAACATATAAAAAGTACAAGTGTATTAAAATATACAAGTACTTACGAAGTATATAGAAGTACATAAGAACAATATAGAAATAAATAAATGATAATGTACATTAGAAGCGTGTGGTAAAAAAGATAATACACTAGTCCACCGAAATTATAAATATCTAACGATATCACACCCATGATGAAAATAAGTTAAGTACTGTATTTAAAGTTTACAAAGATTTTTAATTTTACCTTTTTTTTTACATTATATACTAATGGCTTCATACACAGAATGTTTTTATCGTGATGGCAAAATCATCGCAAACAAAGAACTACTAAATTAATGTCAAATATATAATGTATACACAAAACATGACATAGCTTTTTTGTCTGGGGTTAAGTATAAAGAATGATATAAAAAAACATCGAATAAATACAAATGTGTGGCCCTCCATTCACCATGACCCACTCAGTTTGACTTCCGGCCTAAAACTGTTGCCCTCCTTCGCTTTAAGCGGTTCAATTGATAGACTGTAGTTCTAGACTTATACCAAGCAACAAATGAGCTAAAGGTACGACTTGTAGAGAAACAATTGACCGTACTGGATTTAATTATTATTAAGAGTACACATACTTAATATGCAGATTAAAAAAACCTAATACTATATGTCCTACTATATGTCCAATTATGTGTCCTATTATATGACCTACCATGTGTCTTACTTCTATAGATTTTCTTATTTTTATTAATTTTTTAAACATTATTGATATTTCATAGACATTACTAGTATTAAAAAATATAGCGCTAAATAAATCTCAAAAACATCTGAACAGAGCCTGTGAGATTCAACAATTACTAACTCATGCATCTTTTTGAGAAAGCCATCAAATTTTTTCAATGTTGATAATTTTTACTTGAAACCTTATGAGCAAATAAACAAAAGTTCAAACAAAGAATCTGTAATATACTTCAAAAAATAATTTCAAATGTTGCTACAACGGAGCATCAAACCAAATGTATCTACAAGTAGTACAATTTTGATGTGGAGAAATTCATTTCTAAACCAATCACTAGTGAATTAAATATTTAGTTCTGAGAGAAAGTGATGAATGGCCAATATCAACGAAGCACTGAATAAAAAATGAATACAAGTAGTAAATTATTTTGTTGGCTTAAATATTCTAATATAAACACATTTTATTACATTTTATTTAATTTAATACATACAATAATACATAATAATATCACATGCTGTACCAAAATCTAGTTAGTTTTTTATTTGTTGTTAATTTATCTTTATTGATAAGATTATTTTTTTGGAAATTTCATAAAAATCATTCATTACGAGACATTGCTACGTTTCCTGTCGAGATGTGTCCTCATCCGCTGTTTTTGTCTTCCTCTGCTTGTCTGCGTATTTTGTTAAACAATTTCAAAAATATCCGTTATCCTTCAATGAGTTGATTTCAAAGTGAAGAGATTGCTATATTGAATAGTAAATTACATCCAAATCTTTGATCTATAAAAACCAATCTGTTGAAAGAATATTAACAGATAACCAATGCAGAGCACAGTGGAATAACATGAACACATTTTATTCTGATGAACAGATGAGGATTTAAGGCAGAACTGAAAAATATTAGTTTCTCATAACATTAGTGTCTTTTTCTATAAAGTCTATAAATAGTTATAATATGATAAAAAAATAGTTTAGAAATAAGTAATAAATAGTACTTCAATTTTTTTCAAAGAATTTTTTTTAAAGCATTACGATAATAGTTGTTTCAGACATATCTCTGTCAATACATCCCCTAAATAAATAAATTTTCATTAAATATTTGTTAAAACTCCCCCCCCCCCGGGGCCGTCTGTAGCGCGCGATGAATTGGAATTCCTTTGGACAAACGCACATATTGACAACAGTGACTGTGTGACGTAAGAGAAGCAGAGTTGTGAGGATGAAGCCTGCGAGTATAATGCTGGTCATTGTAGTTATTGATTGTATGTAGATTGTTCAATGCTGGTCATTGTAGTTATTGATTGTATGTAGATTGTTCAATGCTGGTCATTGTAGTTATTGATTGTATGTAGATTGTTCAATGCTGGTCATTGTAGTTATTGATTGTATGTAGATTGTTCAATGCTGGTCATTGTAGTTATTGATTGTATGTAGATTGTTCAATGCTGGTCATTGTAGTTATTGATTGTATGTAGATTGTTCAATGATGTGCTTTTATTGATCCTATGCCTTGTGCGTTGATGATTTTTTCCTTTTCATCATTAAACACTATATTGATACCCTGCAGGTTGATTTGCCTTGGGGTCCTACATATCTCTGAATGTGACTCTGCCACCGAACAAAGTAAGGCACCCTGCTAGAGCTACTTTTGGCCACTCCATGCTATATAAAGTATCATCACATCGGGAGTGTTTTTACATGTTGGGTTTGTTTTAGTTGAGAGTGAAAGTATGTCCTATCAAATATGCGCTTCCGTGCCTGATGTGCGTTTGTGTGAGCTTGCATCTAATTACTTACTCTAACATTGCCATGTACGCGTAAATTACTGTGTTCGGCCTGTTATTAGTTGACTGGGTCTAGTCAGTGGGAAGCGTTTCATGATTTTGACGACATCCGATTGTCTTGAAATTTTCTCACTGAACCAGTTTGTCAACACTTCGAATAAGGTGCCGACAAATTCGACGAAACCCATTTCCCTATAAATAAGAGTGAACGTATTAATTAATATATTTTCAAACGTGTATTCACAATAAAATTTAGGATCGTTTGAATATAATCATTTGAAAGTTCAATTACCTTATACGTAGCTAGATGCATGAATAAAAAATATATGTAATTTATAGAACAAATTTCATTATTGATTGAAATATTGCTTACCATCATTTTCGGAATTTCTTTGTATGATGTAACATAATCTCCTTCGAAACTCATTGTAAAACTTGTGAAATACTTCCTGTGATAAAATATTTGAAATATAATTATATGTTAATATGTATTTATAACAAATGTGTCATCTTCATATCTCTATACTTATAAGAGGCATTCGTTGTCTGTCTGTCTGTCTGTCTGTCTGTCTGTTCCCTTATAACTCAAGATCCAGATAACCAAATAATGTGAAATTTGTTACACATACACATAATTACATGGGGAAGGTTATAGGACAGGTTTCGTTTCATCTCGATGGGTAGTTTAATTGTAATTAATTTTTTTTTATTTTAGTATTTTACTATATTAAAGTAATCTCGACGGCGCCATAAATAAAATTCCTCTGTGACGTCATTTCCCGATGTTCGAATAGAACTTGCGCGCTGGTGCTGTATTGTGCCTTTGTGATGCAAAGAATTGTTGATGTTTTTTATTGCTTTCTGATTTGTACAGTTTGAGGAAGATAAAGGAATGAAGAAGGATTTTAGAAGAAGTGTGAAGCCATAATAATAAGTATATATATATATATATATATATATATATAGAGAGAGAGAGAGAGAGAGGGGGGGAGGGAGAGAGAGATAAAGAAAAGAGAGAGAGAGAGGGGGCAGGAGGAGAGAGAGGAAAGGAGGGTAGGTAGGGAGGGAGGGAGGGGGAGAGAGGGAGGGAGGGGGATGGACAGGGGGGGGAGAAAAGGAGGGAGATGGGAGAGGGAGCAGGGGGGAGAGGGAGAGAGAAAGGAAGGGAGAGAGAGAGGGGGTAGGGAGGGAGAGAGAGGGGAGGGAGGGAGGGAGAGAGAGAGAAGGTGGGAGAGAGGGAGGGAGAGAGATAAAGAGTGAGGGGGCAGGGAGGGAGAGAGAGGAAATGAGGGAGGGAGAAAGGGGGAGAGAGGGGGAGGGAGAGAGAGAGATGGAAAGGGGAGGGAGGTAGAGGATGGAAGAAATGGGAGGAAGAGATAAAGAGAAAGAGGGGGCAGGGAGGGAGAGAGAGGGAAGGAGGAGGGAGGGAGGATGGACGGTGGGAGAGAAGGAGGGGGAGAGGGGAGAGTGGGAGATGGGAGAGAGGGAGGGAGAGGGAGGGAGGGAGAGAGAGAGGAAGCGAGAGAGGGGGTAGGGAGAAAACAGAAGGTAAACAGAAAACCTTATTTTAAACCCGGGCAAAGCCGGGTACTTGCAACTAGTATATTATATATAAACGAATTATATTATTTACCGTGATATTTCTGAAATCCGACAAGAACGATGCATTTTAGACATACTAATCATTTTAAAAATGGACTACATTAGCACTACATTAGTACTTTATTAGCACTATATTAGGACTACATTAGCACTACATTAGGACTACATTAAGACTACAAATGAAATGTATTCTTATTGTTAAAAAAATGTTACCTTAAGCTTGAGCCATTTAGTTTACGTAGAAAATCACATCGGTTAGCCTCTACCATTGTTGTTTTACACACCTCTTCAATAAGTAGCTCCTGATAAATGTCAATATAATTGTCTATACTGTTCAACATAATTGTCTATACTGTTCAACGTAATTGTCTATACTGTTCAACGTAATTGTCTATACTGTTCAATATAATTGTCTATACTGTTCAATATAATTGTCTATACTATTCAACATAATTGTCTATACTATTCAACATAATTACCTATACTTTTCAATATAATTGTCTATACTGTTCAATATAATTGTCTATACTATTCAACATAATTACCTATACTTTTCAATATAATTGTCTATACTGTTCAACATAATTGTCTATACTGTTCAACATAATTACCTATACTGTTCAACATAATTGCCTATAGTATTCAACATAATTACCTATACTGTTCAATATAATTGTCTAGGCTGTACTTATTTGCAAAAATATCTTTATCATCGGTTCGTCAATTAGTTATTAATATAATACTAGCTTTTCCCTGCATGGCTTTTGAATCGAGATATACCCTAGTTAAACTTTGAGGTTAACGTGAATATGCAGATCAATGTAATTACATGGATCTTTATGATTTATGTAAAAAGGAATTTTTTTAAACATTTATCGAACTGAGAAGCAGACAAGAGTCCATTACATCAGTATTTAATAGGAAACAGAATTCTTACTTTCAATCTAGAGCAGATAGACGTGAGAATGTAAAATGTAATCACAACTCTGATATAGTGATGATAAAGTTATAAAGATACATGCATTCACAACTCTGATATAGTGCTGATATTTATAAAGATACATGTATTCAAAACTCTGATATAGTGATGATATTTATAAAGATACATGTATTCACAATTCTGATATAGTGATGATAAAGTTATAAAGATACATGTATTCACAACTCTTATATAGTGATGATATTTATAAAGATACATGTAATCACAACTCTGATATAGTGCTGATATTTATAAAGATACATGTATTCACAACTCTATAATGATGATATTTATAAAGATACATGTATTCACAACTCTGATATAGTAATGAATGACTAAAAAAACAAACTATGGAGAATTGTGCTGAATACAAAGACATTCAAAAAAAAAATGGAACAGGCACCATCTAACCCCTTTGCAGGTCCTCATATGAAGATGAACTCTTGCAACAAGCTCTAAACTTTTCACTTTTTTTTTTACATTTAAATTTTAATTAATCTAAAATTAAAGAGGATTCAGTAAAAGGAACTATTCTCTATTCCCTAAAAAGAAAAGCTAGGGTCTTCCAAATAAAGTAATAAAAAAATGTAAGGGTAAAGTAATGATTTACTTACTGCCATATACGGAGTAGGCCATTCACTGATCGAGGTTTTAGTTTCATAGAATGTGTCGCTGCAGAGAAATGTTTATGATTAAAAAAAAATCTTTTAAATAAACTGATCATTTTCAAACGAGAAATAACCAACCGTTACCCCATCCTTCCGTCCTTCTCTTCTCTCCCCCCCCCCAACCCCCAATTACCCCCAATCCCATGGCATCACTGTGTTATCCTTAATTAAACTCTACTATACACACAAAAAACTCCGATCCACTTCTTGAATATTTATTTTCGTTGTTCAAAGTTTTTCCTAATTATTATTGTACAAAGAATGAACAAACATGGTGTTTATGTATTTTTTTTTCTATTTTCCTGTGTAACTTTCTAGTGGTAAACAGTTGCTTCACTTTCCAATTGTGAATAATTGAATAATTCAGTTTTGTAAGTAAAATGGTTCAAGTTGACACCTCAATCTTTTTTTTTTTTTTAAACTTTACGAATTATTTAGGGGAAATGTGACACGTAAATAAACTGTATATTTAATTGATAGGCTGCTTTGTGAATTGTCGAACATTTTTTATATCAAGATAAACATTTATACAACAATTTCGCAGGGTATACTGCTAGTAATTGAAATACTGGATGTAATATAGTAATCCTTTGCTTAGAGATAGACTATACTTTCAACTTTCAGGTTATCAATGAAAAGGTTCAGCAACTATTTTGGTCTTTATGTATTTTATTTTATGTGTGGAATTGAGACACTTATTTTTTGTTGTTTATTTTTATGTATGTACTCAGATATTATATAAATAATTATAATTACGTTATAAGGAGCACATGTTTAGTGAAGAGCGTCAGTTGTGGATTGTAGTTATTGTATTACGTGCTAGAGGTGGAAAGTAGCTTGGTACAGACAGAAAATTTGGAATCAATGTATTTAAATTTATAATTAGAATTTTTTTTTTACCTGCATGAAGGAGCACAGTCACAGTCGTCTTGATGAAATACAAAAACACAATCTGGAAATATGCAACAACATAATATTTACGTTCAATTGACATTCATTCATTGGCAATATTTATCGAAATATCCAACTATATAATATTTATAGATTTTTTTATCTTATTGATCTGTTTCTTTAATCTATGTGTGTGTGTTATTATTGTGTGTGTGTGTGTCTGTGTGTGTGTGTGTTATTGATATTGTGATTATGATTGTGTGTGAGATTTTATGTGTATTTGAATGTTGTGTGATTGTGTTTATTGTGCTCTTGTGTTTATGATTGTATGTGTATTTGATAGCTATGTGATTGCTATTGTTTAGCTATTTTTTACGATTATATATGTATTAGACTATTATGTTATTGTAATTGTCTTTGAGTTTTATGTTTTATTTTCGTGTGGTTGAATTTGCGTGTGTTTTCTGTAATTATGCGTGAGCGATTGCTTATAATGGTGTATATTACAGATAAAGAATGTGATTGTATATGTTTAATTGTGTTTATGATTGTGTGTATCTGTGTAATTGTCTTTGTGTTTGTGAGTATGAGTGATTGTGTGTGTGTGTGTGTGTAAGAGTGTTTGTGTATTTAAATAAACAAATGTTTAACTTTACCTTCAGAAATATTTTGACAAGATATCCTTTTCTCTATCACATTGTCATCAAGTTCCGGTATAGTTTTGATGGTACAGTTACAAAACTTGAGAGCGGCCGCCTTTTTGCATTGTTGAATACACATCTTTCAATAAATGATAAGTACACTTGTGAAATGTTAATATGTTCGAGTACTTTAAATGATAAGTACACTTGTGAAATGTTAATATGTTCAAGTACTTTTCCTACGTGTAATATCCTTAATAGGTATTTATATCAATATTACACATACTAATTACCTCATAAGTCATTTTGAAAGGATTACCGGTCGCCAATGAGCGTTGCTCTTGTACACAGTTTGAAAAAGGTGACGATACTTGTTCATGTATCACCTATTTCGTTATTTCGTAATAAAAAAAAAAAAGTAAAAATAATTCTGGCTATCAAAAATACACTCTGCCTGTAGCCCAGCGGCTGTCAAAATTTTTCGTGACTATACCCCAAAGGGTGCGATCATAGGTCCGTAGGTAACCCTCAAATTCTAGAGAAAACTGGTGACCTTCTTCAACCTCTTGGTTTTCTTTAAAACGAAATTTACATGTCGTTACGTACCCCTGCATAGCCTTACCCGTACCCATTGGCGTATTCATGTCATATAAGAGGGGGGCATTTTCTCCCCCCCCCCCTTACATTTAAAAAAAAATGTCATAAAGTTGTTATTTGCTCCCCCCCCCCCTGGAAAAATTCCTAGCGACGCCCATGCCCGTACCCCTTGGGGTGTAAGAGTACCCCATGTCGAGAGCCGCGGCAATAGCTGAACAGTTATCACAACATTAACTTTATCTAAACAAAAGTAATGATTGAGGTGAATAATCCAATTGAAAGCAGAAATAACCCAATCTTGGATAAAGGCACACAAAAAAAAGAATTTAAAAAAAATAAAACAGGCGTGCATATTCCTTCAATGTACAATCTTCAAATTAAAAACCCAAAACAACTTCTAGTGGGAAAACCCGTTCCGGCACTAATTCATTTTTGCATAAACGTGGAATAACATTTCTTCATCAATAGACAATTGGATGTGTGCTAGTATCAAGAGGCCATGCACCTGGCCTTTCTATCATCAATAGACAATTTGATGTGTGCTAGTATCAAGAGGCCATGCACATGGCCTTTCTATCATCAATAGACATTTGATGTGTTCTAGTATCAAGAGGCCATGCACCTGGCCTTTCTATCATCAGTAGACAATTTGATGTATGCTAGTATCAAGAGGCCATGCACCTGGCCTTTCTATCATCAACAGACAATTTGATGTGTGCTAGTATCAAGAGGCCTTCACATGGGCGTCGGTAGGAATTTTTCCAGGGGGGGGGCAAAAATTGTCCATGGGGGGGGGGGGGGAAATAACAACTTTATGACAATTTTTTTTAAATGTAAGGGGGGGGGGAGCAAATGCCCCCCTTGCCCCCCCCCATGAATACGCCCATGGCTATGCACCAGGACCGGGTGTTAACGATAAATTATTTTAAAAAATCTATTACCATCCTTGAAAGGATCTCTTTCTTGTTCCATAGAACGGCCTCTAACATTTATATTACAAAGTTACTAAGAATTCCACTTTCATTTTCTATTCCTTTATCTGTACATGATTGGTGTTCTCAATTTATCAGGAACGGTGTGATCGTCTCAAGTCAAACGTTCAGAACAATGTAGTGCCCCCCCCTCAGGCAGGATTTAATGTGTTTAATGAAATGTGTCCTGTTGGGGGGGGGGTCCTCATTCTATCTTGAGGCCTTTATGTGCCCTATAACATCAGCCCTGTTTCATGTAATGTGCCCCCCTCAGGCAGGATTTAATGTGTTTAATGAAACAGTACCCTGTTGGGGGGGGGGGTCCTCATTCTATCTTGAGGCCTTTATGTGCCCTATAACATCAGCCCTGTTTCATTGTACATGTACTCCACACTCTGTGGATTGCCTTGTACTGTAAAACGTTGAGACGATAAGTTGTACTTATAACAACAAACTAATGACTTACACTCCATCCAATTTAAACTGGCATCCTCACCTTTTTGATTGATATGTCTGACATGTATCCTGGGGACAGATGAACCGTTGGCTGTTTAAAATCTGGCCACTGCTGTTCATCATGCAGCAGCAGCTCGTATCCAACATCAGAACTTAAAACACCGATAATATCTTCCCAGTTAACGAAAAGAGCGATTTCCAATGCTATTTTTTTTTATAAATGAAAATAAAGATAATCATTTGATGTACTATGCCTAAAAACAAGTTGTTATAATAGGGCTTACTATATTGGTATATATATATATACAAGGCGGTACCCAGGACTTTGTTTGGGGGGGGGAAGAGCTGTGCGGCTTGGGGGGGGTGCTATGCGGAGAGTTTTATATAAGAAAAAATTGGAACACAATGATAAAGAAGTATATTTTATAATAAAATTTGATTTTTAGAATTGATTTGGGGGGGGGGCTGCAGCCCCCTAACCCCCTCCACCCGGGTACGGCCATGTATATATATATATATATATATACACACGATATATTTTTCTCTCAATCTCAACTAAAATGTCTGATAAGCGATTAACGAGAAGATAAAGTTTGCCCTATGGAACACAATGAACCTGTGACAAATCTTAAAAACTGCTCAAGTCTTTAGTAGCCGTTAATAGTGAAGCGTCTAAATGTAACATAGAAAAGGATCTAATATATATATATATATAAAAAGATTAAACTGGGCCCAGGGGCGTCAAAGCTGCAGTTCCCACTGCGGCGGAGTCTCAAAATGACATAATGACATTTACCTAACAAACACCTGACTCAAGTTGTTTACTTGTTCTCTTTATCATTTATTCAAGGTTAAAAAAAAAGGATTTAAAACTTGAATGATTTGACTTTTGAAATATTCCATGCGTTTAATGTTCATATGTGAAGTCATCACAGTCCTACATAGCCGAACTGCAGCACCCTGCGGCAGCAGATGAAGTGTCATTAGAGGCGTATCGCCCCCTCCCTCCCTATCTATCTATCTATCCATCTATCTATCATCAATCTATCTATCTATCTATCTATCTTTCTTTCTTTCTATCTATCTATCCATCTATCTATCATCAATCTATCTATCATCAATCGATCTATCCATCTATCTATCATATATCCATCATCTATCTATCTTTCTTTCTATCTATCCATCTATCTATCATCAATATATCCATCTAACTATTTATCATCTATCCATCTATCTATCCATATATCCATATAACCATCTATCATCCATCTTTGGGACGGATGGCCGAGTGGTGTAGATACTCGACTGTCGACCTGAGAGGCCTGGGTTCGATCCTCGGTGAGGCCCATGGAATTTTTCCAGGTGAAATTTGGTGCAATGTCGTCCCACAAGTCCACCTAGCTTTAAATGGGTACCTGACTTTAAGTTGGCGAAGTAAAGGCGGCTGGGCGTTGTGCTAACCACACAATCCCTTTATATGCCTTGGTTATAGAAACAGATGAATTCTACACTTCATCTGCCCCGATGGCCCGTTAGGGCTAAGAAGGGAACTTTTTTTTATCATCCATCTATCTATCCATATATATATATCCATATATATATCCATCTATCCATGTAACCATTTATCTATCATCCATCTATCTACCCATCTATCTATCCATCTGTATACCCATCTGTCTATCCATCTATCATCTATCTATCTATTCATCGCTCCATCTATTTATCGATCTATCTCATCTATCTTTCTATAATTGTATACTCTATTTATTTATTTTTCCTACAGCTGATTTAAGCTAAGATCAACGTCATGACAACCGATATTAACGGATCCAGACAGTCAAAACTTCAATTGAATCCAAGTCAATTAGTCCTCGGAACATCGCATTTGAAAATACTTTCGATTTCCCCATATTTTTCGCCGCCTTCATATATACAGTACTTTGGTACAACAATACTTCAGAATCGCAAAAATGAAAGTACTTTGATAAGTTGTTAGAAGTACTTAAAGCTTGGATAATGAGTCACTTTAGCAGTAAGCGGTCACACACCGGGCGACGCCGGGCATAAATACGAGTGGTTAATAACAGAAGCTGTTTATAGATATATTTCAATTTTTATAAACATTGTTTCTCAAACTATATGTTCTTCGTATGATTTATAGAACTGTAAATTCTATATAAAGTTTATTTAACTGCCTGATCTAAATTTTATTTTTAAAACTGTGTGTGTAATATATTGAGCACCTAGAACTGTGTGATCTACATATGATTTCTAAAATATTGCATTATTTATAGAGTACCTAGAACTGTGTGATCTACATATGATTTCTAAAATATTATGTTATTTATAGAGTAACTGGAAATGTGTATTCTCTATACAGGGGCGGACTAGGCAGAATTAATTGATTCCAACTTAGGACCCGAAACAGGTAGGTTTCACGCAATTTACCTTTAGCATTAAAAGTAATAATTGTTAGTGTAAAAAAAAAATATTAAAAGAGGGGGCCACTCAAGCATCCGTTAAATTGGGCCCCGCAATTCGTAAGGCCGGCCGTGTCTATAAAAATATATCATTTGTACAGCTGTGTTTTCTCTATTCTGTTTAAGACTTTGGTGAAGGGAATATTAAAATATTTAATTTTTTTTTACTGAAAAAAAGTGATTTTTGACTATTTACTTGTGTTGTCCTTGTATACGACCAGTCTTCCCCTCCGTGAACTGAACAACACATCCAGGATCAAGAAAAACAAAAGCAGCCAATATATAGTTTACTTGTGTGTGATAGATAGATTTTTCATTGGCTTTTGCTGTTAGCATTAATTGAAGAATTTTCACTACTAACGATATTTTAAACTTTGTTATACAATTTTTTATTCGAAACTATTTTGTTTTCTTTTTTGCTAATGACTTTGGTAACATTACATGAATATTTCACAAGTCAAGAGATTGACCAATACGAAAGTGACAATTCCCTTTCCTATCTTAGTTAAAATATTAATAAAAATGGCAGCTTCTTCAGTAGGGACAATATCAGTAGGATGTAGTTTTAAAATGGTTTGGTTTAAAATACATGTATAATAATTTAAATGTGAAATAGTATCTTGTTATCATACCAATCCATTGGATATGTTTTTTATTTACACACATTACATTTTAAAATTGTTCAATGCTTAAGGATCTTCACAACATAAAAAACTAAGTACCAATTCGGACGTTCTCGAAACAAAAGACACCTGCTCAAATGATTAAAAACATTTGAAGACTGTCTATTTCCAGAATCGAAAAAAATATATTAAACAATGTCTGTATTATATATAAAAGATGGGTGGTGCAAACATTTTTTGCGGAGTTCATCTAGTGTTGAATAATAATAATATATATATATATATTAAAAAAATATAATAATGACTTACATTCCCTCAGACTTCTGAAGTAAAAATGTTTATCATAACCTTTGTAAAAATGTCAAATATCGCTGACATTTAACACGTAGCATGTACCATACTTGTACTGATAAACTTTCCTGTAAATATAGTCAAAATATCCTGCATATATTTTGTGTATTCTAATACAGACGAAATAGCAAGAGTTTTTTTGATATCTACCAATTACCTAATCCTGATATACTAAGATTCTCTTAACGCTTTCTTAACAATGTTCTTCAAAAACTCTGCTGACATAATCACCTTTACTTAACACACTCTTGACACTCTGTTCTAATTTTAACACACTCCTGACTCTCATTGTTCAGTTAACTACCTCCTGACTCAAATTGTTCACTTAATACACTCCTGACTCACATTGATCACTTAACACACTCCTGAATCACACAGAACACTTAACACACTCCTGACTCACATTGTTCACTTAACATTCATCTGACTCACATTGAGCACTTAACACTCTCCTGACTCATGCAGCTCACAAGTATCAAGCAAACCATGTAGTTCTTTTATTTATTTATTATATTCTAGATTTACTGTATTTCGTAAATGAAAGGAACCGGTATCTCTTTAAAAATGGCATACATTATTTCTTTCTTTGAAGCCATCCCCATGTGTTTCAACATAGTCCTTGGCAAGGAAATAAATCATGAAATTAAGAAACGCTATTGTTAGCATAAAGAATTTTAAATGCATGGAAAACTCAGGACATCTCGAGATTTCAATTAAAACTCAATGACCTTTATGAATTTTACTTCATACATTATAAAAAAAAACAAAAAGAAAGGTTTCATGTATATCTACTGAAAGATCTCTAAAATTAATGAATATCTTAATTGGAAACAACGTTTTATTTATTTATTTTTTTATTTTTTTGAGATTTGTGAATATTTCCTTAATTGTGGTGAAAAGACGGTTTTATTCTTCTTTGTCTTTGCTATTTTCAATCTATGTCTCTATCACCAGTAAATATTTTTATTTGTATATTTTATAGATTCATAGCAATAATGTTCAATATTCATAATAGACTAATTAATGAAAGGTTATATATATATATATATATATATATATATATATATATATATATATATATATTTGTAAAAGGTGCGGCCAGTGTTGGCTAGCCTGCCAATGTGAGCGTTAGTTAGACCGGCCAATGTCAAAGGTATGGTGTGAACAGTATCGTATGAAAGAGATAATATCACTTGTAAACGTTTTTAATGGGGAAAACTATAAAGCCAGATACAATTATTACAAATATATTGACAACCACTCACTTAGGATGACAGACTGATTTTGTTTCATTTTATTTGAAAAAATTCATATTTGTCATGCAAAATGTTAAGGGGTTATATGTAGATGTAAAAAAAAAAGTAAAGATTTTATTAATATATTTCAAAATGTCAATAATTTATTTATTCTAAGCCAACTTCATTAAGATTTTTTTTTAACATGGATTTTTGGAGTTGAATTCAAAGTGAAGACAAACTTACAGATTAAGGCGAGCCACGTCTCTGATACATCGAAAGATCTGTCCAAAAACTCATATAGGTCCTGAAAACGTTCAAGAAATAGGTCAAATGCCAGTTATACCAAAGTTTTGTATAATAAATATGTTTATAATATTGTGTATGTTGAATATATTTATAGAAATTAAGTCGTCGATTTAACAGCATCCACATTACAGTGACGTTAACACAGCAGTGTATGCTGGGTTGTCAGCCACATTACAGTGACGTTAACACAGCAGTGTATGCTGGGTTGTCAGCCACATTACAGTGACGTTAACACAGCAGTGTATGCTGGGTTGTCAGCCACATTACAGTGACGTTAACACAGCAGTGTATGCTGGATTGTCAGCCACATTACAGTGACGTTAACACAGCAGTGTATGCTGGATTGTCAGCCACATTACAGTGACGTTAACACAGCAGTGTATGCTGGATTGTCTGGGCTAATTTATGGGACACATTTGTAGTTAGACACCGGTGCCGGTAGTTCACTGGTAGTGGTGGCAAATCAGGATCCCAAGACTCTAAATTACTGGAAGACCGGATCAAATTGATTTTTGAAAGACCAGGTTTGAATTTTTTTTTAGGAAAATAAAGAATTTTCTTTAATTTCGATAATTTCGGTATATCATTTTCGGAAAAAAATATAAATCGCTTTTATACGTTTAAATTTTGTAATTAAAACAAAACACGCCAATAACAAATGGGTTACTCCGGGCACTTCGTACCTCGCGCCTCACATTCGTTTATTGTTGATACGTTTGAGAAGTTGGCCAGATAGGCCTATGTGTTACTGTGTGGTTCAAGTATCCCCCATATCTATCTCCCGTGGTGCCTCCATGGTCATAACACTATCGACAATGGTGGGGACAAAAGAAGGGCGTTGCAAAAACTGTCCTATTAATGGCTTTTCGAATCTGAGAAATTCATGTGTAAACGCATTTTTTTAGATTAATTTTGTTCATATCCATATAAAAGAAGGGAGAGCAGGGATCTAGACATCCATTATAGACCCTATACATATTTAAGTCCCATTATAGGCCCCATACATATTTAGACCCCCATTATAGATAGACCCCATACATATTTAGATCACACTATAGACCCTATACATATTTAGATCCCATTATAGACCCTATACATATTTAGAACCCATTATAGACCCCATACATATTTAGACCCCATTATAGGCCCCATACATATTTAGATCACATTATAGACCCTATACATATTTAGATCCCATTATAGCCCCTATAATATTTAGACCCCATTATAGACCCTATACATATTTAGACCCCATTATAGACCCTATACATATTTAGACCCCATTATAGACCCTATACATATTTAGATCCCATTATAGACCCTATACATATTTAGATCCCATTATAGACCCTATACATATTTAGATCCCATTATAGACACTATACATATTTAGACCCCCATTATAGATAGACCCTATAATATTTAGATCTAATTATAGACCCTATACATATTTAGACCCCATTATAGACCCTATACATATTTAGATCCCATTATAGACCCTATACATATTTAGATCCCATTATAGACCCTATACATATTTAGATCCCGTTATAGACCCTATCTATGTATTAACCGATTAAAGAATCTATACATTAAATAGACTAGCATTCGTCATTTCTAGCCTCAACAACCCCCTCACTAAACCGCTCCATGTTTTTATATATCCTCGTGTGTCACAGTGTCAATAGAGATGTGAACAGTAGCGTGCATCTGTATGTTAGTTATTGTTGACAACACATAGTGTCAATCACGTTTGGAGAGACTACCACATGGTCTTAAGCCAATTGCTCGAGTAACTGTACCAACCCCCTTAAGTTAGGGGTTTAATCTGCTAGTTCATTATGTAAATAATTCAAATCTATTTTGACCAATATAACACTGCTAAAAACTGAATAGATTAAAAATAATCACCAAGTGCAACAGCGAAAATAAAAAACAGGTCCATGAAAGAAGTATTGATTAATACATAATAAAAGTATATACATGTATGGTATTGTGAAATTTATTTACCTGGGCATTTTTAAGTTTCTCAATTTCTCTGAAAATAAAACCGTTTGTAAGGATTGTATTAATACAAACGACTCATTAATATTCTTTATTTACATTTCACACACAAACAATATTTTTTTATTTAAATTAAATATTTTAAAAGAAATAAAAAAGTATCAAAATTACTTCACTGAAAAAAAACGTTTTCTGCCCCCCCCCCAACCTTCCCTGCTGGAAGAAACGTGCCAGGTGGTAACAATACTAAATGAAGTACCATTAGCAAGTACATGATAACATGTTTTATTTTTGTCACGTATAAATAGTGATAAGGTACTAGGTACTTTTATTAAAATACTTTTCGTCCATTCACTCCATAGTGGTTGAAAAAAAACTGGATTCGCGGGAAATGTGGTGACTCTACTGGCTACAGAGCGAAATAGAAATGAGTCAACTGACACGTCCACGGTAGTGTCTCTTCAGCACCCCTCCCCCAGACCCCCTCCTTAAAAAAAGAACAAATCACGTTAAGGGGCCAATAATGATGGAACAAACATCCTCCGCCATCTCAGACGTTATGTTTAGGCCTCATCAAAATAACTCTATAGAACATTATTATGCTGTAATGTAGCATTCACACTAATATATATATATATATATATATAGATATATATATATATTGGTATATTTCTTTTCTTTCCAAAATATGCCTTTTTTCCATGAATAAAATACATAATGTACTTTTCTTCGCATAACCTCAATCTTATATTGTTTACATTTTCATATTGTTAACATTTTCATATTGTCTACATTTTCATAGTGTTTATATTTTCAAATTATTTACATTTTCGTAGTGTTTACATTTTCATATTGTTTACATTTTCATAGTGTTTACATTTACATATTGCTTACATTTTCATATTGTTTACATTTACATATTGTTTACATTTTCATATTGTTTACATTTTCATATTGTTTACATTTTGTAGAGCCTGCGATATGGCTAATAAAATAATAAAACATCATTTGTGGTATTCATTCAACAAACAAATGACATTAAAATTTGAAAAGTTGCTTCATCATTAGCTGTCCATCTATTGTAATAATGTAAACTCTTCAAGAGTTGTCCATCTGTCGAAATAATGTAAACTCTTCTAGAGTTGTCCATCTATCGAAATAATGTAAACTCTTCTAGAGTTGTCCATCTATCGAAATAATGTAAACTCTTCTAGAGTTGTCCATCTATCGAAATAATGTAAACTCTTCTAGAGGTGTCCATCTATCGAAATAATGTAAACTCTTCAAGAGTTGTCCATCTATCGAAATAATGTAAACTATTCAAGATTTGTCCATCTATCGAAATAATGTAAACCCTTCAAGAGTTTTTATTAAAAAAAAAGAAGCCATGGCTAAAGATTGCAGAGTAACAAAATGAAAAAAAAAAATTAACAGAAAAAAATATTTTGAAGATGAGAGGCCATTGAATAGCGGGTCTTAGAATTTAATATAATGATTATTTTATATAATGATGTAGACATTGCGTATTCTGTGTTCTGTTCATGTTTGGTGCTTTAAATGTGTTTTAAAATAGTGTGTATACGGTTCTTGGTTAAAGCGATGTTAATTCAGTACTTGTACTTTCTGCTTGGATTTCTGTATTTTCACCTGAACTTAAGAGACACCAGAGTACTTGAACCAGTACTTGCAGTGTAGGATAATTGTACTTAAACTTATATGTGTCAAAAGTAAGACCATCTCTGGGTAATGCTGATGTCCAGATACATTTTCGTTACCTTACATATTTGCATAACAACAAAGTATATTCTTAAAAAATTAGAAGGAAAAATAGATAGGAAAAAAAAAAGTGTTTACAAGATAAAATATACCAACTGAATATTTAAATCTACTTACTCTTTTACAGAGACGGGAAGTTTTTCCAACTGAAAATTAAAAAAAAATGAAGTGGAATATATGTGTATATGTATTTAATGTTTATGGGAATATGTGTATACATGTTTATGTGAATGGTAAATACATCATTTCAATATTAAGTAAAGAAAAAGAAAATGAAATTTGTGACATAAATGATATTTTTTCGAATTCTCCCAAAAGAAAAAACTGTTAAGTCAGTAGTCAGTTATTTTAATTTAAGCCATCGAGTGTGACTTATTTTGCGTTTGAAATGAATTCACTTTATTAAATCAGGCATAGAGTTAATAGGGACTTTGACAGCATTTCAAATTAATCTTGCTATTCTGAATATTCGCCCCGAGGAATAGAATTGTTTCATTCGCCACCTTCACTTGCACACCCAGGCTAAAAGGTCTGTTTTGCAGCGAGTTCTTTATTGTCACATTCGTAACAGGTTTAAATCGTGCAGCGGAGTCAGTTGTACTAAAACTTAACTATTGTTTCGCCTAGACTATTATAACATGTACGTTGTAGACTGTGAATAAATCTTGCATTATTCAATTAACGAACCAAAATGTCCTTGAATGGCAACCTCGGAGATACTAATAATCCCATTAGCTCCCAAATACTGCCATATGCCGCCAAATATTCCCATAACCTCCCGCATAATCCCATAATCTTCCATTTATTCCTATTCTCTCTCTCTCTCTCTCTCTCTCTCTCTCGCTCTCTCTCTCTCTCTCTCTCTCTCTCTCTCTCTCTCTCTCTCTCTTTCTCTCTTTCTTTAATTATCTCTCTTTTTTGATAATTGAAATAGAGTTGAATCAACTTATGCATAGCAGTTGATCATTGTATAGCAGAAAATTGAAACGAAGCTTAAAGTCCGTTTCAAATATTTAAAAATAGGAGTAGAATTTACTGATGCGTAAAATTTTGACCCTACGTGGTTGAAAATAAACACAAAGTCTATAGTCTCATTCGCTAAATACTAAACAAGAGTAGAACCAATTGGAAAATATTCCCATAAGCTTCCAGATATTCCCATAAGCTCCTACATATTCCTATAAGCTCCTAATATTATCAATAACTCCTTCATATTCCCATTAGATCTTAGATATTACCATAAGCTCCCAGATATTCCCATAATATCTTAATATTCCCAGAAGCTCCAACATATTCTCATACGCTCACATATATTGCCTTAAGTTCCCAGATATTGCCATAGGGCTTCCAGATATTCCCATAAGCTCCTACATATTCCTATAAGCTCCTAATATTTTCAATAGCTCCTTCATATTCCCATTAGATCTTAGATATTACCATAAGCTCCCAGATATTCCCATAATATCTTAATGTTCCCATAAGCTCCAACATATTCTCATACGCTCACATATATTGCCTTAAGTTCTCAGAGATTGCCAGTAGCTCCTAATATTCCCATAAGCTCCTACATATTTCCATAAGCTCTTACATATTCCCATAAGCTCCCAAATATTGCCATATGCTCCCAGATATTCCCATAAGCTACCGCATATTAACATAAGTTCCCTGTATTCCCATTCTCTCTCTCTCTTTCTCTACTCTCTCTTTCCTTATCTCTCTTTTTCGAAAATTGACATAGAGTTGAATCTACTTATGCATGATAGTTGATCATTGTATAGCAGAAAATTAAACGAAGCTTATAGTCCGTTTTAATTATTAAGAAATTGGAGTAAAATTTACTGATGCGTAAAATTTTGACCTTATGTGGTTGAATATAAACACAAAGCCAATAGTTCCATTTGCTAAATACTAAACAGGTGTAGAATCAATTGTCACATGTTCCCATAAGCTCCTAATATTCCCATAAGCTCCTAAATACTCCCTTAAGCTCCTATATATTCCCATAAGTTCCCAGAAATTGCCATAAGCTCCCAGATATTCCCATAAGGTCCTAATATTCCCATAAGATCCTACATATTCCCATAAGCTCCTTCATATTCCCATAAGTTTCCAGATATTCCCATAAGCTCCTACATATTCCCATAAGCTTCTAATATTCATATAAGCTCCTATATATTCCCATAAGCTACTACATATTCCAATCAGCTCCCAGATATTGCCGTAAGCTCCCAGATATTCCCATAAGTTATTACATATTCCCATAAGCTCCCAGATAATGCCATATGATCCCAGATATTCCCATAAGTTTCTACATATTCCCATAAAATCCTGCATATTCCCATAAGCTCCCCGATAATCCCATAAGCTCCTACATATACCCATAATCTCCTACATATACCCATAATCTCCTACATATACCCATAATCTCCTACATATTCCCATAAGCTCCCAAATATTGCTATATGCTCCCAGATATTCCCATAAGCTACCGCATATTAACATAAGTTCCCATATATTCCCATTCTCTCTCTCTCTTTCTCTCTCTCTCTTTCCTTATCTCTCCTTTTCGATAAATGACATAGAGTTAAATCTACTTATGCATGGCAGTTGATCATTGTATAGCAGAAAATTGAAACGAAGCTTATAGTCCGTTTTAATTATTAAGAAATTGGAGTAGAATTTACTGATGCGTAAAATTTTGACCTTATGTGGTTGAATATAAACACAAAGCCTAAAGTCCCATTTGCTAAATACTAAACAGGTGTAGAATCAATTGTCGAATGTTCCCATAAGCTCATAATATTCCCATAAGCTCCCAGATATTCCCATAAGTTGCTACAAATTCCCATCAGCTCCCAGATATTGCCATAAGCTCCCAGATATTCCCATAAGTTTCTACATATTCCCATAAATTCCTGCATATTCCCATAACTCCCAGATAATCCCATAGGCTCCTACATATACCCATAAGCTCCCAAATATTGCCATATGCTCCCAGATATTCCCATATGCTCCCAGATATTCCCATAAGCTACCGCATATTAACATAAGTTCCCATATATTCCCCTTCTCTCTCTCTCTCTCTCTTTCTCTCTCTCTCTTTCCTTATCTCTCCTTTTCCATAAATGACATAGAGTTAAATCTACTTATGCATGGCAGTTGATCATTGTATAGCAGAAAATTGAAACGAAGCTTATAGTGCGTTTTAATTATTAAGAAATTGGAGTAGAATTTACTGATGCGTAAAATTTTGACCTTATGTGGTTGAATATAAACACAAAGCCAAAAGTCCCATTTGCTAAATACTAAACAGGTGTAGAATCAATTGTCGAATGTTCCCATAAGCTCATAATATTCCCATAAGCTCCTAAATACTCCCTTAAGCTCCTATATATTCCCATAAGCTCCCAGATATTGCCATAAGCTCCCAGATATGCCCATAAGCTCCTAAATATTCCCATAATCTCCTTTATATTCCCATAAGCTCCCAGATATTCCCATAAGTTGCTACAAATTCCCATCAGCTCCCAGATATTGCCATAAGCTCCCAGATATTCCCATAAGCTACCGCATATTAACATAAGTTCCCATATATTCCCTCTTCTCTCTCTCTCTCTCTCTCTCTCTCTTTCTCTCTCTCTCTTTCCTTATCTCTTCTTTTCGATAAATGACATAGAGTTAAATCTACTTATGCATGGCAGTTGATCATTGTATAGCAGAAAATTGAAACGAAGCTTGTAGTCCGTTTTAATTATTAAGAAATTGGAGTAGAATTTACTGATGCGTAAAATTTTGACCTTATGTGGTTGAATATAAACACAAAGCCAAAAGTCCCATTTGCTAAATACTAAACAGGTGTAGAATCAATCGTCACATGTTCCCTTAAGCTCCTATATATTCCCATAAGCTCCCAGATATTGCCATAAGCTCCCAGATATTCCCATAAGCTCCTACATATTCCCATAAGCACCTAATATTCCCATAAGTTCCAACATATTCCCATAAGCTCCTTCATATTCCCATAAGTTTCCAGATATTCCCATAAGATCCTACATATTCCCATAAGCTCCTTCATATTCCCATAAGTTTCCAGATATTCCCATAAGCTCCTACATATTCCCATAAGCTTCTAATATTCATATAAGCTCCTATATATTCCCATAAGCTACTACATATTCCAATCAGCTCCCAGATATTGCCGTAAGCTCCCAGATATTCCCATAAGTTATTACATATTCCCATAAGCTCCAGATAATGCCATATGATCCCAGATATTCCCATAAGTTTCTACATATTCCCATAAAATCCTGCATATTCCCATAAGCTCCCCGATAATCCCATAAGCTCCTACATATACCCATAATCTCCTACATATACCCATAATCTCCTACATATACCCATAATCTCCCTACATATTCCCATAAGCTCCCAAATATTGCTATATGCTCCCAGATATTCCCATAAGCTACCGCATATTAACATAAGTTCCCATATATTCCCATTCTCTCTCTCTCTTTCTCTCTCTCTTTCCTTATCTCTCCTTTCGATAAATGACATAGAGTTAAATCTTACTTATGCATGGCAGTTGATCATTGTATAGCAGAAAATTGAAACGAAGCTTATAGTCCGTTTTAATTATTAAGAATTGGAGTAGAATTTACTGATGCGTAAAATTTTGACCTTATGTGGTTGAATATAAACACAAAGCCTAAAAGTCCCATTTGCTAAATACTAAACAGGTGTAGAATCAATTGTCGAATGTTCCCATAAGCTCATAATATTCCCATAAGCTCCCAGATATTCCATAAGTTGCTACAAATTCCCATCAGCTCCCAGATATTCCCATAAGCTCCCAGATATTCCCATAAGTTTCTACATATTCCAATAAATTCCTGCATATTCCCATAACTCCCAGATAATCCCATAGGCTCCTACATATACCCATAAGCTCCCAAATATTGCCATATGCTCCCAGATATTCCCATATGCTCCCAGATATTCCCATAAGCTACCGCATATTAACATAAGTTCCCATATATTCCCCTTCTCTCTCTCTCTCTCTCTTTCTCTCTCTCTCTTTCCTTATCTCTCCTTTTCCATAAATGACATAGAGTTAAATCTACTTATGCATGGCAGTTGATCATTGTATAGCAGAAAATTGAAACGAAGCTTATAGTGCGTTTTAATTATTAAGAAATTGGAGTAGAATTTACTGATGCGTAAAATTTTGACCTTATGTGGTTGAATATAAACACAAAGCCAAAAGTCCCATTTGCTAAATACTAAACAGGTGTAGAATCAATTGTCGAATGTTCCCATAAGCTCATAATATTCCCATAAGCTCCTAAATACTCCCTTAAGCTCCTATATATTCCCATAAGCTCCCAGATATTGCCATAAGCTCCCAGATATGCCCATAAGCTCCTAAATATTCCCATAATCTCCTTTATATTCCCATAAGCTCCCAGATATTCCCATAAGTTGCTACAAATTCCCATCAGCTCCCAGATATTGCCATAAGCTCCCAGATATTCCCATAAGCTACCGCATATTAACATAAGTTCCCATATATTCCCCTTCTCTCTCTCTCTCTCTCTCTCTCTCTCTTTCTCTCTCTCTCTTTCCTTATCTCTTCTTTTCGATAAATGACATAGAGTTAAATCTACTTATGCATGGCAGTTGATCATTGTATAGCAGAAAATTGAAACGAAGCTTGTAGTCCGTTTTAATTATTAAGAAATTGGAGTAGAATTTACTGATGCGTAAAATTTTGACCTTATGTGGTTGAATATAAACACAAAGCCAAAAGTCCCATTTGCTAAATACTAAACAGGTGTAGAATCAATCGTCACATGTTCCCTTAAGCTCCTATATATTCCCATAAGCTCCCAGATATTGCCATAAGCTCCCAGATATTCCCATAAGCTCCTACATATTCCCATAAGCACCTAATATTCCCATAAGTTCCAACATATTCCCATAAGCTCCTTCATATTCCCATAAGTTTCCAGATATTCCCATAAGATCCTACATATTCCCATTAGCTCCTTCATATTCCCATAAGTTTCCAGATATTCCCATAAGCTCCTACATATTCCCATAAGCTTCTAATATTCATATAAGCTCCTATATATTCCCATAAGCTACTACATATTCCAATCAGCTCCCAGATATTGCCGTAAGCTCCCAGATATTCCCATAAGTTATTACATATTCCCATAAGCTCCCAGATAATGCCATATGATCCCAGATATTCCCATAAGTTTCTACATATTCCCATAAAATCCTGCATATTCCCATAAGCTCCCCGATAATCCCATAAGCTCCTACATATACCCATAATCTCCTACATATACCCATAATCTCCTACATATACCCATAATCTCCTACATATTCCCATAAGCTCCCAAATATTGCTATATGCTCCCAGATATTCCCATAAGCTACCGCATATTAACATAAGTTCCCATATATTCCCATTCTCTCTCTCTCTTTCTCTCTCTCTCTTTCCTTATCTCTCCTTTTCGATAAATGACATAGAGTTAAATCTACTTATGCATGGCAGTTGATCATTGTATAGCAGAAAATTGAAACGAAGCTTATAGTCCGTTTTAATTATTAAGAAATTGGAGTAGAATTTACTGATGCGTAAAATTTTGACCTTATGTGGTTGAATATAAACACAAAGCCTAAAGTCCCATTTGCTAAATACTAAACAGGTGTAGAATCAATTGTCGAATGTTCCCATAAGCTCATAATATTCCCATAAGCTCCCAGATATTCCCATAAGTTGCTACAAATTCCCATCAGCTCCCAGATATTCCCATAAGCTCCCAGATATTCCCATAAGTTTCTACATATTCCCATAAATTCCTGCATATTCCCATAACTCCCAGATAATCCCATAGGCTCCTACATATACCCATAAGCTCCCAAATATTGCCATATGCTCCCAGATATTCCCATATGCTCCCAGATATTCCCATAAGCTACCGCATAATTAACATAAGTTCCCATATATTCCCCTTCTCTCTCTCTCTCTCTCTTTCTCTCTCTCTCTTTCCTTATCTCTCCTTTTCCATAAATGACATAGAGTTAAATCTACTTATGCATGGCAGTTGATCATTGTATAGCAGAAAATTGAAACGAAGCTTATAGTGCGTTTTAATTATTAAGAAATTGGAGTAGAATTTACTGATGCGTAAAATTTTGACCTTATGTGGTTGAATATAAACACAAAGCCAAAAGTCCCATTTGCTAAATACTAAACAGGTGTAGAATCAATTGTCGAATGTTCCCATAAGCTCATAATATTCCCATAAGCTCCTAAATACTCCCTTAAGCTCCTATATATTCCCATAAGCTCCCAGATATTGCCATAAGCTCCCAGATATGCCCATAAGCTCCTAAATATTCCCATAGTCTCCTTTATATTCCCATAAGCTCCCAGATATTCCCATAAGTTGCTACAAATTCCCATCAGCTCCCAGATATTGCCATAAGCTCCCAGATATTCCCATAAGCTACCGCATATTAACATAAGTTCCCATATATTCCCCTTCTCTCTCTCTCTCTCTCTCTCTCTCTCTCTCTCTTTCTCTCTCTCTCTTTCCTTATCTCTTCTTTTCGATAAATGACATAGAGTTAAATCTACTTATGCATGGCAGTTGATCATTGTATAGCAGAAAATTGAAACGAAGCTTGTAGTCCGTTTTAATTATTAAGAAATTGGAGTAGAATTTACCTGATGCGTAAAATTTTGACCTTATGTGGTTGAATATAAACACAAAGCCAAAAGTCCCATTTGCTAAATACTAAACAGGTGTAGAATCAATCGTCACATGTTCCCTTAAGCTCCTATATATTCCCATAAGCTCCCAGATATTGCCATAAGCTCCCAGATATTCCCATAAGCTCCTACATATTCCCATAAGCACCTAATATTCCCATAAGTTCCAACATATTCCCATAAGCTCCTTCATATTCCCATAAGTTTCCAGATATTCCCATAAGATCCTACATATTCCCATAAGCTCCTTCATATTCCCATAAGTTTCCAGATATTCCCATAAGCTCCTACATATTCCCATAAGCTTCTAATATTCATATAAGCTCCTATATTCCCATAAGCTACTACATATTCCAATCAGCTCCCAGATATTGCCGTAAGCTCCCAGATATTCCCATAAGTTATTACATATTCCCATAAGCTCCCAGATAATGCCATATGATCCCAGATATTCCCATAAGTTTCTACATATTCCCATAAAATCCTGCATATTCCCATAAGCTCCCCGATAATCCCATAAGCTCCTACATATACCCATAATCTCCTACATATACCCATAATCTCCTACATATACCCATAATCTCCTACATATTCCCATAAGCTCCCAAATATTGCTATATGCTCCCAGATATTCCCATAAGCTACCGCATATTAACATAAGTTCCCATATATTCCCATTCTCTCTCTCTCTTTCTCTCTCTCTCTTTCCTTATCTCTCCTTTTCGATAAATGACATAGAGTTAAATCTACTTATGCATGGCAGTTGATCATTGTATAGCAGAAAATTGAAACGAAGCTTATAGTCCGTTTTAATTATTAAGAAATTGGAGTAGAATTTACTGATGCGTAAAATTTTGACCTTATGTGGTTGAATATAAACACAAAGCCTAAAGTCCCATTTGCTAAATACTAAACAGGTGTAGAATCAATTGTCGAATGTTCCCATAAGCTCATAATATTCCCATAAGCTCCCAGATATTCCCATAAGTTGCTACAAATTCCCATCAGCTCCCAGATATTGCCATAAGCTCCCAGATATTCCCATAAGTTTCTACATATTCCCATAAATTCCTGCATATTCCCATAACTCCCAGATAATCCCATAGGCTCCTACATATACCCATAAGCTCCCAAATATTGCCATATGCTCCCAGATATTCCCATATGCTCCCAGATATTCCCATAAGCTACCGCATATTAACATAAGTTCCCATATATTCCCTTCTCTCTCTCTCTCTCTCTCTCTTTCTCTCTCTCTTTCCTTATCTCTCCTTTTCCATAAATGACATAGAGTTAAATCTACTTATGCATGGCAGTTGATCATTGTATAGCAGAAAATTGAAACGAAGCTTATAGTGCGTTTTAATTATTAAGAAATTGGAGTAGAATTTACTGATGCGTAAAATTTTGACCTTATGTGGTTGAATATAAACACAAAGCCAAAAGTCCCATTTGCTAAATACTAAACAGGTGTAGAATCAATTGTCGAATGTTCCCATAAGCTCATAATATTCCCATAAGCTCCTAAATACTCCCTTAAGCTCCTATATATTCCCATAAGCTCCCAGATATTGCCATAAGCTCCCAGATATGCCCATAAGCTCCTAAATATTCCCATAATCTCCTTTATATTCCCATAAGCTCCCAGATATTCCCATAAGTTGCCACAAATTCCCATCAGCTCCCAGATATTGCCATAAGCTCCCAGATATTCCCATAAGCTACCGCATATTAACATAAGTTCCCATATATTCCCCTTCTCTCTCTCTCTCTCTCTCTCTCTCTTTCTCTCTCTCTCTTTCCTTATCTCTTCTTTTCGATAAATGACATAGAGTTAAATCTACTTATGCATGGCAGTTGATCATTGTATAGTTAGAAAATTGAAACGAAGCTTGTAGTCCGTTTTAATTATTAAGAAATTGGAGCAGAATTTACTGATGCGTAAAATTTTGACCTTATGTGGTTGAATATAAACACAAAGCCAAAAGTCCCATTTGCTAAATACTAAACAGGTGTAGAATCAATCGTCACATGTTCCCTTAAGCTCCTATATATTCCCATAAGCTCCCAGATATTGCCATAAGCTCCCAGATATTCCCATAAGCTCCTACATATTCCCATAAGCACCTAATATTCCTATAAGTTCCAACATATTCCCATAAGCTCCTTCATATTCCCATAAGTTTCCAGATATTCCCATAAGATCCTACATATTCCCATAAGCTCCTTCATATTCCCATAAGTTTCCAGATATTCCCATAAGCTCCTACATATTCCCATAAGCTTCTAATATTCATATAAGCTCCTATATATTCCCATAAGCTACTACATATTCCAATCAGCTCCCAGATATTGCCGTAAGCTCCCAGATATTCCCATAAGTTATTACATATTCCCATAAGCTCCCAGATAATGCCATATGATCCCAGATATTCCCATAAGTTTCTACATATTCCCATAAAATCCTGCATATTCCCATAAGCTCCCCGATAATCCCATAAGCTCCTACATATACCCATAATCTCCTACATATACCCATAATCTCCTACATATACCCATAATCTCCTACATATTCCCCCATAAGCTCCCAAATATTGCTATATGCTCCCAGATATTCCCATAAGCTACCGCATATTAACATAAGTTCCCATATATTCCCATTCTCTCTCTCTTTCTCTCCTCTCTCTTTCCTTATCTCTCCTTTTCGATAAATGACATAGAGTTAAATCTACTTATGCATGGCAGTTGATCATTGTATAGCAGAAAATTGAAACGAAGCTTATAGTCCGTTTTAATTATTAAGAAATTGGAGTAGAATTTACTGATGCGTAAAATTTGACCTTATGTGGTTGAATATAAACACAAAGCCTAAAGTCCCATTTGCTAAATACTAAACAGGTGTAGAATCAATTGTCGAATGTTCCCATAAGCTCATAATATTCCCATAAGCTCCCAGATATTCCCATAAGTTGCTACAAATTCCCATCAGCTCCCAGATATTGCCATAAGCTCCCAGATATTCCCATAAGTTTCTACATATTCCCATAAATTCCTGCATATTCCCATAACTCCCAGATAATCCCATAGGCTCCTACATATACCCATAAGCTCCCAAATATTGCCATATGCTCCCAGATATTCCCATATGCTCCCAGATATTCCCATAAGCTACCGCATATTAACATCAGTTCCCATATATTCCCCTTCTCTCTCTCTCTCTCTCTTTCTCTCTCTCTCTTTCCTTATCTCTCCTTTTCCATAAATGACATAGAGTTAAATCTACTTATGCATGGCAGTTGATCATTGTATAGCAGAAAATTGAAACGAAGCTTATAGTGCGTTTTAATTATTAAGAAATTGGAGTAGAATTTACTGATGCGTAAAATTTTGACCTTATGTGGTTGAATATAAACACAAAGCCAAAAGTCCCATTTGCTAAATACTAAACAGGTGTAGAATCAATTGTCGAATGTTCCCATAAGCTCATAATATTCCCATAAGCTCCTAAATACTCCCTTAAGCTCCTATATATTCCCATAAGCTCCCAGATATTGCCATAAGCTCCCAGATATGCCCATAAGCTCCTAAATATTCCCATAATCTCCTTTATATTCCCATAAGCTCCCAGATATTCCCATAAGTTGCTACAAATTCCCATCAGCTCCCAGATATTGCCATAAGCTCCCAGATATTCCCATAAGCTACCGCATATTAACATAAGTTCCCATATATTCCCCTTCTCTCTCTCTCTCTCTCTCTCTCTCTCTTTCTCTCTCTCTCTTTCCTTATCTCTTCTTTTCGATAAATGACATAGAGTTAAATCTACTTATGCATGGCAGTTGATCATTGTATAGCAGAAAATTGAAACGAAGCTTGTAGTCCGTTTTAATTATTAAGAAATTGGAGTAGAATTTACTGATGCGTAAAATTTTGACCTTATGTGGTTGAATATAAACACAAAGCCAAAAGTCCCATTTGCTAAATACTAAACAGGTGTAGAATCAATCGTCACATGTTCCCTTAAGCTCCTATATATTCCCATAAGCTCCCAGATATTGCCATAAGCTCCCAGATATTCCCATAAGCTCCTACATATTCCCATAAGCACCTAATATTCCCATAAGTTCCAACATATTCCCATAAGCTCCTTCATATTCCCATAAGTTTCCAGATATTCCCATAAGCTCCTACATATTCCCATAAGCTTCTTATATTCATATAAGCTCCTATATATTCCTATAAGCTACTACACATTTCAATCAGCTCCCAGATATTGCCATAAGTTATTACATATTTCCATAAGCTCCTACATATTCCCATAAGCTCCCAGATAATGCCATATGATCCCAGATATTCCCATAAGTTTCTACATATTCCCATAAATTCCTGCATATACCCATAATCTCCTACATATTCCCATAAGCTCCCAAATATTGCCATATGCTCCCAGATATTCCCATAAGCTACCGCATATTAACATAAGTTCCCTTATATTCCCATTCTCTCTCTCTCTCTCTTTCTCTCTCTCTTTCCTTATCTATCTTTTTCGAAAATTGACATAGAGATAAATCTACTTATGCATGGCAGTTGATCATTTTATAGCAGAAAATTGAAACGAATCTTATAGTCCGTTTTAATTTTTTAGAAATAGGAGTAGAATTTACTGATGCGTAAAATTTTGACCTTATGTGGTTGAATATAAACACAAAGCCAATAGTCCCATTTGCTAAATACAAAACAGGTGTAGAATCAATTGTCCCAGATATTGCCATATGCTCCCAGATATTCCCATAAGCTCCTACATATTCCCATAATCTTCTTCATATTCCCATAAGCTCTAATATATTCCCATAAGTTCCTACAAATTCCCATCAGTTCCCAGATATTGCCTTAAGCACACATATATTCCCATAATCACCCGTATATTCCCAAAAGTTCCCTTATCTCTCTTTTTCGATTATTGACATAGAATTGAATCTACTTATGCATGGCAGTTGATCATTGTATAGCAAAAAATTAAAACGAAACTTATAGTCCGTTTCAAATATTTAAAATTATGAGTAGAATTTACTAATGCGTAAATTTTTCACCTTACACGTTTGAAAATAAACACAAATCCTATAGTTCCATTCGCTAAATACTTAACAGGAGTAGAATCAATTGGCACATATTTCCATAAGCTCCCAAATATTTCTATAAGTTCTTTCATATTCCAATAAGTTCCAAATATTGCCATAAGCTCATAGATATTGCCATATATATTGCCATAAGCATCCAAATAATTCCATAAGCTCCTACATAATCCCATAAGCTCCCAAATATTGCCATATGCTCCCAGATATTCCAATAACCTCCCGCATATTCACATAATTTCCTATATATTCCCATTCTCTCTCTTTCTCTCTCTCTCTTTCCATATCTCTCTTTTTGGATAATTGACATAGAGTTGAATCTACTTATGCATTGCAGTTGATCATTGTATAGCTGAAAATTGAAACGAAGCTTATAGTCCATTTCAATTATTGATAAATTGGAGTAGAATTTACTGATGCGTAAAATTTTGACCTTACATGGTTGAATATAAACACAAAGTCTATAGTCTCATTCACCAAATACTAAACAAGAGTATTATCAATTGGCACATATTCCCATTAGATCCCAGATATTGCCAAAAGATCCCAGATATTTCCATAAGCTCCTACATATTCCCATAAGCTACTACATATTCCCATAAGCTACTACATATTCCCATAAGTTACTACATATTCCCATAAGATCCCAGATATTCCCATAAGCTCCCGCTTTATTCCAAAAGTTCCCATATATTCCCATTCTCTCTCTCTTTCTCTCTCTCTCTCTTTCGTTATCTCTGTTTTTCGATAATTGACATAGAGTTGAATCTACTTATGCATGGCATTTAATCATTGTATAGCAGAAATTTTAAACGATTTACTGATGCGTAAATTTTTGAAGAACTTCTTAACAATACTGTTACATTTGATTCCCCAGGCTTGCCAAATGAATACATTTAAAGTTTACATTTAACCTTCTGGTAGGCCGCAACGTTTAAATGTGACAGGCTGGTCAACTGTGGCAGGTTAGCTAAATAGATCTGTCAAAATGTCACGATTTACGGTCACTACAACATTGATATTAAGGTACAAACTCCTTGCAGCTCACAATTAGTTCTAGTTGTAAAGACCAAACTTTTGACAAAGTGGGAAAGTTGTCAAATCACACTAGCTTATTTGATGTATCATTACTTAACAAGATAACATACACATTTGTAAAATCGTATGTTAGTAAGTAAAACAATGGTCTTTTATAAAATTCAGTTTTCATTTAAATTGCTTCATCAATTTCTGAAATATGTGGAAAAGTCCACAAAGTATTCAAACTAGCTCCTATCTTCCATACTACTCTAGTATATAAATTAATCCTAACGTATACTTAATATGGCAAAGGTAGCGGGGAGGGGAGTCATTAAAAATAACCCTACAAAATATTTGGACACATGGTATGTTGACCTAGTGAAAATTTTGTTGGCTGCCCTTATCTGGTCAGTCGTCGTGTGATATTTTTGTCCTTTGGGAAAGGGGGCATTGACAAGGTAGAGTGTAAATGTGGAGGAGGGTGGAAGAGGGGGGACATTCTACACTTTACAAATTCTCAAAATATTTTTATTATCATCAAAAAAAAAAGATTTTTAATTAAAACAAATAACTCATTTATGTAAATCTTAATAAAGCAAAAACTTTTATTTGTTGCATGCATGAACTGGAACTAAATCTTAATTGTGGGAAAATGTACGTAATTAAAAGTAGAAACATTTTAAAGGATATTTTAAGCATTAGGTAGATAGATTAGATTAGATGGATAGATAGATAGATAGATAGATAGATAGATAGATAGATAGATAGATAGATAGATAGATAGATAGATAGATAGATAGATAGATAGATAGATAGATAGATAGATAGATAGATAGATAGATAGATAGATAGATAGATAGATAGATAGATAGATAGATAGATAGATAGATAGATAGATAGATAGATAGATAGATAGATAGATAGATAGATAGATAGATAGATAGATAGATAGATAGATAGATAGATAGATAGATAGATAGATAGATAGATAGATAGATAGATAGATAGATAGATAGATAGATAGATAGATAGATAGATAGATAGATAGATAGATAGATAGATAGATATTCAAATGGTATACTTACATTAGATCTCCTTACCGGTGTCTGGGTACACAATGTGACTGAGGGTATCTTCAACGTCTCACTGTAAACGAACTTGATGTTTGTGGTGGTTTTTCTAAAGCACAACTTTAGTGTATTGCTGAAATACAAAACTCACAACTTTAGTGTATTGCTGAAATACAAAACTCATAACTTTAGTGTATTGCTGAAATACAAAACTAACAACTTTAGTGTATTGCTGAAATACAAAACTAACAACTTTAGTGTATTGCTGAAATATAAAACTCATAACTTTAGTGTATTGCTGAAATACAAAACTAACAACTTTAGTGTATTGCTGAAATACAAAACTAACAACTTTAGTGTATTGCTGAAATACAAAACTAACAACTTTAGTGTATTGCTGAAATACAAAACTAACAACTTTAGTGTATTGCTGAAATACAAAACTAACAACTTTAGTGTATTGCTGAAATACAAAACTAACAACTTTAGTGTATTGCTGAAATACAAAACTCAATTGTTTACATTTTTTAAGTTTTATTATTCCAGATACATTTCTCACTAGATACTAAATATTTTAGAGAGAGAATATATTATTTTATAGAACAAAATGCATTAAATTAGATCTTAAGGTACAATAATGTACACACAATGATTTCAAGATATAAACTAAGTTGCACAGTTTTATCATAAACTAAACATAATATTTAAAATATTATCTTTAAGCATGAGGTTCACTATTTTAGGCAGTCTCTATTTGAATGCACCAATTAAAATGACTTTTACTCATGATTCGGAACACAGTCAAAATTATTCTTTTATTAAATATAAAATATATAATGTCCTTAGCACAGTAGAAACAGAACGACAAGTCATGTATATTAATGAAATAAGCAACACATTTAGTCTATCATTTTGTCTTAGAAAGAGTCTGACAAAGAGTCTTACAAAGCGTCTGTCTGACAAAGAGTCTCACAAAGCGTCTTACAAATAAAGAGTATCAGATGAGTTTCAATCTGAATTCACCAGGACTTACTGCAGAATTCTCGAATTTATCATGAAATTCTTAAAACAAAGTATACACCTGCCAATCTGAATCAGAAAAGTGGTGTGTGATTTTTTTTTTCTTTTGTTTTTTTTAACCAGATGTCAGTAAGTGAAAAAAGTGCGTACATGTAAACATATTTGAAAAGTTTTCATTTGGTGAATATTTATATACATATTTAATTGTTTGTACAGTCTAATATAATGGTATTATTTTCATTTTTTATCATTTTCTTTTTTTTTTCATTAAAAATTTAACAGATTATTTGTTAGATGAAATGCCGATGTTAATGCTATGTAGTTGCTGCGGTTGTTAATGTTGCAGGCGATATGGTGTCAGTGTTACAGGTGCTGCTGATGTTATTGTTGCAGTTGCTGCTGATGTTAGTGATACAAGTGCTGCTGATGTTAGTGTTACGGGTGCTGCTGATCCTAGTGTTGCAGTTGCTGCTGATGTTAGTGATGCAGCTAATGTCGATATTAGTGTTACAGGTGCTGCTGATGTCAGTGTTGCAGGTGGTTTCTGACCGCTTTCTTACACTCAATGAATAAAATACTCAGAAACATCTCTTAATTGCACTTAACAAAATCATAAAAAAAAGAATAACCTTATATCTATAGATACTTTATGCATACCAACAACAGGGCACGACTGAAAATAACATCTGGACTGGATTTATCGCAAATGAGTTATCACTATACACCCTGACCTTAAAACACTAACCTGTTTCACTGGTCATTCATTTTGTTTCTAAAATAATAGTTCACTCCAGTCATAAATAAACATTTTAAATCCGATAGACCATGGGCGTTAATAGGTTTTGCTCCTTCTGGGGATGTGAGTCTAAAATTGCTTCCCCTGTTGTTTTTTTCAAATTCAAGCTCGTCTAAAAGTTTATTTATGTCTCAATGTATGTCTCACTTCATTAACCGAATGAAAAAGGAAATTGATGTACTTTAACGGAAATCATTGAGTCCACGTAAACAAAATACCAATTTATGATCAAATGTGACTGCCCCTATCCAGTTATATGATTAATGAACAAGATTAAATGCGATAGAAATAAAAAGAGCAGGAATAGAAATAAGAAATAGTGTACTTGCGATTCTTGCTTTAATAAAAGAAAACAATTACTCAAAATAAGTCTGTCAATTATCATAATGGTTAAATAACTTACATTGACGTGACGGCAATGAAGCCGCCTATAAGGGTCATTACAAATATAATGGCCATCCATTTCGCCAGTTTAGAGAACGTGCCTTCGCCAAAGAGAGTTTCCCCAGGCCAAGTATGTTTTGCTAAAAAGACCTGTGAGGGTATACCACAGCCTTTCTTTTCACTGTTGTTCTCAACTCCAGAAAGCTGAGCTTCTGAAATATAATATATATATATATATATAAGCGATTTGTGCTCTGCGTAAAAATCGAAAGTAAAGAATTAATACAACAGTATATTCTAGTTTAAAATACAATCATGAAAAAAAAATCGGATCTGCCCACAACCAAAAATAACCTAGCCTACCGATCAAGCCTAAGGGGATATAACTCTATACAAAGGTTCTGCAGGGTACAGCTAGTATATGTATATTAATGGTTTGTTAACATGGGTTTAAAGTCTTAATTATGACTGAATATTGACAGCTTTGTTACATTTCTGAAATTATTAATTTCCTACTGTCACATCTCTAGTTAACCTTCTTGTATATAAGTCAATATTATCCTACTAATTTTTTATAGAGTGCACACCAAGTGTCATGCACCAGTTATGGTAACAAAAAACCTTCGTAGGTTGAAGCGTGACACAGTTTAGTGACCAGCCCTAAAGATTAGCTCAGTGTTGTAAATTGGGGTTAATGTGTAGCCATAGGTATAGAGTGAGTTTCTGGCAGACCTCTGAGGTAGACAGTTGAGAGCTTACCATTGGTATGAACTGTCACTAGGTCAGAGACCGGTCAGAGATCGATAATACAAAAATGTGTTCATATGAATATTGCTGTCTGTATGTAGTCATGGTTGTGTTCATACGAATATTGCTGTTTGTATGTAGCCATGGTTGTGTTCATACGAATATTGCTGTCTGTATGTAATCTTGGTTGTGTTCATACGAATATTGCTGTCTGTATGTAGTCATAGTTGTGTTCATATGAGTATTGCTGTCTGTATGTAGTCATAGTTGTGTTCATATGAATATTGCTGTCTGTATGTAGTCATAGTTGTGTTCATATGAATATTGCTGTCTGTATGTAGTCATTATTGTTTTCATATGAATATTGCTGTCTTTATGTAGTCATAGTTGTGTTCATATGAATATTGCTGTATGTATGTAATCTTAGAGCCTCCGTTTAACCACAAATGAAGCAGTTCTGCAGTGCACTTCCTTAATCACAAAAATAGCCTATAGTGCAATGGCCACTGAGGCACCACGGGAGACAAAGGTAGGTGACCAGACACACCAGGAGCTGAACCCGAAATCCACATCATACAGATAGAATTACAGCATACAGATACGGCACCTGTCAATTTAATCAAGGGAAGGAAAAAATGTTGAACAATTTACACTGCTCTAATTTCATGGTTATGCCCCTTGTACCGTAAATCTAAAACCATTGCGTTCTGCCTAATGTAATAATGAAAAAATATTTATAAAGTGTAGAACGAGTTAAATTCGCTAAATGATGACATGATGTATTTAGATATATATATATAGATTAATAAAGATATAGATAGATAGATAGATAGATAGATAGATAGATAGATAGATAGATAGATAGATAGATAGATAGATAGATAGATAGATAGATAGATAGATAGATAGATTGGTAAATAGATAGATAGATAGATAGATAGATAGATAGATAGATAGATAGATAGATAGATAGATAGATAGATAGATAGATAGATAGATAGATAGATAGATAGATAGATAGATAGATAGATAGATAGATAGATAGATAGATAGATAGATAGATAGATAGATAGATAGATAGAGTGATTACAGTGTGTTTGTGACAATGTGTTTGTGAATTGTGACAGTGTGTTTGTGACAGTGTGTTTGTAACAGTGTGTTTGTGAATTGCGAAAGTGTGTTTGTGAATTGTGTCAGTGTGTTTGTGAATTGTGAAAGTGTGTTTTTGACAGTGTGTTTGTGAATTGTCAAAGTGTGTTGTTACAGTGTATTTGTGAATTGTGACAGTGTAACTGTAACAGTGCGTTTGTGACAGTGTTTTATGACAGTGTGTTTATGATTGTTTTAGAATGTGTTTGCGATAGAGTGTTAACAGTGTGTTAGCGGCAGTGTGTGAATGTTTGAAATCGTGTATCACATTATTGATGTTGTGTAACAGAGTGTGTGTGTATGTAAGATAGTAAATATTTGTTTTCCATGTGCAGATATTATATGAATTCAAAATGAAGACATAAGTTGATTCAATATGGATGCCATATCATGGAAATGTAAAACAAATTAACAGTGTTCGAACCAATCCCGTAAAAATCTGTTGAAAATTGTAAAAACGGAGCATAAAATTAGACTCCATCTAAGTGATCGGAATTTGCGACATTTAGGCTCCTAGCTACAAGTCCAGCTATTCATAAAATAAAACGATATCATGAAGTGCTCTGAATGAACAACATGTCAGTGAGACCGTATCTAGGAGGAGAAAAAAAATACATTTTGTTAATCTCTTCCGAGGTAAAGGCTTAGGCGCTTTACCGCCGATGTTTCCTTTTAGCTGTTCTTCTGGCTGTTCTTCTGACTGTTCCTCCGGCTGTTCTGAAGGAACTAGATGATAGAACAGATAAGAAAGTTATTGAGAAAATTAATTTTATTTTGTTGTCAGATTTTGTATTTTGAGTTCTTAACAGTTCTTTTTTTATATAGTTGTTTCATCCTCTTTAGTAATTAATAGCGATATTTTTATTTATAAGTTGGAAATTGTAAATTTTTAAGGACATTTGCTTCTTTCTATTCAGCGATCATTTTTTTATAACTCAATACCATTACAAGTTCTTGTACATTAATAATCTATTAATCAGGACATACAGAATAAAGTCTATGCAAAACTCATAAAACTTTTTCATTATTCATTCATTCTTTGCTAATGAAATTGAGCCGATGGAAGGTAAAAAACATCAAACTTCAAAACCTTACGACAAAACATTCAGACAAAACATTCAGATAAAGCTAGAACCGATTGGTAAGAAAATAAAAATTAAAAAGTTAAAAAGTTAAACTTCTAAGGAAGGAACCTATTACCTCGACTGCCCTTCCCCTACAACTGCTTTTTTTTACTAACATTTAAAATGTCAGAATTAGACAAACATCTTTACCTCTGTTACGTAATAAGTGAATGCTCCATAATGGTAAAAGCAGAGATGTGTGTGAAGAGATACAACATGAATGGTAATAGCAGTCAAATAAAAATTTTACCTGAAATTTTATTCCTCATTTTCAGCCATGTAGGACTTGGAAGAACTTCAATTTCAACTGTATAAAAAACTGCAGTATAGAACATAGAACAGATTAATTATATTGAGAAATAGAACCAACAAACAATATTTAAAAAAAAACACATCTAGTTAAGTACTATGAGAAACTAACTTAAGAATGTTACACGTAATGCAGATATTAAGAATTATATTAAACAGTAAGTTTGAGTTATTTTTGTTTTTTATCATTACAAAAAAAAAAAGAACAAGATTTGGTCTAGTTACCAAAGATTAAATAAATAATCATTTATGATTATTAAAAATTCGAACAGCTTTTCTTTATTTATGTTTCTAAAAATTGATTTTTTTACTTGTAACCTGACGTCATGTAGACCAGCAGCTATGTAGAAACAATATTTTATTTTAGTTTGAATAATTTTGTTACCGAATTGTTATTACTTTTTTTTCGGATTTACATTGATCATTATAATTATACTTGACATAAATGTATTGAATATTATTTTTATTCGTATATTGATTGGTAATTTATCAAGTCAGGGGAAGACTAGAGCATTTGACTAAGTTTGCATTGCTGTAGTAATTTCTTATATGGCTACTGTTGAACTATTTGTTGATGAAGAGAGGTAGTGAACAGAAGAATATCGATTTAAAACTAGTCTAGCTAAGTTGCTTGCAGCTTATAAATAAAAATATAAATGAGAAGAAATGTCTTAAAATGACCTGGTTTCCCCAACTCCAGACGCTTTAATGTCCCCCCACCCCTACCATCACAACCACTCCTGACCGACGCCTTGGTTAAGCACCATAAGCCTTTTGTGAACCGAGGTATATATATATATATATATATATATATATATATTGTTAGATAAATAGATATATAGATAGATAGATCAAGTGAGTGTTTTTAGCAGCAACCAACGTCAGAACAGCCTTTCTACTTGAAGCAACCAACATCAGACCAACCTGTCTACCTGAAGCAACCAACGGCGGAACAGCCTGTCTACCTGAAGCAACCAACGTCAGAACAGCCTGTCTACCTGCAGCAACCAACGTCAGAACAGCCTGTCTACCTGCAGCAACCAACGTCAAAACAGCCTGTCTATCTGCAGCACCCAACGTCAGAACAGCCTGTCTACCTGCAGCACCTCTCTAGCCTCAGGTATGAACCTGCTCCATATCCACGAGTCATCCTCTCAAGTGGAAATCAAAAATTGAAACCTGAATTCGTTGACCAGTGCATCTATCTCATCCTATCAAATTGTGTTTACCCTCAAATTGGAAACAAACAACAACGAAATCAATCAATATAAAACATCGAATGCATTTAAAAATAAGTTGGAAGTTTGAAATTCGAAAACGAGTTACAAGTATTGTAAACGGTGTACATAGTTTAGGCTTTATTTGTAAAGGCGGCCAGTGCATTACGAATACATGCGTGGGGCATAGTGTCATATGTGGATACGTAACACTATGCTATATATATATATATATATATATATATATATATATATATATATATATATATATACAGTGGATTCCGCTTAATTGGGACACCGCTTAATTGGGACAGGCGCTTATTTGGGACAAATCTCAAAGAAACCAAACCAAGAAGCCAATAGTAAATTTGTATGTTTAATTGGGACAGCCGCTTAATCAGGACAAAAAGCCTCGGTCCCGATGTGTCCCAATTAAGCGGAATCGACTCTCTCTCTCTCTCTCTCTCTCTCTCTCTATATATATATATATATATATATATATATATATATATATATATATTAAAGTGCTGACATTGTCATGCCTCCAGTAGACGTGAGGCCTGTAGTAGTTCCGCCCTAGTATGGCCCTTTAAGACTTGGCAGGACATTCTAAACACATTCTATTTCACCACACGTTGATAACCTGTGACACATGATTGGCAAACCCATTTTTTTTAAAAACAATAAACAATGCAGCTCTCTTTAACAGGACATCCTGACACTGACATTTCGTTGTGCATTTGTGTGGGGTTTATCGCATAAGGCAATACAAACAAGACTGCTAGATCTATAGTAAAATTGACTATTGATATTTAATTTTATTTACAGAGGATTATACTAATGTATTAACAGAAGCTGTAACAATCACTCTTGAGTAATAGACTGTGGACGTCATAAATAATGGTCACGTTTTGTATTGAGCCTCAAAGTGATAAAAAGTTTAAAAAAATAAAGATTTTATTTATAGGTACTTTGTTGTGTTATTGAGATTATTTTCCTCAGCTTAGGGTCGAAGTAATATCATAGAAGATACATGTATATCACAAAAGATACATAGATATCACAGAAGATACATATATCACAGAAGATACATCACAGAAGATACATATATATCACAGAAGATACATATATATCACAGAAGATACATAGATATCACAGAAGATACATATATATCACAGAAGATACATAAATATCACAGAAGATACATATATATCACAGAAGATACATAGATATCACAGAAGATACATAGGTATCACAGAAGATACATAGATATCACAGAAGATACATAGGTATCACAGAAGATACATAGATATCACAGAAGATACATAGGTATCACAGAAGATACATAGATATCACAGAAGATACATAGATATCACAGAAGATACATAATCATCATAGAATGTGCATAGATAACACAAGAAAATTAGAATAGTCTTCTATAGGCATACATAGGTCGTTGTTTATGTCTGAGCCTCGGTAGTTATGTCTGTGACATGCGAAAATGTGATAGAATATGAAACTATATGACACTATATGAATGTGATTCTAATTGTGTGTTTGTGTACTCAGGACCTAATCCAGAAATTCTTTAGCCCCACGTGACAAAACATGAGAACCACCTTTCTTCTTTTCCCCACAATTTGGCATTAACACAATTTACAGTTCAAAAGTGTCGTGGTCCATACATATGTTACTGATCAATAGTGTTCCGGTCGATTCTCCCTTCACAGCAGATCTGATTTGCGAATCTCTGTGTGTCTCTGTGTTTCTCAATGTGTCACGGTGCGTCTCCGTGTGTCTACGTATTTGACATGGGGGCCAACCAAAACATTTGACATGGGGGCCAGCCAATACATTTGACATGGGGGCCAGCCAATACATCTGACATGGTGGCCAACCAATACATTTGACATGGGGGCCAATCAATACATTTGACATGGGGGCCAACCAATACATTTGACATGGGGGCCAACCAATACATTTGACATGGGGGCCAACCAATACATTTGGCATGGGGGCCAACCAATACATTTGACATGGGGGCCAACCAATACATTTGATATGGGGGCCAGCCAATACATTTGACATGGGGGCCAACCAATACATTTACATAGCACCAACCAAAACATTTGACATGGGGGCCAACCAAAATATTTGACATGGGGGCCAACCAAAACATTTGACATGGGGGCCAACCAAAATATTTGACATGGCACCAACCAAAACATTTGACATGGGGGCCAGCCAATACATTTGACATGGGGGCCAGCCAATACATTTGACATGGGGGCCAACCAATACATTTGACATGGCACCAACCAAAACATTTGACATGGGGGCCAGCCAATACATTTGACATGGGGGCCAGCCAATACATTTGACATGGGGGCCAACCAATACATTTGACATGGGGGCCAACCAATACATTTGACATGGGGGCCAACCAATACATTTGACATGGGGGCCAGCCAATACATTTGACATTGGGGCCAGCCAATACATTTGACATGGGGGCCAACCAATACATTTGACATGGGGGCCAACCAATACATTTGACATGGGGGCCAACCAATACATTTGACATGGGGGCCAACCAATACATTTGACATGGGGGCCAGCCAATACATTTGACATGGGGGCCAGCCAATACATTTGACATGGGGGCCAGCCAATACATTTGACATGGGGACCAGCCAATACATTTGACATGGGGGCCAGCCAATACATTTGACATGGGGGCCAACCAATACATTTGACATGGGGGCCAACCAATACATTTGACATGGGGGCCAACCAATACATTTGACATGGGGGCCAGCCAATACATTTGACATGGGGGCCAGCCAATACATTTGACATGGGGGCCAACCAAAACATTTGACATGGGGGCCAACCAAAATATTAGACATGGGGGGGGGCCAAACAAAATATTAAACATGAAGGCCAACCAAAATTTTTGACATGGCGGCTGTGGAGAACAGGTTCTCACACATTGGTTAGAATGTAGGATAATATATAAAGTAAATCTTTGAGAGGTTAAGTCAAGAGTTCAGGGTTAAATCTTTGGGGGTAGAATCATTACATTTTCTAGCGACCTGGGTTAGGGACTTGACATATGATACCTTAGCCTTTGTTCCGAGAGTAGGGAGAGAGTCAACTGACATTCTTGACAAAAAGATATATCACCGAATACAACCGAAGGTGGCGAAGGGCGCTAACCTTTTAATGAGTTTTTTTTAATTAGCCAATCCAACAAGTGGGTGGGCACTAAGCCTGATGAAAAAAGTTTGAAGAAACGGGACGTAGGATAGATTAGGGTAGTAGATTTCTAGAAAGAGCCGAGAGTGGTCACAAGTAGATTACCAGTAGATATTAATGTTATTGTACTTAGTGAAATTGATGTTGGACCATATTGCATGTGATGTACCTTGTGTTTATAATAAATATTACCATATACACGGAATCCAAGTGCCTCTGTTATAAATACTACTGTACGGAGTTTGAAAGCGTTTGCACTTAGACATATCTATAAGAGAACGATTGGATAAAGGCTGAAAGAATCCTAGGCTGGCAATATACTAAATACACAGCCGAAGTGGCACTTACAAGCACGCAACATAATTGACACCTCCGACGAAAACTTGTGACCGCTGTTTGTGATTAGTCATTGTGGTTGATGCTGTTAGTTGGATCGAAGTTGTTGAATAGATTTATTGAAGATAAACAGTTTGTTTGAAGCTAAGTAACTGCTTATGTGTATCGTAAATTTCAAGTAACATAATTGTTGTTGTTTTGCTGTGGCTGATGTTCCTAACCTAACCGACGTATCTGACGTGGCTGATGTTCCGGACATAACACACGTATCTGACTTAGCTCATGTTCCGGACATAACAGACATATCTGACGTAGCTGATGTAGATGTTTCTTACCAAACTAATTGTGCGGGTGAGCTAACTTTGCTTATACGGTTTGAATAACTCACCCGATTGTGTTTTAAGTGTGGTGCATTCGAATATTAGATTACACAGTGATTACAATTTCATATCGACGGTGGAATTGACGACTATAGATAAGTTAACTCAATGTAATTATATATGTAGATCTAATTCCTTAGATGACTTCAGCTAAATAATTTGTTTGTTGTTCCTAGTGGAATTCTGTATTTCTTCGAATACAGTAGAGGTTAAAATAGGGTCCACTTGGAACAATTAAAACATATATATGTTGAATTAATTATTTTTTTTTTTTTGTGTTTTGTATCGGTTCCATAATTTAGTTTCGTAGTTAATCATTTGATTTTGCATTTTTAATGTTGTTCTTATTTTTTTGTTAGTTATTTTTTTTCTCTACTTATCTGTTTCTTTGAGTAGTTTTATTATTGGTATTTTGTTTGTTTGTTGGATTACATATTTATATTCTCCTCTAACTATTTATCACTGTTATGGCAACTCTGGCAGCTCTGGTAGAAGCTGGTAAGGCCCTTGGGTGTACTGGCAAGGAGTTACGAGCTTATGTAACTGAGAGAGAGAAAGAAGAAATAGAAAAAGAGAAGAAAGAGAGGGAAGACAGGCGGGAAAAGATCGAAAACTTAAAGCCGAAATCACTAAAGCGCAGCTAGAAAATGGAATAATTGTGGATGGATTATTTGATCGATCGTATGAAGTCAAAGGGAATGATATCTTAAGGGAAGAAAATGAAAAGTTAAGGGAGGAAAATAAATTCCTGAGATTCAAGGTAGAAGCCTTAATGGCAAATATGGAACATTACGCGACGTCTAATGCGTTGATAGACGGGTTGCCGCATAGAGTGATAGTTCTAGAAAATATGTTTAAGAAGATTGTTGACAAATTAGAATTAAATAATGAGGTAGCCGCCTCACAGGCAAAGGTAGAAGAGAGTTTGAGGGTTAGGGTAAATAAAATGGACTCAGTGTAGCCGTTAGTTAAGATAGATAATTTGAAAAGTGACTTTAACAAAGCAAAAGTAATGGAAGGTAACATCAAGCAAACTACATATAGTAGTAAAAGTAAGGAAACATTACAAGGGAAGTATATTAGAAAGTTCCCAGGTAGAGATCATGAGTACAAACGCAATAGTCATTTAGGTAACAGACCAGAACGACGACCGACTGTCCCGGAGTGGGGTGAGAAACGTTTATGTCCGTCAGATTTGAAAGGGGTTGCATTTAATAAAAGAGGCACTGACAATAATGACTATCCGAGTCCTAGGATTTTAGTGTTAAGAAAGAAGCGTGTTCCGGCGTGTCAGGAAACCTGTCATTGTCATTTGCCGAGACAGATATATAATAAACGAAGATGTAACTGTGAAATTGTTTATGATAGTCAAAGAATCGCATGTGTCGAGCCATGTTTTAGGCGTCAATACTCAGGGGAAAATCTTCCTATAGGTTCACACTTAGAATTTGACCGAGCGTTGTAATCAATACAATCGACAGAGAAAATCAAAGTATGGGTTTAATAGAGAAAGGGACATGAACAGCAACTGGCAAGAACATCTTGTAAAATAGTTTGATTCTCGACCATGTGGCATCTTCGATTACTGATGTACCTGAAAAGATTAATGTTAATAAATTTGATGTAATTTTTTTTTGTGTTTTATTTGATGATTTTTTGTGCATTGGAGAGTATCGTATGTTGTTTAATATTGACAATAATTTTGTTGTTTGTTTAGAAGAATTCAGAATTGCATGATGTAACTTTATGTTAAAGATGATGATTTTGTTTCGCTGCAGATTATTGGTACCTAGCATTTTATTACGTAAAACTGTAGTAGGAATCACAAATATTTAATTGACCTAATTTAAATGACGTTTTAATAGATTTGTAAGATTTATTGTCTGTTATTTGCAACGAAATGACATAGTTGTTTATTATGTCTGTTATTTCTAAAACAGTTTATAACTGATGGTTGAGTAAAAATGTGTAGTAGAATCATTTTGGGAAACAATGTATTTTTTTAATCAGGTATATTTTGAAATGTGTGATCAATTGAATTACTGTAATTCTGTTAAAAGATCGGCTTCTGTTATAGCTGGAATTATTGTTGCTCGTGATCTTATGTGGTACTAAGAAGCTTTGGTGTAATATGTTTTATTAATAGAGTTAACTATGGTGATGGAGTTATGGTAATTTTCATTGCATTACCATTTTTTTTATGATGTGCATTAGTAACCTACTGCACTAGACAAAAGCTGTTTGTCTTTGTAAGACTTGAATTTGATAGTAGTATCGGAGTGCTAGTAAGTTGAATTTTTAATCATGTTTATTTTGCTACTATATTTTTTTGTGGTTTATTGTTCATGAAATTTTTAACAGTAACAGTTAAAATGTATTTTGAAAACCAACAATTACTTTTTATATAGAATGATAAATACCTATGCCAAGTTAAATGTAAACATTTATGTTAGTGCTGCATGTTATCAGTATGTTTCAGTTTTAGAATTTCACGTGTTTTAATGCACCCTATTGAAGCCCTATTCCAATTGAGGCTAGTGTTATTTTGTTACCACAGCCTTTCATTAGGACACAATGGGACGCTACACCTGTATCGTACCTCAGTGGGAACTTTCACCGCCTGAAACAAGATATGCTACAATGGAGAAGGAGGGGCAAGCCATAGTATGGTGTCTGACCAAGGGGATCTGTTACTGTTGTATTTCATGTGTTAGAGTTGTTATACGTTCCATCTTTGAAATAATGTATCCTTTTATTTTGATCTTGTGGATCATGTTAAAGTATTTGTTTGTCCAGTTCTGCTATATAGGCTAAGGGGCAATGTGTTGTTAGAGTTAAAGATGTCATTAGTTAATAGGCAATGTGTTGTTAGCGTTAAAGATGTCATTAGTTATTGGACAATGTGTTGTTAGAGTTAAAGATGTCATTAGTTATTGGGCAATGTGTTGTTAGAGTTAAAGATGTCATTAGTTATTGGGCAATGTGTTGTTAGCGTTAAAGATGTCATTAGTTCATATTTTTCCGTTTAAAAAATCTACTGCTGTTTTCTTTTTGTTTGCATGATTGCATCATGCTTGGTGACATGGGGATAGATGTGGAGAACAGGTTCTCACACATTGGTTAGAATGTAGGATAATATATAAAGTAAATCTTTGAGAGGTTAAGTCAAGAGTTCAGGGTTAAATCTTTGGGGGTAGAATCATTTCATTTTCTAGCGACCTGGTTTAGGGACTTATAGATTAGGGTAGTAGATTTCTAGATAGAGCCAAGAGTGGTCACAAGTAGATTACCAGTAGATATTAATGTTATTGTACTTAGTGAAATTGATGTTGGACCATATTGCATGTGTTGTACCTTGTGTTTATAATAAATATTACCATATTCACGGAATCCAAGTGCCTCTGTTATAAATACTACTGTACGGAGTTTGAAAGCGTTTGCACTTAGACATATCTATAAGAGAACGATTGGATAAAGGCTGAAAGAATCCTAGGCTGGCAATATACTAAATACACAGCCGAAGTGGCACTTAAACAAGCACGCAACAGCGGCCCACCAAAACATTTGACATGCGGGCCAACCAAGATATTTATGTTTACTGTTGGCGGACATAAGATTCAATAAAGTGACACTGATTTCAAAGATAGCTGATTTAAAGATATCCTCCATAATATTCATATTACATGTTGTGACTAACGATACAACTAGATTATCTACATTCGTTCTCGGTTTCTCTTCCCCCCCCCCATAAGAAATAGTTACATCCAACTTTACCAAATTCATCCAGAACCGTTCTTAGATATTGGTGGGGTCCCTAGGCGAACGTAACAGCAAGGGGGGGCATTATTTCATCTCCCTCCCTGTGAATTTGTGATACTGGAGACCCCTGATCAGTTTCCCCCACCCCACACAGCATTGTCATATGCTAAACCATTTTTTTAATGAACATTAAAAAAAAATTGAATTGTACTTCTAAAACATTTAAAATCTTTCAAACAGGATACATTTTGCTTGATAAGTTGTATATTTCAAAAATTACATTTTCTTCAAAGTTAGGCGCTTAAAAAGACGACACGTTCTATGTTTCCGTCACTTTTTGTAATGTCTTTTTTAGAGGTGTACCGATTAATCGGTTGGCCGATTAATCGGCCGATTATCGGCCTATTTGCCGATTATCGGTATCGGCCGATTACCTAGCGGCACAATCGGTATCGGCCGATAATCGGTGCCGGCACCGATTATCGGCCGATACCGATTGTTAATTGTTTATTTTGTCTGAGTCATCAAGCTTAGTCTAACAAGTAACAATAAAAATAAAAAGGTTTGCTTTATTCAATATAAAACGAGAGAATAAAGATTGTTATGAAAGCCTTGGCTTTGTGTTCAGTTCAACTTCAGTGTTCAACTTCAGTCACTCTCACTCGTATGCTGCCATGTTAGTGTGAATAAACATGAACATTTCAGCCTTGTCAGGATGGAGACGTGAACGACGATCAGAATATATTAGCCCAGCCCCACTGAAGAGACGTTCACTGGGCACACTGGTTGGTGGCGGGCACAAGAACTGTCTAGCAACGGAGCCAATTTGCTGTTGACACCATTTTCAGACCACCACTTCAGAGGATCACTCATACGATGAAGCGTGGACTCAGCTACATACACACGTATCATCTGCATAACTGCGGCTCGGCTTGCACTTGCACTTGCATCCGCTGGATTAACAGGATCATCATGTTCAGCCTCTGCTTGTATATGAGGGTGAGACCGCTGTATCACTTGATCAAAGGCATCCCACACCATTGATTGAGAATCAATCAGTTGACAAGTTTCAATCGCAGCACGTTTTGGCGGGATTTCGTTTGCCATATCGGCATCTCTCATCAGCACCTCATCAGCAAGCCAATCGTAGGGCGTTGTCGTACTTCGGCGGGCATGAAGCGATCTTTAAATCTAGGGTCAAGCAGTGTGGCCACCATCAGCTGTTTCTCAGCGAAGACAAACTGGAAGCGTTGATCGAGAGAAGTGAGTAGTTCTGTAATCATGGTCTTGACGCCACGGCTGTCTGGATGTTTCAGGAGCGCCATACGAATCACTGCAACCATTTGTTGTATACAGCTGCACGATGCGGAATCAGAGCTGACTACCTAGAAATTTGCATAAAACAAGCCAAAAAATCAATTTATTATTATAATAAATTACTAAACGAAAATTTCATTCAGTCTCACTCTCATTCATGTGATTTGTCGACTCATTAGTGTAACTGTGTAAGTAGGCCTATCAAATAACAATAACTTAACTTTATTATTATTGACTCAATTACTCAACAATGCAAATTCAATTCACGATACACTATTAAATTTAATGTAATTAATAAATTAAGTTTCAGTTTCAATTTTGATTATTTCATTTTCATTTAATTATAATTAATATATGTTGCAAACTTACTATCATGGCTATAAAAATAAATTTATTTACCTGAGTAACATCCTCAATGGGCTGAAGAGCGACAATTGTTTTGTCAATCAATTCCCACTGAGATACTGTGGGCAGATTGACGTCATACTGGCCGCCGTATGATGTCAATGCCAGTCGTTGCTCTCGCAGACGAACCAGCATGTGGAAAGTGCTGTTCCACCTTGTTGGTTCGTCCTGGATAAGACGATGTTCAGGCAACTTATGCACCTTCTGGAATTCCACCAACCGGTTGTATGCCAAGGTTGAATGCTTGAAATGTCCAACAATGCGTCGACCAAGCGCTATTACGTTCTCTACTCCTTTGTGTGATTCCAAAGCATCTTTTACTGCAAGTTGGAGTGTATGGGCCATACAACCAGTATGTGGCAAGTCTGCAACTCTCATTGCCTTGATTATGGCAGCAGCATTGTCACGCAAGACGTATTGAACACGATCTTTACGCAGATTCCAACCATTGAGCATATCAGTCACAAATTTCGCCAAGTAGTCCCCTGTGTGTCCTTCCTCCAGATTTTGGGCATGCAGCATGGCGTGGCATCGGTTGAATTTCTCATCAATCCAGTGAGCTGTCAAGCTAAGCAAAGCAACGCCCGGCGCACTGTCAGCAGACCACTCGTCGGTTGTTAATGCGATGAACTCACATGATGGGGGGGGGGGGGACGAGGGCTTTACCAACATTCACACGGAGATGGTCGTACATTTCAGTGAGCGAAGTTGAACTAAAGTACTTGCGGCTGGGCAAAGCATACTTCGGCGCAACAAGCTTCATCAACCGTTTAAATCCTTCATCCTCAACGATACTGAAAGGTTGACAATCCAGTGCCATCATCGCGCCAATTGCAGTTGAGATCGACTTAGCCCTCGGATGGTCCATTGGCCAGGCCTCAGCCATGCCATAACACTGGGCCAAAGTAGGCTGAACAACACACTCACCAACAGTTGAACTTGAAGTGGATCCCTTAATAGAAATAGAATTCGGCATCGCAACTGCTGATTCTTTAGATTTGTTCAGTTCAAACTCATGGTACAGCACAGTGTGTTGCGATCGTAGGTGACTAATCATATTTGTCGTAGTAAAATTTTTTGCGGTTGTACCGCCTCTTGATATTTTCGCATTACACTCATTGCACACTACTTTAGTTGCATCAACATTATCAATTTTGAAATATTTCCACACTTTACTTTCATTTGTAGCCATTTCTAAAGTTCAAACAAACTTTTATTCCAAATTATAGAGCAGACGGTCACTCATTAAGGCGATCCTCGCTGCTAAAAATAGATATTTTTTTTTAAATGGTCGATTTTTCAAAAGTGGTATATTCCATTAGAACGATATCTTAGTTATCGTTTTGTAAAGTCAGAAACTAACATTTGTATCATTATTATATTGAAAATAATTAATATTGGGGGTGGGGGTCTGTGTTTTTTCGCGTAAACTTTACAAAAATGACAATTTTCAACTTTCGGTACTATGAGAAATAACCTGTCTAACCTAGTCGCAAATGGTATCGCCTGAATCGTCAAAATGTGTAGATTATATTATTGCTAATGACGTTTTGACCTAAATACCAAGACAGTCAAGGAAAGGCCTTGAACTGGGTGTGTATTACACATCACACATCATCACAAGAGCATCCGTGCGATTTGATTGGTTGATAGGTCTTGTTGCCGGGTTACAATTGTTTATTATCCCATAACCACACACGACAGATATAAACTATAAAGTTATTTTACGGTCACTTCAACTGTTTATCAGCTAAATATAAGCAAATTATTTAAAATAGTACTGAATCTGTGTTGTTTTTGAAAGAACTTATCATTTCTTTTATCATTTTGGATGGATATCGCAAATGAAGTTTCTTTTCTTTTTCGTTATTTCTCTTACTATTAGTATTACTATTTTTCAAAACAATGCAATACATACTAGAACATGTACATGTGTAGTGAAAGGTCAAATAGTGCCATCATAGAAACACAGCTGGTTCACAGCACACAGTATATAATTTTGCATAATACCATTAGGCCTAGCATACAACTGGTTCACATACTGACCAGAGCTGGCGGTTATGTAACATTAGACGTCAGTCTTCCCTGGTTGTGTTACATAACACCAGACACCAGTCTTCACTGGCTGTAATTTTGTGTATCACTACATTCTAATTAGGTCAAGGCGGCAGTGATAGTATGTGTGTGTTCTGTTCATTCATAAGTAGCGAAATGGAATGCAGACATTTTTTTTATTATTATAAAATGTTTTTTGATAGTTTTAGACATTTTATCAAACTAAAATTCCTTCTATACAAGAAAAAAAGAATAACAGCTGTAAATAATAGGTCTACAAGAAAACAACATGTTTTTGTATCATTATTAACAGACCAAACTCAAGGATACAATGACTGGAGATGTATTTTTCTACATATGGCATATCTTCATTATATAGGGTGTGTAACTAATAACAAGTCAGTTTTTTTTCTGACATTAATTTCAGCTGAAAAATTATTCACTTTCATTCCTCTGATGTTAATAAACAAATTTTAATCATTAAATACCTTTCAAAGAGTTTCAATTTTTTTTTCTCGACGTTTTAAAGTGTTTTTTGCGTTTTTCTCAAAATCAAGTTTTTTAAACTTTCAACGCACACTTTTTGAAATTTTACCAAAACTTCTAAAGATAGAAGCATCAAATTTTGTTTGCTTGTTCTTCAATATATTGTTTACATTTCCTCAATTTTGTTTTTCTAACCTACCCCCCATAAAATTCACGTTTTTACATAGGCCCTTAGTAAATAATTTTTATTTTTTTTATTTTTTAATATTTCAAAAAACAAAATTGAGCGATTGTTGGAAACATATCTGTTTATCTATGTACAAAATATCTTTCTTAAATAAGCAATACTTTATGAGATTTTTCACTTTGAAAAAATGTCAAGAAAGTAGACTTTTTACCTAAAAAAGTCCAAAAAAATTATTTTTTTTGACAATTTGAAAATTCTATTGGTCTTCTATTGGCCACTTGATTGTGTGTGCCAAAAATGGTTAGTGTACGTCAATAAAAAATATACCAAGATGGCGGCACTAGAGGACTAACTTAACTCAGGATACACACATGGAGTATAGTGATGCTACGATTATCGAATTTTCGATTCAATTTCGATTCGATTCGATTTCGATTATCGAAATCGAATCGATTTGATTTTTGAATTCGATTTTGTTTCGATTAAAAATTATTTGCTAAAGTATGGAATTTGAGAAAGATAATCATCGTTTTTCACTTTGAAATACCGCTGAGCGAGTGAGCGGAAGTACCTTTGTTTGTTTATCATACTTTATCTGATGCGCAGAATATTGAACACCCAAATTTTATAGCGCCACACTTATCGGCAATGATAAATAAAGTAAAAGTGCGTAAATAAAGTGCGTCGGCGATGGTAAATGGTTCTGCCTACATTCGAAATTTGTGATTATGTGCCGATGTGTCTACTGTTTACATTTGACTTAAGTTTAATGTTCATTGTTCGAAAAAATACGGAACGCTTTATGGTCTGTGTGAAATATATTGGAGGAGTTATTTCAGGTGTTTACGATTTTTTGAGATTTTTACAATTGATAATAAAAAGTTATAAGCCATGTCATGTTGTTTTTTTTATTAATTACAGGAATACGATAATTAATCTTAGCCATGGTATGTAAGTGTCGCGTGTAAAATAATTAAATAATTAATTGCGTTTTCCGATCTACAAAAATCTATATAATATCTATATCTAATTTTATTCATCTTGTTATCATTGACTTTTTATATCGAAATCGAAATCGTTTTTTTTCTGAGGAAATTAATCGAAATCGAAATCGATTTGATTTTTCATAATCGAAACATCACTAATGGAGTATTTTCGACTTCAGCTGAAGAACTGTGGGTGTTACCACTCAACAAATAATTGAAAACCCATTAATCGGTATCGGCCGATAATCGGCCGATTGTTCGGTGCCGATAATCGGCCGGCCGATAATCGGCCAAAACGATATCGATACACCTCTAGTCTTTTTTAACATCAAAGGCAAAGAGATAAATAAGTAAAAGAACATTTAGTTACTTATATATAAACCCTTAATATCAATTCACCATTATATGCTGGAGCCTGTTATGTGAGTATATTGTAGGTCAGTCAATCCCCTGAAATGGTTGGTATATAATGAATAATTTGATACTATTTAGATATGATCAGAGAAAAATGAAACTAAACATTTCTTATAATACATGGAAACGGTAGAGGGGGGGCACAACATTCAAGACAGCCCACGGCACTAATGAGAGTTCGAAAAAATCAAGTGGTTCCAAGACAAGCAATAGGGCCCACAACAATCAAAGAGGGCCCAAATCAATCAAAGGGGCCCACAAAACTTAAGGAAAACCACAAATCACGTCTTATTAAAGTTTGAAAAATATGTATATATACTAACCACTTTTCAAACAAAAAAATTCCTAAACGCATCTAGTAGACTTCAATTAACTTAGTAAAGAGACTGACATTACAAAAATGAGAGAACCATGAAGATGTAATTCAGAGTTTTATCAGTATATCTTCTTTGTCTAAACATGTTATCGTCATTGTATTATGCGGTGGGTGTACATCATTGTGATATAGATTTAATGACATGTTATATAAATACACCTATGTGTACCTCTGTTTACATGTATAGATTTAACACTACATGCTTACTTTAACACTACATGCTTACTTTAAAACTACATGCTTACTTCAAAACTATATGATAACTTTAACACTATATACTTACTTTAATGCAACTTCTTACTTTAACACTATGTTTATCTTTACATTCTAATCAATGTTACTTAATGCGATTTATTTTTTTAAAAATCCAAAACGATACAGTTATATGTTATTGTGTCTCTTCGAACATAAATAGTTTCATAGTGAGGTGAAGTATACACAAATGAACGTTAGGACTACTGGTAACTACAATTAATTTAAAGAAAAAAAAAACTCAATGAGACCTTCACCAATTGTCATTCTAAATTCAGACTTGTATTATTTATATAATGCGTCATTCTAAATTTACACTTGTATTATTTATATAACGTGTCATTCTAAATGCACACTTGTATTATTTATATAATGTGTCATTCTAAATGCACACTTGTATTATTTATATAATGTGTCATTCTAAATTCACACTTGTATTATTTATATAATGTGTCATTCTAAATTCACACTTGTATTATTTATATAATGTGTCATTCTAAATTCACACTTGTATTATTTATATAATGTGTCATTCTAAATGCACACTTGTATTATTTATATAATGTGTATTTACAAATGCACACTTGTATTATTTATATAATGTGTATTTACAAATGCACACTTGTATTATTAATTTAATGTGTCATTCTAAATTCACACTTGTATTATTTATAATATATATATATATATATATATATATATATATATATATATATATATATAATGCAATGAAGAACTGTTACCAGCACATTTCATATTTAAAAAATCCATAACATTTTGCCCCCTTCTTCGATATTCTTGTCTTGAAAATATAAAAAATACTTTGTATGATGGATTGCAAATCATAAACTTGTGTGTGCTATTGCTTCAGACAGTAAGGTTAAACACGTGCGTGTTTATTATTATATTTAAACTTTAACTAAAAAAAAGAAAACTTCAGTAGCAGTGGGGGTTGGGGGGGGGGGAGGCGACTGACGGTGAGATTTAATACTAGACTTGTCAAGTCTTTAAACCTGTCTAGAAAACTGCAGACCTGGTTTTATAGGCTTCACTTTCTGTGCTAATGGAAGGAAGTTATGCCGACCAACTGTTAAAGTCAATCTTTTGTTTGTGGTCTTTTATGAATGCGCATGTCTCTCACTGCCTGCCCCCCTCTCTGTCCGTGTCTGCCTCCCTCTCTCCCTGTATGCCCCCTCTCTCCCTGTCTATCTCCCTCTCTCCCTGCCTGCCCCCTCTTCCTGCCTGCCTTGACTTTTTTCTCTTGCAACACACAAGCATATTATTTTTCTCTAAACATCAATGTGATTATTTCTAAATAACCAATATGGCACAAATATGTCACAAATATGCTTCTTGTATTATATATTGAAAACCATTGAACGGAAATGTTCATGTAACATATAAGTATAATCTATTTATAATATATAGCCAAAGGTATAACCATCACATAATATATACGTATAACCTACATATGATATATAGCCAGGTCCGTAGCGTGCAGGGGGGAAGTAGTTCAAGTTTGGGCCCCATTGTTTGTGATGTTATTTTGTGTCAAGATGTATTTTTATCCCTGTATATATTCCACTAATTAAAACTCAATCTTGCAGTGTTAAAAAAAAACAAAAACTGTTGATTGACATTATGTGCATTGTGCTACCCAATTAGAATGTGCCTTAATGGAATATGTAACATTATCGTGACTGGATTCTGTCGTGTTCCCCATGTCAAGTTAGACTCCCATGTCAGGTCAAACTCTGTATTGTGTCTGTTGTATTAACCTGTACAAACAAGTTTTTCATCTAGAAAATGCTATGTTTATGAGGTTTAGAACATTTTCTTCAGGAAAAGTAATATATGCAATATATACATTTTTTTATTAAATTTATAATAAAGTGAATTCAAATACACATCCCCTGTTGTATTTGAATAGAAAAAAGTTTGGGTTTGTGTCTGTCTATGTATAAATCATAATGGTTGTGGTGATGGCTGTGATGATGGCTGTGATGATGGCTGTGGTGATGGCTGTGATGATGGATGTGCTAATGGCTGTGATGATGGCTGTGATGATGGCTGTGGTGATGGATGTGATAATGGCTGTGATGATGGCTGTGATGATGGCTGTGATGATGGCTGTGATGATAGCTGTGATGATGGCTGTGGTGATGGATGTGATAATGGCTGTGATGATGGCTGTGATGATGGCTGTGATGATGGCTGTGATGATAGCTGTGATGATGGCTGTGATGATGGCTGTGATGATGGATGTGATGATGGATGTGATGATGGATGTGATGATGGCTGTGATAATGGCTGTGATGATGGCTGTGATGATGGCTGTGGTGATGGATGTGATGATGGATGTGATGATAGCTGTGATGATGGCTGTGATGATGGCTGTGATGATGGATGTGATGATGGATGTGATGATGGATGTAATAATGGCTGCCTGTAGATAGATATATGACAACCTACTTTAAAATAAAAACATTTTTTCGATTTTTCTAAATTTAAGGCCTGCATTGTGTTCTGCCAGAAAAAAAAAGTGTTTTCTGAAAAAATGAATACAATAGTGAAATATTTAGGGGTTGCACAAAGGCAATGAAAACATTGATTTAGTACTAAAATAGTAATAAAATGATTTGTGTTAATTGTTTAGTGTTAAACATGAAATAACAACCTCAAAACAATTAAAATAATAGAATGCAACAAAGCAAAGTGTTTATTATTTATGGACGTCATATTTACTGACTAGTCCAGTAACCACTGTGGTCTTCTTTGCATCCGGATATAGTCGTCCGTGTTCTTGCACCACCTGAAGTAAGAATTGCTTCTGGTCTTCTTTTCTGCATAAAACTTTATTGAAATCCTAAATCAGTTTCACTCCTCTTTCGGCTGTGTCATTAACAACTTTCAAATTGGTTACAACCTTTTCTGCATGTTTATATTCATTGTTTCTGCTCCATGTTTCAGAGGACATTTCCATGAATGAATGTGGCAAACCAAGAATGGAGTAAAATGCCTTTGTATTGTGTGTAACAAAGAAGCTGATGGGCTGGTCTGCATAGAATCCATTGGAATCAAGATGCTGATGTAGATCCGGGTTTTACTTGCATATTTTTAAGCATCTGAAACTTTTGCTTGGGATCAATGTTTTCGTCAAAAAGCGAGGCCCAATTTAATTTCAATTAGATACCATAAATGTCGACTGAAAGCTTTTTTCTGCTTTTCCAATAACTGCGCCGTCTAAAACAGATTTAACATAGTAAAGACTGAGTATGTATACTGATGAAAACATATTTACATAGACAGTATGAATACGACTGATAAAAACAAATTTACAGAGACAGTATGCATACGACTGATGAAAACAAACAAAATTTAATTCTTAGCGAAAGGAGACGAACTTTAATTATCAGTACGTTTTCATCATGAAATCGCTAATATGCTTGCCTGAATTAAGAAGGGGAATTAAAGAGCTGGGCGTTGTTCTAACAACAATATCCATTCATCTGCCGAGGTTATATAGATAGATGAAATCTACACTTCATCTACCCCGATGGCCAGTTATGTCGAAGGGAACCTTTTTTTTTTCTTTAAGTGTGGCAGTGTGGTTGTTGGCTAGTGTGACGATTTGAACGACGGATGTGTTAGTTCAATTTCAAACTCTCCCTTCCAAAGAGATGTCTTCTCCTGATGCAATTTCGGTTATGAACTCAGAGTTATTTAGACAAGACAATACCAACTAAGACATATTTCCCCCTCTTTACTTTCCCCATGACAGGTACCAGGGCGGCATAGAAACGGGGTACGTGTACCCCTAGTGGCACGATAAAGTTGGGCAGTGGTACGCCGCGACAAATAATGTTTCGTTCAAAACAACGAAGAGTTTAAAGAAGGTCGCCTATTTGATGAGTTACTCATCACAAAAACCACGCGACCAAGTATCGCATTAGATGAGAAACACTTACAATAATGGAAATAATTATATTTATTCGCGAACTTATGGGTGAGGGGTTACCTGCATACATACTTTCGCATTCTTCCTGGGTGCAGTCGTGATTCGGGTTGAGAATCACTTTTCTAAGGGTATTCAGAACATGTTATGAAAACCTAGATTCAGAACGTGTTATGAAAACCTAGATTCAGAACGTGTTATGAAAACCTAGATTCAGAACGTGTTATGAAAACCTAGATTCAGAACGTGTTATGAAAACCTAGATTCAGAACGTTTTATGAAAACCTAGATTCAGAACGTGTAATGAAAACCTAGATTCAGAACGTGTTATGAAATCCTAGATAAGTAGACAGAGTTGTATGTTATGATTTTTTACGGAAGTACTATACGATTTTTAAGCAGTAGAAAAATTGTTACAGCTTTGATTTTTAGACTTCAAAGAGGTATCTAATTTATTAAATTATAGAAACAAGATTTCTACATTATTTATCACTTAGAGTCGAGAAGGTGCAATGGCCTATCGAGGCACCACAGAGGATCATTGTTGATGACTGGACACTCCAGGAGTTGAAACCGTAACCCACATAGTGTAGCCCGGAGATCCAGTTCATAAGTAATGTGCCACACAAAAATAAATGTCATGTTCTAAATATATTAAATAACATTAACTATTATTTAAAAAAAAACATTCTAGAACGAAATTGAACAATTGGTTTAATTTATATTATGGGGTGACGTCATTAAACTTAAGTAGCGCAGCGGGAACTAAATCCGGAGCTGAATGTAACTAGGTAGAATGTTAGAAACAATCGTAAAATTAGGGAACTAAATCTGGAACTGACTGTATCTAGGTAGATTGTTAGAAACAACCGTACAATTAGGGAACTAAATCCGGGACCGTATCTAGGTAGATTTTTAGAAACAACCGTACAATTAGGGAACTAAATCCGGAACTGACTGTATCTAGGTAGATTGTTAGAAAAATCGTAAATGAACAAAATATTTTGTGGATTATTATTTAAATGAGTCGCATATGGAAAGTAGTTCAGGTTCGGGCATGTGTCTTAATTGATATCATGTATTTTTATCACTCTCGACTATAGAAAATTCGAAGTCTTAAGGTGAGCGATATGGGTGACACCCTGAATTTTCCGCACTGGATGACAACAACCATAGTGACGCCACTGGTATGCAAATAAGGCTTGCGACCGAACAGCAGCATGTTCACCTAAAACAAAAAAAACTCCTTTCACCATTTCCTATTGTCTAGAGGATTTTAGATACCTAGAAATACATATGTCAGTGACCTGACTCGCTACAGTTTACATATCGGATGACTAACCCAAATCCAACTAGTCAATCAATAACTTTCTCTAGCTGGCTTAGTTGAAGTGAGTGAGACTAAAGAAAAACCAGTGCATTAAATTCGGCAACCCCTTACAACTAATAGCTAACTAGTACCCTACCCCCAGTGACGGAGCTTAACTTTCCAAAGTATCTGTCTTCTCTTGGTAGAACCTGAAAAATAGTTGGGGGTTCTATAATATTTTAAAGGAAATTAGAAGGTTTTTAATTTTAAACTTTTGCAGTTGTGTAAAGAACAATCTACTTGACTAAGAAACTTTATTTACAATGTTGCCATGAGTTATAGGCAAAAAAAAAACACACGTAAGCCAGCTATTAGTTATATCACTATAAATCTGCAAGTGATTTAACATCTTTTTAGGTGGTAAGAACAGACACTTTTACGGAAGTTATATGGCCCACGAAAACCATCAACAACATCTGCCCATATCCCGGTCATAATATGTAGACTACTGGGCATAAATAGCCCCAGACAGATAAGTGCCACATCATATGTAGGTGACTGGACATAACTAACAGACAGATAAGTGTCACATCATATGTAGGTGACTGGACATAACTAACAGACAGATAAGTGTCACATCATATGTAGGTGACTGGACATAACTAACAGACAGATAAGTGTCACATCTTATGTAGGTGACTGGACATAACTAACAGACAGATAAGTGGCACATCATATGTAGGTGACTGGACATAACTAACAGACAGATAAGTGTCACATCATATGTAGGTGACTGGACATAACTAACAGACAGATAAGTGTCACATCATATGTATGTACGTAACTAGATATGTCACACATGAGGTCGATGAAAACCAAGCTAACATTATACACAAAATATTTTAAAGAGACACGCCATTGTCAATTTATCAAGAGGATATGATACAATGTAACAAAATATGATGTAGAAAAATTTCCAAATGATTTATAAATCATTGTGTATATGGATTTAGTACCACGAACCGGGAAATTAAAGCTGGCAAATGTTACTTCGATTCACCAGCATAGAATTACACCCCACATAAGACCATATCTTCTGCCGTACACAGACGTGGAAAAAATTATGAAAACTTTAATCCTCTGACTTCATAACTCTGCGGTGATTAATTTGTTAATATGTTAAATTAATACTAGCCTTACGCAAATAGGAATATATTTTAACATTCCCTACCACTAAAGCTGCAAATGAAAGAAATATTGTGTCCATGGAATGAATCTAGTGATATTTATGACGTTTATCATGATGTGCATATTGTCAAAACCTTATAATTGAATCAACATTTATATTAGCTCTTAATTGGTTCATATACTTAATTTTGCACAAAATATGAACCCTTATTGCTCAAACAGCAAAAAATAAAAGTATGTTTAGAGTAAGTATTATAATAAATAATTACGATAAACTAAACCAATTTCTAGTGTCAACAATAATAAACAGTAAAATGATCAGCTTTTGAAATTTATTCTGTAATTACCTGTAATGAGATAAAAAAATCACAGGAGACTATGACTATGAAAGTTAAATATTTTACTGATTATTTCCCTTTGATTGCCATTGTTTTTTATTGTGTAGTTTCCTTTTTTCCCGTTAATCATAATGTAATACATTAATGTTTGATTTGAAGTCTAATAGTTTGTTTGTTGGTTTATTACATAAATATAGTTTATTATTGCTGAGCTAACCAATGTACATTTTGGTCAATTTTACACTATCTGATAATATTCAGTCGATTGTTTACCTTTTTTCGATATATAATTGATTTCCTCTTATGTCACAAATTGTTTATTTTCGTACTGTAAACATTTACTAATTTATTTAATAAACAAATAAAAAAAACATGACGTGATAGAAATAAACAAAGATATACAATAATTGCCGATTGAAAATTTTATTGAAAATATTTTAGTCCAGACACATTAATGTACAGACGATAAATAACATTAGAATAAATAAATATATTGATGACAATAATAAACAAACAACTTAGAATAGATAAATATATTGATGACAATAATAAACAAACAACAAATGTTTATGTTGATGTCATAATATAATAGAATGACATCTAAATAGAATAAAACACCACCATATTGTTTGTTTACAAACAACTCACAAGACACGGCCAGTCCCGCTGTAATTAAGTTTAGAATTTAAACTTCCACTGTGGACATGTTGATACGACCACACACCAACGCCACCTTTATACCCCATACAATGAACTTTGGCTCCACTACTACCTGGACATGTACATGTTGTGTAGGTAAATTGAATATTATATCTACCACCCACCTTGTATCTGTCCACCCAGTGACCAACACTGACCTGTTTACTACATCCATGAGGATGTGACACTATAAAGTTCAACTTGTCCACATCTCGAGATTCTCTGTGTTTGTATTGGACTGTCCACCAGACATCAACATAATGTATCAACAACATGTTCAATTTCTCTGCCAGATTTTTGTCACATGTCACACATTTCAACCTACACCTATCTCTCTCAATGTTGACATTAACAACACTGACTTGATCAACACTGACCACTGGACTGTCTTCTCTATCGTAAAACAATCTCAAGGACGTGTGGCTGGCCTCAATGTCATCAAACACCACATGTGTGGCTGTGAACACAATAAACTCCCACCACACGTGGCTGGCTGTGTCTGAATGTTGACATTGTTTACACCAACATGTTGTGTAGTTCTTCCAATGTTTCCATCCATATTGACTAACTCCATCAGTAAACTTGTTAATCCTGCCACTCACCATCCCACTTCCACATCTCAAGTTGGTTTTGTCTCCCATGTTGTAAAATGGATATGAAACTTTTGTGTCTGGCCAAAACTTTGGTCTGTGTTTACTGGTCATTTTAACATCAACTCTGACTGTCAGGTCAGCTGTAACTTTGATTAGATCATACAAATCATTGTCATGATGACCTTCAGGTAGATGGTTTAAGGTGAATGTATCAACAGGTATAAACTGTGTATGACCTGGATTCTTCGTACAGCCAATAAGATGTTTGTGTAGATCAACTTCTCCACCTTCTGACACCTGAGTTTCATGATCACCTGGAACAGACAAAACAACTTATAATTGTAAAATAAAAAAAAATATTTTAACTTGTCAAACATTACAATATCAAACATATCAAGTCCACAAATTAGATTTGTTATATTATCACAATGTAAACATGGACCCAACCGATGTACGGGTCGTGCTGGTCCGGACCCTACCAAAATTTGGGGGAAGACATACCAAATAATATTTTGGACCCTACAGACTTCAACATACTGGTTGCGCCCCTGAATGTAAACAATATTAATAAATTGTGTTTCATTTTACCATAAAGTTGATTTTCCATTGTGTGAGTTACTGTCCACCAATTGACTATAGACCTCAGTTGTAATATAATTTTAAATCTGAAATAAACAAATCTATAATTCATATACATAATATTATAGTTTACCACTGAAAATATTCCAACTCATGCTAGTTAACTTAAATAAATACATCTCAATATAAAGTTAAATTAAATATTTGAATGAAAACTTCTCCTTACAACAATGTAGAGATCAAGACACAATTCCTGTAATGCAAACACTTCCCATAAAAAAAGCCTTTTTATTTGTTCCGTAATTCAATTTGTCCAACTTCTGACATCTGAGTTTTATTGATCACCTGGAAATGTGTAAGATAAAACACAAAATATAACAAGAGTTTTATTTGAAAGGGAATCAAAATACAAAATTAAAATGTTATGTTTTATATTACACCAATGACACATATTTGTTAAGAAAATATATTTTACCTCATAGAGTATCTTTAGTTTGTTCAGTCACACTGTATGTCGAGAGACTTGATAACTAAAATACAAACACATCAATATCAGGTTTTAAGTCAACTTGTATACATTTTAAAAAATGAGTTTATAAATGTATTTAAATAATTTGACAGAATTTCTCAAAACAAATTTTAGTATTTTAAAACCTCAAGAAATATTACTTAAGAAATTGAAAACCGGTTTCAAGCAACATTTTAAGCTAAAATTGTTTGAATTTTTAACTGAAATTTTAACCAAAGTGAAAAATTCAACTCAGGCCATACTAATTAAAATATTATTTTCAACATAAAATATTCATTTTCTTTTAAACTATGTAAACTGCATGGTAAATATTAAAACCTATATGGTAAGACCGGTCATTAAGATATTTTATAATTTTATGTTTAATACCTAAATTTAATATAGTGAATAATTTTTATACATTCAAAAATACATAATATAAATATTCTTATTTCCTAACTACCGCTTTAATGAGTTTAATTTTGCAGCATTTCAAAAACCATATATCATCCTATAAAGAAGGTGTTGCATTAATTTAATAAATTGTGTTACAATTAAAAATGTATCAAATTTGTAAAAACATGTTTAGGTGAAAATGTTTACGACATTTATGACACTGATTTAAATGTTTAATAGACCAGTGCTTCTTCAGTAACAATTAAGACACACTTGTAGGTTGCAAACTTCCAATGGATTTCAACACAATTTTCATTCATCATTAAGTGATTGAAAACGATATCTATTGAATTGTAAACAGTAATTTTCAAAAAAATATACGTAAGTAATCACATTCTGTTTATAAATCATCTTGTATTTTATTACGACAAAACAAGCATTGATGGCGTGTGCTACTCCTTGCTCAACATTGAAAGCGTGTGCTACTCCTTGCTCAACTTTGACAGCGTGTGCTACTACTTGCTCAACATTGACAGCGTGTGCTACTCCTTGCTCAACATTGACAGCGTGTGCTACTCCTTGCTCAACATTGATGGCGTGTGCTACTCCTTGCTCAACATTGATGGCGTGTGCTACTCCTTGCTCAACATTGATGGCGTGTGCTACTCCTTGCTCAACATTGATGGCGTGTGCTACTCCTTGCTCAACATTGATGGCGTGTGCTACTCCTTGCTCAACTTTTCACAGAAATGCTTAATGGATTTTTTTTTTCGTTGCACAGTAGGGCGCTCTCAATTCGTGAAGAAGATTCAAAATATAAGACCGACTAGAAATGCTGCATAATAGTTGCGTAATCGAAATAATATAAATGTGTTTAAAGCTAGAAGATATAAACATGCTATCTACGTGTTGCTGATCTGGATGTGTACAGGCGGCTCATTTGGTCCAGAACATCCACTCCACACTTAGAAAAATTCTAATGTTACAGTTTCTGGAACATTTTTTTTTTTGATTTACCAATTTTAACATGTTTCGGCAAGGTGTTCAATATGCAGACATTCTTTTTGGTATGCAACAGTAAATTGTGAAGGCTTTTTTTTACCATTGACGAGTACATTTGAAGAAAAACGTTCTGGAGTTGTGTCTTTACAAATTTGCTGGCATCTCTCTTCGATTCTGCCTTATCGTACCAACAATAGATGTGATTTTGGCAATAAGATGACGTCAGCCAACTGCGTCACTAGATATTAATCTGTAAGGCGGTCAATATGACTGCTGCAGTCGTTCTAGGTATAATTTTTTTTTTGCGATTATTATAACACCAATAATAATAAACTTCTATAATTTTAACAATGTTATAAACATATGAAAAGACATAAAATTTCAAAAGTCTGGGGTTAGCCGTTTAGAAGTAATTCTAGTGTCGTCGTTCTAGTGTTAATTACGACTATATTTCCATTTATTTTGTAAATGCAGAGTGTGGTGTATTTAAGCATTCTGTCTCCTACCCACCAACTATTGAGACATTAAGCTACTACTTAAAGTGTTACACCTTACATATAGAATCTATATGTACATATAAATAAATAAAACTTTAATAATATTAATTGTATTTCCTTATTGCAGTTTTGTTTTTGAAGTTGAATAATTTTAAAAAATGCCAGTTTTTAAGGCAGAAAAAAAATCAAGTAATTCAACAAAAAATAAAATAGTTTACCTAATGTAATAAAATATAAAAATAATTGTGCACAGTTTTAACACCAAAAAAAACAACAAATATGCGATTTACATATAATTAAAAGAAATTAAACTGAAGTAAATTTGAAAAAAAAAAGTTAATCACAATAAACCTTAACCAGAACTAATTGGGATAAATTGTACATTCAAGAGCTAAGAAATCTAATTTTATTAAAAGATAAGAAAATATAAATCATATTGGAAGTTAAATATAAATTTATTTATTTGAAAGTATTTTTCATGTTTTATTTCAGCATGATAAGATTTACTTTGAGTCGGAGAAAAAAAAAATAATGCTAGTGGAATGCTCATTCTTCCAGTCATACACTTGCAAATACAGGCTAAATAATTATTTTAAAACTTTATGAAAAATATTAAATTTATAACATACTATTTTTATAATTAAAAAAAAAAATATCCTAGGTTATTGATAGATGCTAGATAGAACCAGGCTTGCGGAGCCGCCAAATTTTTTTACGGCTCCGGCTCCCACAATTTGAAGGCTCCGGCTCCGGCTCGGCTCCTGCTACCTATTAAGATAGTATCACACGAGACAAAATTTTTTTTAAGTGTGCCACGCAAACATGCCGCTGATAAAAAGTTATGCAAATTTTGCCGCGTTCACCCCCATAGTAAGAAAATTGAAAAATATACGCTTGTAGGTTTAACTAAAAACTAACCATTTCAGTGCATCCTGAATCATATCATTATTTTCGACCGAGTTTTTCCCTTGTCTTCATTTTCATATGTAATAAAAAGTTATTTCAATGATCAAATTAGCAATTAGTAAAATGATACATTATTTAAAATATTTTAAAGACTTCAGTATTTACATTTATTATTTATAAATTTGAAGTGACTATCCGGACCCGGGTACCAATAAACTCCGATTTTTATTCGGACCCCGTCCCAATAAAGTCTGAATGTTATTCGGACCCGTGCCAAATATGCACTTAGCTTAGCTATACATACACTTTATTATTGTTTTTGTTTATTTTTTTTATAATTGTTTGAATTGTATGATTTAATCGTTACTCGGTGTTCAGGGTTCCACTAAGCGGACTCTGTATTATTATTTTTTCGGGTTCCGTCAAATAAAGTTTAAATATAGCTAAGCTTAGTGCATATTTGCCACGGGTCCGAATAACAATCGGATTTTATTGGGACCCGGGTCCGAATAGCCACAGCCTTATAAATTTATCTACTCTATTTCAGATATTCTGTTTATAATAAAATTGTTAAATACAGAAAGCGACCATTTTTCTTTTTAGTCTATTACAAATTCGCGGTCAAATGATAATACGAAATGACGCTCAATCAATATTTACATTCAATATTTATTATAATAAGATTCAATATTTATTATAATAATGCCTTTTCACATAGAGTTAAATGATAATTTGACATAAAAGCAAAGATGTTGCCGATCTGAAATCGGCTACATTTGTATATCTGCGTTTATCTTTCAATGGCTGAACTTAGGGGAAAAAAAACCTCACAAGAATATGTTGTATAGTGTTGCCGACTGAAAAGGGGGTAACCACTGCTAACTTTCTGACCGAAAAATAATATTTACAACTACATTATAATTAGCCAGAATTATAAAAAAAAATAGAAATTAGAAAATAATCTAAATTTATATTTGACTGAACAAAATAAACAATTCTAGATCTATTATTGAAATAGAATTTTAGATTGATAAAAATAATATAGAACTGGTTAATAAAAATATCTCAGTTAGCAACTCTGCAGAGATAAAAAAAAAAACTTCAGCAAGCAGAAATGTTTGTTTAGTCTGGTCACCTGGCAACCTCTCCCGACCACTCCTCCCCCACCTGTCCCTCTACAGTCTACGTGACTCATTGTTTTTTTCCCCACAATAACACAAGGGGAGTTAATTAACTTGTTTTTTAATTGCTGGCTACTGCTTCTGAATTGTTGCATTGCCCAGCATAGCGCTATAACGTTTTATTTTATTGTTGTAAATTTCTCTGCTTTTTATCGGGTGTACTTGAATGTTGTAAAGCAACATCAGTATTTCAGTATGAACGTTTAATTAAAATATTCCAAATGTAGCAAGACACCGCATGACCACCCGTACTCTGTGCAATTTTAAAAAATAGTTTTATAAATTCAATTGTACTGAATATTTTGTCAAAAATAATATATTTCTATAGATAAACATTTAAATAAACTTTAATTTTTTACTAAATTTATATGTCACAGTTAGGATAGTTTAAGTGGAATGCAGTCAATAGGTGACTCAATATTTATTCTTTGTCTATTGTAAAAAAAAAAAATCGCCAACTAAAAGCTTTACAACTTTTTTCAAAGGAAACTGACTGTCAAGTTAATTATATCAATGTAAAGCTCTCCTAATGCTCTTTCCGTTGATGTATAAGAACATATGATATATATACATATATATATATATATATATATATATATATATATATATATATTATACAATTTTCATGTCACATACCTACTATATAAGTAGTCTACATAGAAGATTTAAGTTATCATGTAATGTTTAAGTTATCGGTAGAATTATTGTATATAAAAGAAAATTGTTATATCAATAATCTTCGATAACATCCTTGTATAAGTCACGACTCGCCCCTGTATTTAAGAGTACAATTGTTCACTGTCTAATACCGATATTGTAACTTAAAGATCGATATGTGATATTTTAAACCAGTATTCAATCAACTTAATACATTTATCTTTAGTTACAAATTGCATGTTAAATTTTAAAAAATAAAAAAGGTAATTGAATTATATTGTCAGGTTTGAGATGAAGTGATATTATCCAATTGACTGAATTATAAAGACAACCACTATATAGACTTGTAGCTAACAACTGTGTACAACAGACTACTGTCTGTAGTTACACTATTATTGGGTGTCAAAGAAATATATCAATCACAATTAATCAGACTACTAAACTAATCATTAAAAAGTTGTACAACTTACTTTAGCGAGTCTGACTATATTGACTTTTCTAAATGAGATGTAAGACCATATGACTAAAAAAAAAAAGTGTCCACACTGAAGTAGTTTGAATAGTTCTATAAATAGTACTGTAATTCCGTTTCAAAATATTCGGGAATTTTACAAAACGTGACTTACATTTAGTATTTACTTCCTAGTATTACACGCACAACAAAAATTTGACCAGGGCCAGTTTCAAGATGTACTGGACCTAAATATGAACTTTTATTTCTGGTCCACCCCCCCCCCGACATCCCCTTCCCTATCGCTCTGTACTATCTGACACTTAAAACTTACAATTCAAAATAACTTTCTTTTACTAATGTACTATAATACCAGAGGTGGCATTGAATGTGGTTGTTAAAAGTCGATATTCGGTTGTTTTAAGTGTTAAAACTTACTAGTGAACCAAGAGAGATAGATTAATGAAAAAATCTGGCTAATCGGGAGCCACATAAAACCCACCCAAGGGCTGCATGTGACTATAAGACACCCCCTGTACTACAGGATATAATGGTAATTTACATCTTACACTGGAAATCAATTAAAATGTTCACTAAAAGCATTATGCATACAATGCAATATAACAAACATAAGTAATCTATATTTTCTTATTGATTAAATAGAAGTACACGTCGAAATATTAGATTGGATTTTTATTATTTTTTAAACTCAATTGAAAATTAATTATAAGTATTCGTGGTCAATTGCTATAGACTGGTGGGACAAATTGATTATCTATAGACTGGTGAAACAAACTGATTATTTATTTATTGGTAAATCAAACTGATTATATTTAGACTGGTGAGAAAAACTGATTATCTATAGACTGGTGATACTATTACAATTTCTATTTAAATATAGAAAACAATATATGTAGATTTTGTTTACATTGTTAAATATATTCCCTAATGGGATTTAATTGTTGGTTAATATGTTTCTCGTTTAATTTTTATTTGAAGTACAATCTAGCAAAACTGTAAAAATGTATGACTCGTCAAGCCATATTCAAGTAGGTCGCTGATAGCACTGTGGATAGGACAAGATTTTATTTGTTTTATACTAAGAATTATTATCAGAATCCATTTTAATTCTATTACATTTGATTGCACTGGTAAAGTCTGTCTATAAATGTAACGGCAGAGAAATGTGGAACAAGAATTCTAACATTGTTACGAAACTTACACTAACATCTCATATAGCAGTGGAAATTTTAGTTGCAATATTCTTGATGCCTATGACTATAGTTGAAGTTGTCAACAAAGGACGGTGGACTCTGGGATCGTATATGTGAAGAGTTAATTTGATTTTAAGAACGTGACTTTTTTTTTTCATTGCCCACATTGTGACAATGGCAGTTGACATATATCTGACAGTGTGCCCCCCATTAATGTACAGAATGATTACATCTCTTCATGGGCTCATACTTATTGCACTGAGCTGGGCATGTCCAACAATAATAATCGCACTGACACTGACAATGGCCTGGTCAAAAAGATGTTCAGAAATCAGCCAGGCGTGCTTTGACCTCTATGAATCTACAGAGTTTGTTATAAACTTGAGTTTAATGTATTTTTTTTACTTTCCAATCGGTAGTAATACATTATGTTCTAATTTTGATTCAAGTCAGAAGGTTCCGCCAGAGAACGTCAAAGTATAAAGGAAATTCAAATTCAGAGCAAAGTATAAAGGGTTTAAAGCGAAATATCTTTGCCGTTTATTACGTGTTGACAGAAAGTGGTTATAATGTGTCTAAAACAGACGCAGAGTACAACCCAAATAAACTGGCCACCTTTAAAATAGAAGCTCTCAAATCCGCTGTACGTGAAACTGGATTATCTCAGACAAATGCAATACAAACTTCGAATTTTCAATCTGAGGATAACAAAAGTAAAAACCCAAACATTAAAGCTTATCGCAACGTTGGGTGTATTATATTTCTTACTTTTTTTTTTTGTTGGATATCAGTAGGAATCTGTGTGACGAACTACACGTATAGAGAACAATCAATCTCCACGTCAGACGTGATGTTATTGGAATGGATAACATACACGAATGCAGTTATCAATCCACTTATCTATTGTTTTAATAAGTCAATACGTAAGGCTATTTCACCGGCATTTTCTTCATGTAAAAAATCTCCGCACATTGCTTAATGCATTGCATTGTATTTATTTACATGTATTTACGGCCAATAGTCTATTAATAGTAATACAACTACCGTACATGTGGGAATTTCTGAAACGTTGGATAAAAATAGAAGAGAGTATTTATTGATGTAGAATGATATTTAAGTATAACATGATTAAGTTAATATTTTCTTCTCCATCAATACTAGACAGTCATTAGTAGTACAGCACTATTTGTAAGACTGGGTCAACTAGTTAAACTTACTTGTCAATTTCAATTTATTAATGTGTAGGCTACATACTTTACTAACGAAAAATATAATAGTTGCTTGGTAGTCTTTGGTAATTAATTATTTTAAAATATTCCGTTTAGAGAAGTTAAAATTGTAATATTGTACTTTTTTAAATAATTATATTTGTGATTAGAAAACAAATCTTTTTACTTAAGTTAGAAAAACTCAAATCCAATCAAGGTGATCTGTCTCTTCGGTTTTTAAAATGAAGTATATTATTTAAAATTCACAATGATTAGCAAAACGTTGGGTACTTTTCTGCTCTGATAAACTGGGAGATGGTGTAGATCAGTGGTCACAAACTTTTTCTCGCCACTAACCACTCAACGCTTGATAATTTCACTGCGGTCCGCAGATGGGGGGGGGGGAGAGAGGAGAGTGAGGAGGGGAGCGTAAATATTTTATTTTAGATTCACAACGTCACTTCCGCTCACAGTAGCTCAGGGCCAGGTTTAACTCGCGTCCATGGAAAGTCGCACCATCCCGACAGAAATATACCACAGTAATTAAAAGGATATAATTTAATGTTTATTTTTAGGGCGAGCATATGGGGCCTCCTATGAATCCATCCTTGCCAAGTTTGCACCCTTGAACAAACTGTATGGCTTTCGAACTGGGAAAAGACAACCAAAGGGCGAGAGGTGAGAAGGAATATGGAGCGACTTTCCAAATCCGACACGTGATGGAGGCTTTGGAGAGATGAACAGGCCCTGATAGCCCAATTCCGAACTGGGTATTGTCCGATTGGCGCCTATTTCGGGAGCATGAGACCCGAGTACGACTCCCGTTGTCGACATTGCGGAGAAGAAGAGGAAACAGTGGATCATTTGCTGAGTAAGTGTCCACGTCTGGAGGCTTTCAGACTGGACGAGTCGGGAACCCCGCTGGCCATTAGGCCTTATGGCAGTCTCTAGATGTTGAGAGACACAGAAGGTTTCATTTCACGAGCCCTAATGGACCAAGTCTCGGTTCGTTAACCATAAGAAAGTTCAATCAGAGCGAGCCCAGTACCATTAGATTTACGGCCCGGGGGGGTTGGCCACCGAGTGTAGGACAAACCCTTCCCCCGTCCACTGGACCTAACCCCCTACTTATCGCTTAAGTATGTTAAAGTTTATTCTCTCAGAATGCAGGTTTAACAGCAAACGAATTAAAGCCTCAATAAATGCTATTACAAAGAAATGAAAAAAAAAGGAAAAAGAAAAACTATTCAAAATCAGTGTAAGAGTAGAAATTATTAAATACCTGGGATCAACCATAAGTGAGAAAATATCTCTATGTATTCTTTTGCTATATCCTTGCTTTGCTTTCCTATCAATGTTATATTATCAGCATATGCATGGTACTGGATGGGTTCTGTAAATATTGTTCCTGTTTTCATAGAATTTGTTTTTTCACTTCTGATGTAATGTGTTATAGTTCCTCGCTTATCCAACTGGACGTTTCTTATGAATTTTCTAGCGTTAAGTTCAATAGTGTGCACGAAAAGGGAGTCTCCTCGTCTAAGTCCTTGGTTTACTTTTAAGTTCTTTTGAGCTTTCCCCTTGTATTTTCACTTTGCTTCTTAAGTTTTTAAGGTTATACGTACTAGTTTAATTAGCTTAGTATGTCTAAATTTTTCAGTCTGCTTTCTTGGAATGCTGCTATTTTTATTTTATTCAGTGGATTTGTAATAAATAAATATTAGTAGTTTATTATTCAATTCACGTGTCTTGTTTTATTCTTATAAAAGCTACAACAATATGATTGGTAATTCTGGCTAACAGACTCCGTGAAATGTCTTCACCATGACGTATATTTCAATCACTATTGTCACGTGAAGAAGAGATATGCTTTTTCTTTCGTTGTCCGGCTTTGCAATAATGTTCAATCATGTTGTAGAATTTACGTCATTAAATGTATTAATATTATAGAAAACTAAAGAATGTTAGTGTACTGTAATGTATAGTACCTAGTTAGTAAACAAACCATACTCCTGTAGTTTTAATATGGGGAAGTACCTAGTATAGTAAACAAACATTGTCCAACAGTTCCAACAAGGGGAACAATTTTCATCATGCTGGGACTACTGCCGCTGTGCCTAGATTGTCCCCCTTTTAATTTCTCAGTTTACATAACTATGAATTAATTTTTTCTGGCGGGAAATTAAAACACTATTAGGGCGTGGCAAATAGTGCAGAATGATCACATGACAGGGAATCCTTTCCAAGGGACTTTTCAGTACATTATTCAGCTATAAAATGAGATATCATTTAGCGAAAATATTTCATAGGGGGGTCAAATTGACAATTGATATGAGCAATAAGTCAATATCTAGTTTTAAATACAGTCTGGGTTTTGAATTTAAATTGAGTCTCGGTTATTGGATTTCAGTTCAGCCTGTGTTCTGGTTCTAAAATTAGTCTAGTTTATGTGTTTAAATTTACCCTGGGCTCCGGGTTTAATTAAGTCTGAGCTCTGGATTTAAATTGTGTCTTGGGCTCTAGGTTTAATTTGAGTCTGGGTTCTGGGTTTCAATTGATTGCGGGCTGCGAATTTATTGCCATGTTAGAAAACGTTTTCTTTATGTGACATCAGATTGCATCGCTTCAATCTAATTCATTCATGCCTTCGACTTGAACAACTTAGATCTAATTACAGTTAATTACATGCCAAGTTATATCGGACTGGAAAATAGAAACACTAGTTTGTTTGTTTTTAACTGAGAACTTTGTATTTTGGTGTCCCCAGTGGTGAGGCCAATAGAATTTTTCCAGGTGAAATTTGGTGCAAAGTCGTCCCACAAGTCCACCCACCTTTAAATGGGTACCTGACTTAAAGTTGGGGAAGTAAAGGCGGCTGGGCGTTGTGCTAACCACACGATCCCTTCATATGCCGAGGTTATAGAAACAGATGAATTCTACACTTCATTTGCCCCGATGGCCCGATAGGGCTAAGGGAACTTTACTTTTTTTTTACTTTACTTGTATTTTGGGGGTAAATTTTAAGACAATAGGATCCTTGTAAGTGACCCAAGATTTCAATTCAACGTCAATTACTCAAGAAAACAAGCTGTTACCTACAACAATTAAGGGATAGATATAAAATATTGCGTTTATCATATGTGTGTGTGTAAAAACCATCTTAATACTTACTTTTTTATAAGCTTTTTATTAGTGTCACGTTCTGCATGTGGCTGGGTCTGCCGGTGTGTCCTCAAATCTTGTTACTCAAATTTTGACCTGCTCTAATTTAGTGAGAATACTAACAATTTTTGCAATCCTGTAGATTCTACAGGAAGATTCCTATTTATTTAATTTTTTTTCCATTAAATTGATTTCTTCTTTTAAATTTTATTTCTTAAGATCCGTTTTGGTTTGTTTACCATTGTAAACAAAAATACACCTGCGAATAAAAACTTACTCTACAATAACTAACTGCAACGAATATGTAAATGTTAGCTTCTACGCACCTGATATCCGAAGTTGTCAAAAGAATGAGGCTGTGCCGAACCTAGGGATTTGGGCCCCCTGCATTTTGACGTTTTACATAATGACATGAGATAATGTAATTATTATTTAATGTACAAAAAATACATTGGGGGCCCCCTCAAGCTGGGGCCCGGAAGACTTTCGAATTTGGATCCCCACCGTCTCACCTACCAAGTTACGCCTCTGGAATATGTTGTGTGTGCCAGTCATCGTAGCAAAACAATTAGCGATGTTTAGATACCGAACTATTTCCGACTAGTAAGGAGCTTACCTTTAAGTTTCTAAAGACGGCCGGTACATCATGTCATATGGCGGCAAGTACATCGTGTCATATGGCAGCAGGTACATCTTGTAATATGGCGGCAGGTACATCATGTCATATGGCGGCAGATACATCGTGTCATATGGCGGCAGGTACATCGTATCATATGGCGTCAGGTACATCGTGTCATATGGCGTCAGGTACATCGTGTTATATGGCGGCAGGTACATATTGTCATATGGCGGCAGATACATCATGTCATATGGCGACTGGTACACCATGTCATTTCTTAGCAAAAAGACATGTCGGCAACAGCAAACAGACCTGGCAGCAGCGTACAGATCAGGCAACAATATAAATTCCATGCAGAAGCATACATATCTAGCAGCAGAATACATACCTCACAGCAGCATACAGATAAGCAGCATCATATAGACCGGGCAGCAGCATATTGACTAGGCAGCAGAATAGAGACCAGGCAACAGCATCTGATCTGGCCACATCGTATAGATCTGGCAGCATCATACAAATCGGGCAGCAGATAAAAGACCTCGCCGCAGCATACAGACCTGGTAGCAGCATATAGACCAGGCAGCAGCATACATATCTGACCGCAGCATACAGACCGCGCAGGACATACAGACCAGGCAGCATCAAACAGACCAGGTAGCAGCATCTAGACCAGTCAGCGACATCCATATGTGGCAGCAGCATACATAGCAGTCAGCGGCATCCATATCTGGCAGAAGCATACACTAGTCGGCGGCATGCAGACCAGTCAGCGGCATACAGACCAGGCAGCAGCCTACAGACCAGTCAGCGGCATCCATATCTGGTAGCAGCGTATAGACCAGTCAGCGGCATACAGACCAGGCAGCAGCATACAGACCAGTCAGCGGCATACAGACCAGGCAGCAGCATAAGACCTGGCAGCAGCATACAGAACAATTAGAAGCATCCATTTCTGGCAGCACCATACAGACCAGTCAGCGGCATACAGACCAGGCAGCAGCATACAGACTAGTCAGCGGCATACAGACCAGGCAGCAGCATACAGACCAGTCAGCGGCATCCATTTCTGGCAGCACCATACAGACCAGGCAGCGGCATACATATCAGGCAGCAGCATACAGACTTAGCAGCAGCATACGGTTACGGTTTACCATTAAAACGCCGCCCATTTGCCCTTCTAATATTGATATAAATTATCAATTCCACACTCATGTGGTCCGAACCATGCCTTTGATACATGTCACAGTTTTTTTTTTTTTTAACAAATGTTTCTTGTCATATGGCTGTGTTTTACCGATGTGTTGGTTTAATGAAGTGATCTTACACACTAATTAGATCTTAAATATGTAGTTTAAAAATATCTTATATTGTTCAGTGTTTCACACTTTTCAGAACGGTCGGCGGAAGGGAGGGGCGCTAAAAATAGCTTTCACAGGGCGCATTAAAAGTTAACTTCGACTGTGCGGATAGTGTAACTGCGCACCGAATAGTCACTACTGTACAAACAAAACTCATTGAAGAGCTGTATACTGTTATATAATATTAAAGGGTTGGAGATGAGCTCCAGTTTTTTTAAGCTCGTTATTTAGAGTAGGAGACTCGTTGGTTTTGTTGTATTAGTCATTTTTACAAATTAGATTTCAATGACTACAGTGGCGTAGCGAGGGGTGGGAAATAGGGGGTGCCCCGGGCGCTGCTCACAATGGAGCTCCAAATGGTATATTTTACATATAATGTATGGTTTTCGAAGCTGTTGTGCCCCGTGCGCCAGTTAAGCTCGCTACGCCACTGAATACGGGGTGGGGGTAAGAAGTCTGCTATTTAACATTATATTTGACAGGAAGCTAATCCCATGTTGGTGTTGTTTTTTTTAATAGGTTTGTGTTTTAAGAGTGTTACAAAATTGATGTCATTTTACTGGTAGTGGTGGTGGGGGTGGGGGGGGGGGGCGCACCGAAAGTTTGATATTTGTTGACGATGGATGGAGAGAGGTCTACATAGCGATAAAATTTGTTGACTTAATTAATCAATGGACGAGCTCTTATTAAATACATTTTATATATATATATTGCTGAATAATAATAATATACATTTATACTGATACAATTAGTTTTTCTTTCATTGTATATGAATAAAAATCAACAAAACAGCTTTTTTAAATGTTTCAACGACTATTGGTACGGAATATGGCCTGTTGCTATTCGCTTCTTTTAACCATCATGGGTACGGAACCATTTTGTTTTTTAAAATTTCATTTACCAATGACTGAAAAATATTATATAGCTCGTGTATTTTAAAAAATAACTTTTATAAGACTTTTCTTTTTTTAAAAGTCAAAGTCCTCAAGAGTGGGACAAGTACCTACCATCAGTTTTATTTGTGCACAGAGAGAACAAACAGGAGTCCACGGGGTTCTCCCTTTTTCAGATGGTCTACGGAGTGGATCTTAGAGGACAATTAGAGCTGTATAGAGACATACTATGTGAACCAAGTCTGAAAAGTGAAGTAAAAAATGACTACCAAATTGTCATAGACGCAAGGAAGAGAATCATACAAACCTGACGGGTGGCGGGACATAAAATATGTCATAAATCAGACAAGTACCGTAAGAGACAGAATAAAAATAAAACTTTTAGATGCCTTCAGGAGGGTGATGAAGTGCTTCTTTTCTTACTCGACCAGAAAAAAATTGTAATTGTACAATGGTAAGGACCATTTATGTTGATAATGAAATAAAAATTAATATCAAACTCAAATCATTTCACATAAGTATGCTAATAAAAAAACAACCGTCAGCCGATGGGTCTGGAGACAGATGCTGGAGCCTGGTGTACTCTCTACGAGAACGAACCGTCGGGTAATGACTTTGATGATGTCAGGACCCCTGAAATACATAGTACTAGTACATACCTTGACGTGAATTGGAAAACCTAGATGACAACAAAGCAATGGAGATTACAAAGATACTACAGAGTTAGCGAAATATACTGACTGATCTGCATGGGAAAACAAGGGTGATCACTCACAACATCAGACTCACAGATAGCACACCAGTCAGACTCCAACCTTATTCACTCCCCTTACACCTCCGTGATAAGTTGAAGAACTAATAGAAAAAACTTCTTGCTATGGAAATTATTGGGCAATCTGAGTCCCCATATGCGTCACCGATTGCTCTCGTGAGGAAGAAAGACGGCAGTATGTGTGGACTACAGAAAGGTTAATTAACAGTAATACAATTTTTGATTTGCACCCAATGCCAAATTCTGAAGATATCATAGTATTTTACAAAGACTGACGTATCGCGCGGATATTGGCAAATACCATTGACGGACAGTTCAAAACCAATAACAGCGATCGTCTCACCATTTGGGCTTTTTCAGTGGAATTGTATAAGCTTCGGCCTCGTCAACGCGCCCGCAACATTCAATAGAATGACGGCAAAAGTGTTTTCACACAGACAAGATGTTATATGTTACATTGACGATATGTGTATATTTCACAATACTTGGGAAGATCACCTGCGTGAAACAGATAACATTTTACAAATTCTCTTGGAGAATAACTAGACTGTGAGGCCGGGGAAGGTGGGGATAGGCCTTCAGATAATATCGTTCCTGGGGTTGAAGGTGGAAGATAACACTATTGTAAGGACATATACAGACATAGACAGATAGACAGACACGTTGTTAGATAGACAAACATATAGATTGATAGATAGTTATATAGAAAGACAATTAAGAATAGCATCAATGTACATGTTAGAGGGAATTCCCTGTGGCGACGCACCAAATGAATGGGTTATTGAACGGAAGTGAAAAGAGACGGTATATATACTTTGAATATATATATATATATATATATATATATATATATATATATATATATATATATATATATTCAAAGTGTGCTTTACTCAATAGAACAGATGATACTGTCTGATATTAAATATTGGAATGTGGATTTAATGAAGTGCAAGCTTTCAAACTTCAGCGTTTGCCAGATGTCTACAAGGAGTCCAAAATTTTGGATTTCATCAGAGCAGTGGCCACATTGAAGGCCAGGTTGGACGTGAGGGAGACGAGTCTTGACCGGCCAGAGGATAGAAAGCGCCAGAGTGATGTCAATGGTCAGATATTTGGGCTCTGGTGATCAAAGATGTCATGTGCATGTCATAAATGTCAAATGTCAGAAACTCCCATCGAGGCGTGAGCTGGACCTTGTGACCACCGCCCATGTCGTGGTTGATGACGTCGAGGGCGAGCGAACGTGATGCAGACTTTTTGCGACGGCCGGACAGTCACGTGGTCCTTCTGAAGCGCTTATGAGTTGTCAGTGTCAACGTCCGTCACGACATATGCCTCCTGCGGTGCAACGCGTGCGACCCTGGCCTGATCGACACCCTGTGGAAGAGGACGTACAAAAGATACTGGAGGTTTCAGGGGCGAGGTCATGCTGACCATCATCGTGTCCCAACAACACGGGTGCTACAAGCAGGTCAACGTGGGTGGACACCGTGTCCGTGGGCTAGGACAGGTACATCAAGAGATTCACCTACACCACGGGACGTGCCCGGGCAACAGTGGGGCCACAGTCAAAATAGTAGGAAACTGCGGCGGCAGCGACAAGCTGCACGGAAGAGCGTTGAAGGGTGGACTGAACTACGGCGGAACTGGATGCGTGTACATAGAACCCCAAGATGACCGCTGTGACTAAATATGGCAGCAACTTAGTCAAAATGACAAAGTGTTTCCCAAATGACAGCATTAAATAAAGATACGACTTGAAATACGCAGAAGACAATTGGAATCTCACATATTATCTTGAGACACAACTTGTATATATGTATATATGTATATATATATATATATATATATATATATATATATATCCATATATATATCCATATATATACAAGGTATATGACTTGAAAAACAATTTTTTTAATTTTACAAGTGGCGTGCCAGATTTTGATGAGCTTTTATATAAAAATAATAAATACAACAAAAAATCATCAATTTTGTTGAAAAAGTTCACCCACCAGAACATTTTTTAGTTTAAAAATAATCCATTTGGCTCTTTTTGCTGAAGTTCATTTTACTCCTGTTGTTTACCATTAAAATTCTATTTCCTGTTCTCCACGTTAGATTTTTCAATTATACCTGAGTTTGAATAATTATCTTAATTTTGCTTAATTTTATTCTTAAAAATGTCTTACAAAAAATCATCACTTTCCGTTGCTAAAAATAAGGAAAAAAGGGGCCAGTAATTTGATAAAATGTCAAAACACTCTTAAGAAAAGAGTGCAAATATATAGTGCAAATTAAATATAAATTCCCATTAAGACGAAGAGCTAATATAATTGCTGATTTAATTATAAGGTTTTGACAATATGAACATCATGATAAACGTAATAAATGTCACTAGACTCATTCTATGGATACAATATTTCTTTCATTTACAATCTAGTACTGATTAAACGTGTTAACAAATTATTCACCGCCGAGTTATGAAGACAGATGATTAAAGTTTTCACTACTTTTTCCACGCCTGTGTGGGCACAAGATAGAGTTTGCTCTGGGCTGTACATTCTATGCTGGCGAGTTGAAGTCGCAACTGCCAACTTTAATTTACCGGTTCGAGGTACTAAATCCATATACACAATGATTACACAGCCCAACAAAAAAAACATTTTTGTGAATTGCCAAGAATGTTTGAATGAATTTATAGCAATTCATGGGTGCTGATTACAAAACTGCCACTGCTTTTTCTAAATTGGCTCTAGTTTCTGAGATATTTCTTTGTGTAAAACAAATGCAATAGGTTTGGTGTCTGTTGTTTAATTAAACTATACCAAGTTATAACTTGGTTTTTTTTTCTATTTTATCTCTGCTTTCTAAAGACATCATGAGTTCATCACGAAGATGCTGCAAAAATAATCAGAATGTATTCTGTTACATCTCTGGACAATACATGATTAAAAAGCAAAGAAGAAATATAACCGACTTTGTGCAGCAGGCATATTTGGCTTATTTCGGTGTGAAGCTGGGAGACCAAGATATGTCTTGGGTTCCCCATAAGGTCTGCAAAAACTGTGTGGCAGTGGACAAATGGTGAGAAGAAAAGTCTAAGTTTCGGTGTACCAATGGTATGGTAGAGCCGAAAGACCATTTTGGTGATTGTTATTTTTGCATTATGACTGTTAAAGGCTTCAATCGCCACAAGAAATCTAAGTGGGATTATCCTGATCTTGAATCTGCAAGGAGACCAATTCCACGTAGCAATGAAGTTCCTATACCAGTGTTTACTGGATTATTAGAGCTTTCACCATCAGACTCCGACGGGGGCAAGATCTGGAGTTTTTGGCAGGTGAAAACAGTGGAAGCGATTATGAAGGAAGTTCTTCAACACCTCAACCATTGAGCCAAGAAGAATTCAATGACCTAATACGAGACCTAAATCTGTCCAAGCAAGCATCTGAGCTTTTAACGTCCAGGCTCAATGAAAGAAATTTTCTCAAACCAGAAGTTAAAATAACATTTTATCGGAAAAGAGAAGATTTTCTTCTTCCAAATTTCAGCCAAGAGGAAGATCTTGTTTACTGTAATGACATCCCTGGACTTCTGCTCCAAATGGGACAACAAGACTACCATTCCTAAGACTGGCGTCTTTTTATAGACAGTTCTATCAGAAACTTGAAATGCGTTCTGTTACACAATGGTAACCGTTATGCATCTATTCCCATTGCTCACTCAACAACACTTAAAGAAGAATATGAGAATATCAAAACAATATTGCAGAAAGTCCGTTATTATGAGCATCAGTGGTCAATTTGTGTTGATCTAAAAATGGTAAACTACTTGCTCGGGTAGCAGTCAGGTTACACAAAATACCCATGCTTCATGTGCCTTTGGGATAGCAGGGCAAGGCAAGATCATTGGACAAGAGTGACATGGCCTGCAAGGGAAACCATGACTGTAGGTAACGAAAATATCATCAACAAGCCACTGGTTGACAAAAATAAGATCATTCTCCCACCGCTTCATATCAAATTAGGTCTAATGAAACAATTTGTTAAGGCTTTGGACAAATCTGGCAATTGCTTCAAGTATATTTGCAGATCATTCCCCGGATTGAGCATGGAGAAGCTGAAAGCTGGGTTTTTTGACGGTCCTCAGATTCGGAAACTCATCAACGATCAAATTCATCTTGAAGCTTCTTCATGGAACAGTTTTGTTTCAGTTGTCAGGAACTTCTTAGGTAATAACAGAGCAGAGAATTACAAAGAACTGGTGCAAGATATGCTAGCTAACTTCAGAAACAGTGGAACAAATATGAGCATCAAGGTACATTACCTGCACAGTCATTTAGACAAATTTCCAGGTAACTGATTGGACTTCGGTGAGGAACAAGGCGAGAGGTTCCATCAGGATATGAGGGAGATGGAGGAGAGATATAACGGAAGCTTGGACATAGATATGATGGCTGACTACTGTTGGAGCCTCCAGCGCAATAGCACCAACGACACATACAAAAGGAAGTTGAGCAAACAGCGATTTGCTAATGCATTACCATAGACAATTAACATATTAATTAATTAATTAATTAGACATAATTAGTTTTTCAAATGAAAATGTTTTCTTCTATAACGCTATTACACATATTTTTGAGCAAATTTCTGCATGACTATTAACAGTTTCATTACTATTTGTCAGTATACTATTATACTCTATGCAATTTTTGACAAATTCCAAACACGGTGCAAACATTATTTAATTAATTTTAATTATCTCGTAAAATAGAGCCAATCTAGCAAAAGCACTTACATATTCAAAATCAGCATAGTTGACTTTGTATAAAATGATTCAAATATCACTGGCAATGAATTCACTGTTTACCAGTGTTATAAATCATTTGGGAAGTATGTTTTACATCATGTTGTTACATTGTATCATTTCCTCTTGATAAATTGACAATGTCGTGTCTCTTTATAGTATTTTGTGTATAATGTTAGCTTGGTTGACATCGACCTATTAATTGTGTGGCCTATCTAGTTACGTACATACATATGGTGTGACACATTCTGTCTGTTATGTACAATCACCCACATATGATGTTAAACTTATAAGTCTGTCGTTAGGTACGTCCAGACACCTACATATGATGTGACAATATCTGTCTGTTAGTTATGTCTAGTCACCTACATATGATGTGACACTTACCTGTCTGCTGTTAGGTATTTCTAGTCACCTACATACGATATGACACTTATCTGTCTGTAATTAAATTATTTCTGCTTCAATCCTTCGGAACGGTAGTATACTCAAAGAGAAGTCAAAATCATATTTTGTTCGAAAACAGAGTTTATTTTTGTTCAAGTATTTCTTCTTCAATCCTTCGGGACGGCAGAATACTTCTATATTTTCTTCAGGCATGTGTGAATAATGCTTTATATGATTTCATTTTATGCATGCTTTTTATTGCATAATAAACGTCATTGAATCGTAGAACTTTGCCTCATTCATGGTGTGTTGTCTGTGAATATAACTAAATTGAACGCTACCTCAAGTGAACCTAATAGAATATTAGCAATACAACAAACCTTTACAATACAATAAAAATACTAACGTTACACCACAAACCTAACGTTACACACACACACACATACACATATATATATATATATATATATATATATATATATATATATATTAGGTATATGACTTCAGAACAACACTTGTATGGCATACCATCAACAGATGACTTTTTATTGTAGAAACACAAAACCATATCAAATTTATTAAAAAAATTGAAAAATGTCACCCACCAAACATTTTGAAGTTTTAGAAAAATTGACATTTGTTAATAATTTCAAGTATTGTTTCATAAACTTTTATTTGTAAAAATAAAACGTAAATTCAGTTTCTCTGGTGAGTGGCAAAGGAGAATAATATCTTGCAGAACTTTTATTGCTCTTTCTGCACAAACATTGCTACGTGGAGTGAGTATTGGAGATGGACTTTGAGACCAATGATTTCGAAGACAGCGCAACCCTTTTGGATTATCATTAACATCATGGAAAAGAAGTTCACATTATTCAGCTTTGTAATAATGATCACTAAACCAGGCATCACTCCAATGTCCACAGATAAATTCACACAATTTCTGAAGGCTCTTTCGTTTATCAGGCAATAGTATGAAAGCCAACAATGCAAAAATTGTTCGAGAGTTCCATCGGGCATTGCTGAGACCAGGCAGTGCGCTAAAATTAAATTTTGGCATTTGTTGAGAATTCTTAAAATGCTTAAAAACGCATATTAGATGGTGCAAAAATTTCATATCATCTCTCCAACCTATTTCCTGTTTTTCTAAAATTGGAGCACATTTCTTTGTTTTACTTTCAAAATCTTTTTTTAACATTTCATAATCTTTAAGTATCTTATTTACAAATGGATAATTTATGTTAGGAGACTCAGTTGAATCACCTAGCAATGCATCACACAGGTGTCTAAGAACACGATCAAGTATATGGTGCTGACAACCTATAAAGACTGGTGCAGACATGTTGAACAAACAGTTTCTGAAGTTTCACCACAACACCAGACTTCGACCCTGTATTAACATTTGTAGTGTCTGACACTATCATCTTTATAGCTGACCATAAGTTATATTCATCTAAACTTTTTGAATGGCAGATCCGATCGTAGCAGCTTTGCCATCAGGTAAAACATAGTTACAATCAAAACCTGCAGAACTACAAACATAGTTACAATGAAAACCTGCAGAACTACAAACATAGTTACAATGAAAATCTGCAGAACTGCAAACATAGTTACAATCAAAACCTGCAGAACTACAAACATAGTTACAATCAAAACCTGCAGAACTACAAACATAGTTACAATCAAAACCTGCAGAATACAAACATAGTTACAATCAAAACCTGCAGAACTACAAACATAGTTACAATCAAAACCTGCAGAACTACAAACATAGTTACAATCAAAACCTTATCATGCGAAAAAAAACCGTTAGAAGTCAGTGAAACAATGTTTCATGGATAAATAAATAAAAAATAAAGAGAAACCATTAAAAAAGTGGGAAGGAAGGCAGAGTGGTGTAGAAGCTCGACTGTCCAACTGAGTTCAATCCTCATTGAGAACCAATGGAATTTTTCCTGTCCTGGAAAATCTACCAAATGTAAACCTCACTAAAAATGTTTAACAATTACAGGTATAAAGAATTAGGTTAGGTTAATACAATTATTAAAAAATCGAAAAAAAATCTGTCTCTTATTTTTAAAAAAGTAACAATAAACAATGTCATGAAATATAATCCCTCATTATATAAACAATGTTATGAAAAATAATCCATTAACAAAAATGGTTCCTGTAATAAAAAAAAATCATTCGTTTTTAAATGCAGTGCAAGGGGCCGTCCATAAAGTACGTCACGCTCCAAGGGGGAGG
>JAGDYQ010000127.1:756000-772396 GCA_021962125.1 Bulinus truncatus
TATGTATGGACCACGACACTTTTGAACTGTAAATTGTGTTAATGCCAAATTGTGGGGAAAAGAAGAAAGGTGGTTCTCATGTTTTGTCACGTGGGGCTAAAGAATTTCTGGATTAGGTCCTGAGTACACAAACACACAATTAGAATCACATTCATATAGTGTCATATAGTTTCATATTCTATCACATTTTCGCATGTCACAGACATAACTACCGAGGCTCAGACATAAACAACGACCTATGTATGCCTATAGAAGACTATTCTAATTTTCTTGTGTTATCTATGCACATTCTATGATGATTATGTATCTTCTGTGATATCTATGTATCTTCTGTGATATCTATGTATCTTCTGTGATACCTATGTATCTTCTGTGATATCTATGTATCTTCTGTGATACCTATGTATCTTCTGTGATATCTATGTATCTTCTGTGATACCTATGTATCTTCTGTGATATCTATGTATCTTCTGTGATACCTATGTATCTTCTGTGATATCTATGTATCTTCTGTGATACCTATGTATCTTCTGTGATATCTATGTATCTTCTGTGATACCTATGTATCTTCTGTGATATCTATATATACTGTGATCTATGTATCTTTTACGATATTACTTCGACCTAAGCTGAGGAAAATAATCTCAATAACACAACAAAATACCTATAAATAAAATCTTTTTTTTTTTTTTTATTTTTTATCACTTTTCTCAACACAAAACGTGACCATTATTTATGACGTCCGCAATCTATTATTACTCAAGAGTGAATGTTACAGCTTCAGTAACATATGTATGGACCACGACACTTTTGAACTGTAAATTGTGTTAATGCCAAATTGTGGGGAAAAGAAGAAAGGTGGTTCTCATGTTTTGTCACGTGGGGCTAAAGAATTTCTGGATTAGGTCCTGAGTACACAAACACACAATTAGAATCACATTCATATAGTGTCATATAGTTTCATATTCTATCACATTTTCGCATGTCACAGACATAACTACCGAGGCTCAGACATAAACAACGACCTATGTATGCCTATAGAAGACTATTCTAATTTTCTTGTGTTATCTATGCACATTCTATGATGATTATGTATCTTCTGTGATATCTATGTATCTTCTGTGATATCTATGTATCTTCTGTGATACCTATGTATCTTCTGTGATATCTATGTATCTTCTGTGATACCTATGTTTCTTCTGTGATATCTATGTATCTTCTGTGATACCTATGTATCTTCTGTGATATCTATGTATCTTCTGTGATACCTATGTATCTTCTGTGATATCTATGTATCTTCTGTGATACCTATGTATCTTCTGTGATATCTATGTATCTTCTGTGATACCTATGTATCTTCTGTGATATCTATGTATCTTCTCAACACAAAACGTGACCATTATTTATGACGTCCGCAATCTATTATTACTCAAGAGTGAATGTTACAGCTTCAGTAACATATGTATGGACCACGACACTTTTGAACTGTAAATTGTGTTAATGCCAAATTGTGGGGAAAAGAAGAAAGGTGGTTCTCATGTTTTGTCACGTGGGGCTAAAGAATTTCTGGATTAGGTCCTGAGTACACAAACACACAATTAGAATCACATTCATATAGTGTCATATAGTTTCATATTCTATCACATTTTCGCATGTCACAGACATAACTACCGAGGCTCAGACATAAACAACGACCTATGTATGCCTATAGAAGAAAGACTATTCTAATTTTCTTGTGTTATCTATGCACATTCTATGATGATTATGTATCTTCTGTGATATCTATGTATCTTCTGTGATATCTATGTATCTTCTGTGATACCTATGTATCTTCTGTGATATCTATGTATCTTCTGTGATACCTATGTATCTTCTGTGATATCTATGTATCTTCTGTGATACCTATGTATCTTCTGTGATATCTATGTATCTTCTGTGATACCTATGTATCTTCTGTGATATCTATGTATCTTCTGTGATACCTATGTATCTTCTGTGATATCTATGTATCTTCTCAACACAAAACGTGACCATTATTTATGACGTCCGCAATCTATTATTACTCAAGTGAATGTTACAGCTTCAGTAACATATGTATGGACCACGACACTTTTTTAGACTATAAATTAATAATTAAAATGCCAAATTGTGGGGAAAAGAAAGAAAGGTGGTTCTCATGTTTGTCACGTGAGGCTAAAGAATTTCTGGATTAGGTCTAGTACACAAACACACAATTAGAATCACATTCATATAGTGTCATATAGTTTCATATTCTATCACATTTTCGCATGTCTAAACTGTATAACTTCTAAAGACTCAGACATAAACAACGACCTATGTATGCCTATAGAAGAAAAGACTATTCTAATTTTCTTGTGTTATCTATGCACATTTCATGATGATTATGTATCTTCTGTGATATCTATGTATCTTCTGTGATATATCTGTGTAAATGCTTCTGTGATACCTATGTATCTTCATAGCGATATCCTTATTGTCTTCTGTGATACCTATGTATCTTCTGTGATATCTATGTATCTTCTTGATACCTATGTATCTTCTGTGATATCTATGTATCTTCTGTGATACTGTATCTTCTGTGATATCTATATAATCTTCATGATATTTTTTTTTCTCTTCTGTGATATCTATGTATCTTCTTGTGATACCTATGTATCTTCTGTGATATCTATGTATCTTCTCAACACAAAACGTGACCATTATTTATGACGTCCGCAATCTATTATTACTCAAGAGTGAATGTTACAGCTTCAGTAACATATGTATGGACCACGACACTTTTGAACTGTAAATTGTGTTAATGCCAAATTGTGGGGAAAAGAAGAAAGGTGGTTCTCATGTTTTGTCACGTGGGGCTAAAGAATTTCTGGATTAGGTCCTGAGTACACAAACACACAATTAGAATCACATTCATATAGTGTCATATAGTTTCATATTCTATCACATTTTCGCATGTCACAGACATAACTACCGAGGCTCAGACATAAACAACGACCTATGTATGCCTATAGAAGAAAGACTATTCTAATTTTCTTGTGTTATCTATGCACATTCTATGATGATTATGTATCTTCTGTGATATACATGTATCTTCTGTGATATTTATGTATCATCTATGATATACATGTATCTTCTGTGATATTTATGTATCTTCTGTGATATTTATGTATCGTCTGTGATATCTATGTATCTTCTGTGATATCTATGTATCTTCTGTGATATTTATGTATCGTCTGTGATATCTATGTATCTTCTGTGATATCTATGTATCTTCTGTGATACCTATGTATCTTCTGTGATATCTATGTATCTTCTGTGATACCTATGTATCTTCTGTGATATCTATGTATCTTCTGTGATACCTATGTATCTTCTGTGATATCTATGTATCTTCTGTGATACCTATGTATCTTCTACGATATTACTTCGACCCTAAGCTGAGGAAAATAATCTCAATAACACAACAAAGTACCTATAAATAAAATCTTTTTTTTTTTTTTTTATTTTTTATCACTTTGAGGCTCAACACAAAACGTGACCATTATTTATGACGTCCGCAATCTATTATTACTCAAGAGTGAATGTTACAGCTTCTGTTAATAAATTAGTATAATCCTCTTTAAATAAAATTAAATATCAGTAGTCAATTTTACTATAGATCTAGCAGTCTTGTTTGTATTGCCGTATGCGATAAACCCCACACACATGTACAACGAAATGTCAGTGTCAGGATGTCCTGTTAAAGAGAGCTGCATTGTTTACTGTTTAAAAAAAAATGGGTTTGCCAATCATGTGTCACAGGTTATCAACGTGTCGTGAAATAGAATGTGTTTAGAATGTCCTTCCAAGTCTTAAAGGGTCATACTCCGGGGGAACTACTCCAGGCCTCACGTCTACTGGAGGCATGACAATGTCAGCGCTTTAATAATGATACTATATATATACAGTTGATTCCGCTTAATTGGGACACATCGGGATCGAGGCTTTTGGTCCCGATTAAGCGGCTGTCCCAATTAAACATACAAATTTACTGTTGGCTTCTTGGTTTGGTTTCTTTGAGATTTGTCCCAAATAAGCGGCTGTCCCAATTAAGCGGTGTCCCAATTAAGCGGAATCCACTGTATATATATATATATAGCATAGTGTTACGTATCCACATTTGATACTAGGCCCTACGCATGTAGTCGTAATGCACTGGCCGCCTTTTCAAATAAAGCCTAAACTACGCACACCATTTATAATACTTGTAACTCGCTTTCGAATTTCAAACTTCCAACTTATTTTTAAATGCATTCGATGTTTTATATTGATTGATTTTGTTGTTGTTTGTTTACAATTGAGGGTAAACACAATTTGATAGGATGAGATAGATGCACTGGTCAACGAAATCAGGTTTCAATTTTTGATTTCCGCTTGAGAGGATGACTCGTGGATATGGAGCAGGTTCATACCTGAAGCTAGAGAGGTGCTGCAGGTAGACAGACTGTTCTGGCGTTGGGTGCTGCAGGTAGACAGGCTGTTCTGACGTTGGTTGCTGCTAAACACACTCACTTGATCTATCTATCTATCTATCTATCTATTTATCTATCAATATATATATATATATATATATATATATATATTTATATATATATACCTCGGTTGACGAAAGGCTTACGGTGCTTAACCAAGGCGTCGGGTAGGAGTGATTGTGATGGTAGGGGTGGAGGGACATTAGAGCGTCTGGAGTTGGGGAAACCAGGTCATTTTAAGACATTTCTTCTCATTTGTATTTTTATTTATAAGCTGCAAGCAACTTAGCTAGACTAGTTTTAAATCGATATTCTTCTGTTCAATACCTCTCTTCATCGACAAATCGTTCATCAGTAGCCATTAGATATATGACTTCAAAAACAAATTTTGTAATTTTACAAGTAGCGTGCCAGATTTTGATGAGCTTTTATATAAAAATAATCAATACAACAAAAAATCATCAATTTTGTTGAAAAAAATCACCCACCAAAACATTTCTTAGTTTAAAAATAATCCTTTTGGCTCTTTTTACTGAAGTTTACTTTTACTCCAGTTGTTTACCATTAAAATTCTATTTCCTGTTCTCTATGTTAGATTTATCAATTATACTTGAGTTTGAATGATTATTTTAATTTTGCTTAATTTTATTCGTTATTGGCGTGTTTTGTTTTAATTACAAAATTTAAACGTATAAAAGTGATTTATATTTTTCCAAAGATGATATATATATCGAAATTAAAGAAAATTCTTTATTTTTCCTAAAAAAAAATTCAAACCCGGTCTTTCAAACATCAATTTGGTCCGGTCTTCCAGTAATTTAGTCTTGGGATCCTGATTTGCCACCACTACCAGCGAACTACCGACACCGGTGTCTACCTACAAATGTGTCCCATAAATTAGCCCTGACAATCCAGCATACACTGCTGTGTTAACGTCACTGTAATGTGGATGCTGTTAAATTGACGATTTTATTTCTATACATATATTCAAGATACACAATATTATAAACATATTTATTATACGAAACTTTGGTAAAACTGGCATTTGACCTATTCTTGAACGTTTTCAGGACCTATATGAGTTTTTGGACAGATCTTTCGATCTATCAGAGACTGCGGCTCGACTTAATCTGTAAGTTTGTCTTCACTTCAAAAATCCATGTTAAAAAAAATCTTAATGAAGTTGGCTTAGAATAAATAAATTATAGACATTTTGAAATATATTAATAAAATCTTTACTTGTTTTTTTTTTACATCTACATATAACTCCTTAACGTTTTGCATGACAAATATGAATTTTTTCAAATAAAATGAGACAAAATCAGTCTGTCATCCTAAGTGAGTGGTTGTCAATTTGTTTGTAATAAATGTATCTGGCTTTATAGTTTTCCCCATTAAAAAACGTTTAAAAGTAATATTTTCACTTTCATACGATACTGTTCACACCATAACTTTGACATTGGCCGGTCTAACTAATAGCTCACATTGGCAGGCTAGCCAACACTGGCCGCACCATTTATATATATAAAACATTTCATTAATTAGTCTATTATGAATATTGAACATTATTTCTATGAATCTATAGAATATACAAATAAAAATATTTACTGGTAATAGAGTCAAAGATTGAAAATAGCAAAGATAAAGAAGAATAAAACCGTCTTTTCACCACAATTAAGGAAATATTCACAAATCTCAAAAAAAAAAATAAAATAAAATAAAATAAATAAATAAATAAAACGTTGTTTCAAATTAAGATATTCATTAATTTCACAGATCTTTCAGTAGATATACATGAAACCTTTCTTTTTGTTTTTTTTTATAATGTATGAAGTAAAATTCATAAAGATCACTGAATTTTAATTGAAATCTCGAGATGTCCTGAGTTTTCCATGCATTTAAAATTCCTTATGCTAACAATAGCGTTTCTCATTGTCATGATTTATTTCCTTGCCAAGGACTATGTTGAAAAATATGGGGATGGCTTCAAAGAAAGAAATAATGTATGTCATTTTTAAAGAGATACCGGTTCCTTTCATTTACGAAATACAGTAAGCCTAGAATATTATAAATAAATAAAAGAACTACATGGTATGCTTGATACTTGTGAGCTACATGAGTCAGGAGAGTGTTAAGTGCTCAATGTGAGTCAGATGAATGTTAAGTGAACAATGTGAGTCAGGAGTGTGTTAAGTTTTCAATGTGAGTCAGAAGTGTATTAAGTGTTCTATGTGAGTCAGGAGTGTGTTAAGTGAACAATGTGGGTCAGGAGTGTGTTAAGTGAACAATTTGAGTCAGGAGGTAGTTAACTGAACAATGCGAGTCAGGAGTGTGTTAAAATTAGAACAGAGTGTCAAGAGTGTGTTAAGTAAAGGTGATTATGTCAGCGGAGTTTTTGAAGAACATTGTTAAGAAAGCGTTAAGAGAATCTTAGTATATCAAGATTAGGTAATTGGTAGATCACGAAAAACTCTTGCTATTTCGTCTGTATTAGAATATATAAAATATATGCAGGATATTTTGACTATATTTACAGGAAAGTTTATCAGTACAAGTATGGTACATGCTACCTGTTGAATGTCAGTGATATTCGACATTTTTACAAAGGTTATGATAAACATTTTTACTTCAGAAGTCTGAGTGAATGTAAGTCAATATTATATTTTTTTAATATATATATATATATATATATATATATATATATATATATATATATATATATGTAATTATTATTCAACCCTAGATGAACCCCGCAAAAAATGTTTGCACCACCCATCTTTTATATATAATACAGACATTGTTTAATATATTTTTTTCGATTCTGGAAATCGACAGTCGCCAAATGTTTTTAATCATTTGATCAGGTGTCTTTAGTTTTGGGAATGTCCGAAGTAGTACTTAGTTTTTTATGTTGTGAAGATCCTTAAGCATTAAACAATTTTAAAATGTGATATGTGTAAATAAAAACATATCCAATTGATTAGTATGATAACATGTTACTATTTCAAACTTAATATATTATACATGTATTCTAAACCAAACCATTTTAAAACTACGTCTTACTGATATTGTCCCTACTGAATTAATTCTGCCTAGTCCGCCCCTGTATAGAGAATACACAGTTCTAGGTGCTCTATAAATAACATAATATTTTAGAAATCATATGTAGATCACACAGTTCTAGGTGCTCAATACATTACACACAGTTTTAAAAATAAAATTTAGATCAGGCAGTTAAATAAACTTTATATAGAATTTACAGTTCTATAAATCATACGAAGAACATATAGTTTGAGGAACAATGTTTATAAAAATTGAAATATATCTATAAACAGCTTCCGTTATTAACCACTCGTGTTTATGCCCGGCGTTGCCCGGTGAGTGACCGCTTACTGCTAAAGTGACTCATTATCCAAGCTTTAAGTACTTCTAACAACTTATCAAAGTACTTTCATTTTTGCGATTCTGAACAACAATAGTTGTACCAAAGTACTGTATATATGAAGGCGGCGAAAGATATGGGGAAATCGAAAGTATTTTCAAATGCGATGTTCCGAGGACTAATTTACTTGGATTTAATTGAAGTTTTGACTGTCTGGATCCGTTAATATCGGTTGTCATGACGTTGACCTTAACTTAAATCATCTGCAGGAAAAATAAATAAATAGAGTATATAATTATAGATATATAGATGAGATAGATCGATAAATAGATGGAGCGATGAATACATAGATAGGTGATAGATGGATAGACATATGAGCATATAGATGGATAGATAGATAGATGGATAGATATATGGATGATAAAAAAAAAGTTCCCTGTTTAGCCCTAACGGGCCATCAGGGCAGATGAAGTGTAGAATTCATCTGTTTCTATAACCTCGGCATATGATTGTGTGGTTAGCACAACGCCCAGCCGACTTTACTTCCCAACTTAAAGTCATGTACCTATTTACATCTGGGTGGACTTATGAGACGACTTTGCACCAAATTTCACCTGGAAAAATTCCATCAGCCTCACCGAGGATCGAACCCAGGCCTCTCAGTTCGACAGTCGAGTATCTACACCGTCCCAAAGATGGATGATAGATAGATGGTTATATGGATAGATCAATAGATAAATGGATAGATGATAAATAGTAAGATGGATATATTGATGGTAGATAGATGGATAGATAGATAGAAAGATAGATAGATAGATGATGGATATATGATAGATAGATGGATAGATAGATTGATGATAGATAGATGGATAGATAGATAGAGAGAAAGATAGATAGATTGATGATAGATAGATGGATAGATAGATAGGGAGGGAGGGGGCGATACGCCTCTAATGACACTTTATCTGCTGCCGCAGGGTGCTGCATTTCGGCTATGTAGGACTGTGATAACTTCAAATATGAAACTTAAACGCATAGAATATTTCAAAAGTCAAATCATTCAAGTTTTAAATCCTTTTTTTTTACCTTGAATAAATGATAAATAGAATAAGTTAACAACTTGAGTCAAGTGTGTATTATGTAAATGTCATTATGTCATCATCAGAGTCTTTGTAGAACTATATGTGCTTGGAGAGAGTGAAGTATTAATTTATAAAAATGAAAAAAAAAATTGGCGGCATTTTGAGACTCCGTCGCAGTGGGCACTGCAGCTTTTACGCCCCTGGGCCCAGTTTAATCTTTTTTTTATATTAGACCCTTTTCTATGTTACATTTAAACTCTTCACTATTAAAGGCATCTAAAGATTTGAGCAGTTTTTAAGATTTGTCACAGGTTCATTGTGTTCCATAGGGCAAACTTTATCTTCTCTTTAATCGCTTATCAGACATTCTAGTTGAGATTGAGAGGAAAATATATCGTGTGTGTATATATATATATATATATATATATATATATATATATATATATATATATATATATACAAGGCCGTACCCGGAAGGGGGGGGCTAGGGGGCTGTAGCCCCCCCCCCCAAATTCTAAAAATCAAATTCTATTATAAAATATACTTCTTTATCATTGTGTTCCAATTTTTTCTTAAATAAAACTCTCCGCACAGCCCCCCCCCCCAACAAAATCCTGGGTACGGCCTTGTATATATATCTCTATACTTATAAGACGCATTTTTTGTCTGTCTGTCTGTCTGTCTGTCCCCTTATAACTCAAGATCCAGACAAACAAATAACGTGAAATTTGTTACACATACACATAATTACATGGGGAAGGTTATAGGACAGGTTTCGTTTCATATCGATGGGTGGTTTAATTGTAATTAATTTTTTTTATTTTAGTATTTTACTATATTAAAGTAATCTCGACGGCGCCATAAATAAAATTCCTCTGTGACGTCATTTCCCTATGATCGAATAGAACTTGCGCGCTGGTGCTGTATTGTGCCTTTGTGATGCAAAGAATCGTTGATGTTTTTTCATGCTCCCTGATTTGTACAGTTTGAGGAAGGTAAAGGAATGAAGAAGGATTTTAGAAGAAGTGTGAAACCATAATAATAAGTATATATATATACTAGTTGCAAGTACCCGGTTTTGCCCGGGTTTAAAATAAGGCCTTCTGTTTACCTTGTTTTATCCCTACCCCCTCTCTCCCTTCCTTTCTCTCTCCATCTCCCCCTACTCCCTCTCCCATCTCCCTCTCCCCCCATCTCCCTCTCTCCCCCTCCTTTTCTCCCCCCTGTCCATCCCCCTCCCTCCTCTATCCCCCTCCTACCCTCCTTTCCTCTCTCTCTCCTCCTGCCCCCCCTCTCTCTCTCTTTATCTCTCTCCCTCCCTCTCCCTCTCTCTCTCTCTTTCTCTCTCTCTCTCTCTGTATATATCTATATATATATATATATATATATATATATATATATATATATATACTTATTATTATGGCTTCACACTTCTTCTAAAATCCTTCTTCATTCATTTATCTTCCTCAAACTGTACAAATCAGGGAGCATGAAAAAACAACAACAATTCTTTGCATCACAAAGGCACAATACAGCACCAGCGCGCAAGTTCTATTCGAATCGGGAAATGACGTCACAGAGGAGAATTTTATTTATGGCGCCGTCGAGATTACTTGAGTCTATTGATGATAGAAAGGCCAGGTACATGGCCTCTTGATACTAGCATACATCAAATTGTCTATTGGTGATAGAAAGGCCAGGTGCATGTCATCTTGTTACTAGAACACATCAAATTGTCTATTGATGAAGAAATGTTATTCCACGTTTATGCAAAAATGAATTAGTGCCGGAACGGGTTTTCCCACTAGAAGTTGTTTTGAATTTTTAATTTGAAGATTGTACATTGAAGGAATATGCACGCCTGTTTTTTTTTTTAATTCTTTTTTTTTGTGTGCCTTTATCAAAGATTGGGTTATTTCTGCTTTCAATTGGATTATTTACCTCAATCATTACTTTTGTTTAGATAAAGTTAGTTAATGTTGTGATAACTGTTCGCAACAGGGGTATTCTTAACCCCAAATGGTCCGGATAAGGCTATGCAGGGGTACGAAACGACATGTAAATTTCGTTTTAAAACAACCAAGAGGCTGAAGAAGGTCACCAGTTTTCTCTAGAATTTGAGGGTTACCTACGGACCTATGATCGCACCCTTTGGGGTATAGTCACGAAAAATTTTGAGAACCGCTGGGTTACAGGCAGAGTGTACTTTTGATAGCCAGAATTATTTTTACTTTTTATTTTTGTTACGAAATAACGAAACAGGTGATACATGAACAAGTATCGTCACCTTTTTCAAACTGTGTACAAGAGCAACGCTCATTGGCGACCGGTTATCCTTTCAAAATTACATATGAGGTAATTAGTATGTGTGTAATATTGATCTAAACACCTATTGAGGATATACCTATTAAGGATATTACACGTAGGAAAAGTACTTGAACATATTAACATTTCACAAGTGTACTTATCATTTAAAGTACTTGAACATATTAACATTTCACAAGTGTACTTATCATTTAAAGTACTTGAACATATTAACATTTCACAAGTGTACTTATCATTTAAAGTACTTGAACATATTAACATTTCACAAGTGTACTTATCATTTAAAGTACTTGAACATATTAACATTTCACAAGTGTACTTATGATTTAAAGCACTTGAACATATTAACATTTCACAAGTGTACTTATCATTTATTGAAAGATGTGTATTCAACAATGCAAAAAGGCGGCCTCTCTCAAGTTTTGTAACTGTACGTACAGAACTATACCGGAACTTGATGACAATGAGATAGAGAAAAGGATGTCTTGTCAAAATATTTCTGAAGGTAAAGTTAAACATTTATTTATTTAAATACACAAACACTCACACACACACAATCACTCATACTTACAAACAAAAAGGCATTCACACAGATGCACACTATCATAAACACAATCAGACAAATACAATCACATACTTTATCTGTAGACAGACATATGCACCATTATAAGCAATCACTCACACATAATTACAGAAAACACACACACATACAACCACACGAAAATAAAACATATAAACTCACATACAATTACAATAACATGACAGTCTAGTACATATATAATCGTAAAAAATACCTAAACAATAGCAATCACATAGCTATCAAATACACATACAATCATAAACACAAGAGCACAATAATCACAATCACACAACATTCAAATACACATAACATCTCACACATAATCATAATCACAATATCAATAACACACACACACACAGACACACACACACAATAATAACACACACACACATCGATTAAAGAAACAGATCAATAAGACAAAAAAATCTATAAATATTATATAGTTGGATATTTCGATAAATATTGCCAATGAATGAATGTCAATTGAACGTAAATATTATGTTGTTGCATATTTCCAGATTGTGTTTTTGTGTTTCATCAAGACGACTGTGACTGTGCTCCTTCATGCAGGTAAAAAAAAAATTCTAATTATATTTCAAATACATTGATTCCAAATTTTCTGTCTATACCAAGCTAGTTTCCACCTCTTGCACTTAATACAATAACTGAAATGCACAACTGACGCTCTTCACTAAACATATGCTTCTTATAACGTAATATGTAATACACAAAAATAATTATTTATATAATATCTGAGTACATACATAGAAATAAACAACAACAAATTAGTGTCTCAATTTCACACATAAAATAAAATACATAAACCCAAAATAGTTGCTGGACCTTTTCATGATAAAAGTTGAAAGTATAGTCTATCTCTAAGCAAAGGTTTACTATATTACATGAAGTATTTCAATTACTAGCAGTATACCCTGCAAAATTGTTGTATAAATGTTTATCTTGATATAAAAAATGTTCAACAATTCACAAAGCAGCCTATCTATTAAAAAATACAGTTTATTGACTTCTTACATTCCCCCTACATAATTGGTTAAGTTAAAAAAAAAAAGATTGAGGTGTGAACTTGAACCACTTTACTTACAAAACTGAATTATTCAGTTATTCACCGTTGGAAAGTGAAGCAACTGTTTACCACTAGAAATTTACACAGGAAAATAGAAAAAAAAATACATAAACACCATGTTTGTTCATTCTTTGTACAATAATAATTAGGTCAAACTTTGAACAACGAAAATAAATATTCAGGAAGTGGATCGGAGTTTTTTTTTTGTATATGATGGTTAGTTGAGTTAAATTAAGGATAACACAGTGATGCCATAGGATGGGGGGGTAATTGGGGGTTGGGGGGGGGGAGAAGAGAAGGACGGAAGGATGGAGTTATGGTTGCTTATTTCTCGTTTGAAAATTATCAGTTTATTTAAAAGATTTTTTTTTAATCATAAACCTTTCTCTGCAGCGACACATTCTATGAAACTAAAACCTCGATCAGTGAGTGGCCTACTCCATATATGGCAGTAAGTAAATCAATACTTTACGCTTTTAATTTTTTATTACTTTATTTGGAAGACCCTAGCTTTTCTTTTTAGAGAATAGAGAATAGTTCCTTTTAATGAATCCTCTTTAATTTTTTTTTTTGAATGTCTTTGTATTCAGCACAATTCTCTATAGGTTTGTTTTTTTAGTCATTCATCACCATATCAGAGTTGTGAATACATGTATCTTTATAAATATCATCACTATATCAGAGTTCTGAATACATGTATCTTTATAAATATTTTACATTCTCACGTCCATCTGCTGTAGATTGAAAGTAAGAATTCTGTTTCATGTTTAAATACTGATGTAATGGACTCTTGTTTGCTTCTCATTTCTATAAATGTTTTAAAAAAAAATCCTGTTTACATAAATCAAAACGATCCATGTATTGATCTGCATATTCACGTTAACCTCAAAGTTTAACTAGGGTATATCTCGATTCAAAAGGCATGCAGGGAACAGCTAGTATTATATTAATAACTAATTGACGAACCGATGATAAAGATATTTTTGCAAATAAGTACAGCCTAGACAATTATATTGAACAGTATAGACAATTATATTGAAAAGTATAGACAATTATATTGAACAGTATCGGTAATTATATTGAACAGTATAGGTAATTATGTTGAATATTATAGGTAATTATATTAAACAGTATAGACAATTATATTGAACAGTATCAGTAATTATATTGAACAGTATAGACAATTATATTGAACAGTATAGGCAATTATATTGAACAGTATAGATAATTATATTGAACAGTATAGACAATTATATTGAACAGTATAGACAATTATATTGAACAGTAAAGACAATTATATTAACAGTATAGACAATTATATTGAAGATTTATCAGAAGCTACTTATTGAAGAGGTGTGTAAAACAACAATGGTAGAGGCCAACCGATGTGGTTATCTACGTAAACAAAATGGTTCAAGCTTAAGGTAACATTTTTTTAACAATAATAATACATTTCATTTGTAGTCTTAATGTAGTGCTAATGTAGTCCTAATATAGTGCTAATAAAGTACTAATGTAGTGCTAATGTAGTCCATTTTTAAAATGATTATTATGTCTAAAATGCATCGCTCTTGTCGGATTTCAGAAATATCACGGTAAATAATATAATTCGTTTATATATAATATATATGAAGATGACACATTTGTTATAAATACATATTAACATATAATTATATTTCACATATTTTGAAAATATGTTAATTACTACGTTCACTCTTATTTATAGGGAAATGGCTTCGCAAGGGGTTTCGTCGAATTTGTCGGCACCTTATTCGAAGTGTTGACTAACTGGTTCAGTGAGAAAATTTCAAGACAACCGGATGTCGTCAGAATCATGAAACGCTTCCCACTGACGAGACCCAGTCAAGTAATAACAGGCCGGACACAGTAATTCACGCGAACATGGCAATGTTAGAGTAAGTAATTAGATGCTAGCTCACACAAACGCACATCACGCAAGCAAGTGTATATTTGATAGGACATACTTTCACTCTCGACTAAAACAAACCAAACATGTTAAAACACTCCCGATGTGATGATACTTTATATAGCATGGAGTGGCCAAAAGCAGCTCTAGCAGTGTGCCTTACTTTGTTCGGTGGCACATTCAGAGATATGTAGGACCCCAAGGCAAATCAACCTGAAGATTATCAATATGGTGTTTAATGATGAAAAGGAAAAATCATCAACGCACAGCCAATAGGTTCAATAAAAGGACAGCATTGAACAATCTACATTCAATCAATAAACTACAATGACCAGCATTGAACAATCTACATACTATCAATAACTACAATGACCAGCATTGAACAATCTACATACAATCAATAATTACAATGACCAGCATTGAACAATCTACATTCAATCAACAACTACAATGACCGGCATTGAACAATTTACATTCAATCAATAACTACAATGACCAGCATTGAACGATCTACATTAAATCAATGACTACAATGACCAGCATTGAAAAATCTACATTAAATCAATAACTACAATGACCAGCATTGAACAATCTACATTCAATCAATAACTACAATGACCAGCATTGAACAATCTACATACAATCAATAACTACAATGACCAGCATTTCACTCGCGTCGTTAGAAAGGGCTCGACGGGCTGGAAAGTAAACAACGAAGACATTTTACTCAATTGAAGTGAAGTAATAAAGGAATTCCAAAGAGCTGTCTCTGAACACCAAAATTCGCCTGTTCAATACCAATGTAAAGTCAGTCCTATTATATGGAGCTGAGACCTGGAGGATTACGAAGACCACCACTAAGAGAGTCCAGGCCTTTATCAACAGCATGCCTTAGGAAAGTTTTCCAAATACGACGGCCTACAACTATCACCAATGCCAGCCTCTTAGAACGAGACTGTAGGAAAGCTTCAATAGAAGAGGAAAGTCAGGAAGAAGGTGGGAGGATGGATAGGCCACACAGCATTAAAGCCGGCAAGCAATATCACTAGGCAAGCATTGAATTTGGAATCCTCAAGGAAAAAGAAAAGAGGTCGGCTTCGCTTGAAAACACTGGTAGGCGAGAATTCCCAGTGGACATTTATCACCAGGATTGGGGTTCAACTTGAAGCAACTGGAGAGAATGACTCAAGGAGATAGAAGTCGCTGGAGAACTTGGTTAGTGATTTATACCCAGAAATAGGAGTGGACAGGCAATGATGATGATGATGAATAAAGGTAATAGTTATAGCAATATGATAAGTTTCGTTGAGGTTCAGTTGAGAGTGATACAGATACGTCGGGCCCTGTTGTTGTAAATTAACTCTGGGTGATCTATTTTGCTATGTTGTTCATACTACTTGGTGAAATACAGATGGGGTGAGTAGTTTATCTTGTATAGAACTAATGAGTGGTTGAATCAGAGTGGAGTAAGTATTAATAATGTG
>JAGDYQ010000127.1:772896-793401 GCA_021962125.1 Bulinus truncatus
TCCTACACTACAGAGTACAGACATATGTGTACAATCCGCCGTACCCCTCCTACATATACTGGTCAACAGACATGTATGTGTACAAACCGCCGTACCCCTGATACCACCAGAAATTTTGGGCATGTATTTGTACAATCCGCCGTACCCCTCCTACACTACAGAGTACAGACATGTATGTGTACAATCCCCCTTACCCTCCTACAAAACTGGTCTGCAGACATGTATGTGTTACAATTCACCATATGCCCTCCTACACTACTGGTCTGCAGACATGTATTTGTACAATCCGCCGTACCTCCTACACTACAGAGTACAGACATGCTGTTGCAATCCGCCACGGCCCTCCTACACTACAGAGTACAGACATGTATGTGTACAATCCGCCATTACCCCTCCTACACTACTGGTCTACAGACATGTATGTGTACATTACGTCCGTATTACCCTCCTACACTACTGGTCTGCAGACATGTATGTGTACAATCCGCCGTAGCCCTCTAAACTACTGAGAGTACAGACATGTATGTGTACAATCCGCCGTACCCCTCCTACACTACAGAGTACAGACATGCTATGTGTACAATCCGCCGTACCCCTCCTACACTACTGGTCTGCAGACATGTACTCGTGTACAATCCGCTGTACCCCTCCTACACTACAGAGTACAGACATGTATTTGTACAATCCCCCGTACCCCCCTCCTACACTACAAGGTACAGACAAATATATGTACAAGTCCGCCGTACCCCTCCTACACTACTGGTCTACAGACATGTATGTGTACAAACCGCCGTACCCCTCCTACACTACAGAGTACAGACCTGTATTTGTACAATCCGCCGTACCCCTCCTACACTACAGAGTACAGACATGTATGTGTACAATCCGCCGTGCCCCTCCTGCACTACAGGGTACAGACATGTATGTGTACAATCCGCCTTACCCCTCCTACACTACTGGTCTGCAGACATGTATGTGTACAATCCGCCGTATTCCCCTCCTACACTACTGGTCTGCAGACATGTATTTGTACAATCCGCCGTACCCCTCCTACACTACAGAGTACAGACATGTATTTGTACAATCCGCCGTACCCCTCCTACACTACAGAGTACAGACATGTATGTGTACAATCCGCCGTACCCCTCCTACACTACTGGTCTACAGACATGTATGTGTACAATCCGCCGTACCCCTCCTACACTACTGGTCTGCAGACATGTATGTGTACAATCCCCCGTACCCCTCCTACACTACAGAGTACAGACATGTATGTGTACAATCCACCTTTACCCCTCCTACACTACATAGTACAGACATGTATGTGTACAATCCGCCGTACCCCTCCTACACTACTGGTCTGCAGACATGTATTTGTACAATCCGCCGTACCCCTCCTACACTACAGAGTACAGACATGTATTTGTACAATCCGCCGTACCCCTCCTACACTACAGAGTACAGACATGTATGTGTACAATCCGCCGTACCCCTCCTACACTGCACTGGTCTACAGACATGTATGTGTGCGATCCGCCATGCCCCTCACTACACCTGGTCTGCAGACATGTGTGTGTGCATGATCCTGCCGCACCCTCCACACACTGCAGAGTACAGACATGTATGTGTACAATCCGCCGTACCCCTCCTACACTACATAGTACAGACATGTATGTGTACAATCCGCCTGCCCCTCCTACACTACTGGTCTGCAGACATGTATGTGTACAATCCGCCGTACCCCTCCTACACTACTGGTCTGCAGACGTGTGTTATCACAACTTTTCAAAACTAAAAACCCGCAAGACTAAGAGTTAATTCCCCTTTTGTAGCTCTATTTTTTTCCATCTCTTTTGTTTAACTTGGCAGCATTGCCCAGGTATTCATTGCACGATCAACAATAACAATAACAAAAACAATCAGATTGAACTCTTTATCTCGTCAGGTCTTCCCCTAGTAAAATTTAAAAAAAAACATCCACAATTTCACTGGCCATGAGTGGACACGTGACTTGAAAAAATAATCAACCGGTTGTTAACCCGTAAGTCATGTGATAACTTGATGGCCAACACTTGATCACGCGGCGCACCGATTCTTTCCCCGTCTAGTGGGTCTCTAGAGACACTTGTGTTGAATAGGCCATGTCTGGACCCGAACTCTCTTGTGGGGGGGGGGGGTGCTAGTAGCTTTACTGGTAGATATTTAAGCCGGCCTAATGGTATATGTTTATATGTGTGGAGTTGGGTTCCATTAAGCTTAGTTTTTGTTCTTTTTTTTTAATAGTTGAATTATAGAGTATATTTGATCATTATCTGTGTTAAGATATGTTTTACTAGCTTTACCCTGCAAAACCTTTGCATAGAGGATTTTATATCCCCTTGATCAATTAGGCTAGGTTATTTTTGGTTTTCGGGAAGATCCGATTTTTTCATGATTGTTTTTTAAACTGGAAGATACTGTTGTATTAATTCTTAAACACTTTTGATTCTACGTAAAACCCAAGTCGCTATTGTTTATATTATTGTGTTGAAACATAAAATTGAATACATGTTGTTGTGTTGTTTTATGCACCGTTTTAATTACATGTATTGGATACTAGAAAGTATACTGTGTTATAATTGTAAAGTTCATGTAAAGAAGATGTTGTTGTATCTCTTGGATCAAGGGTGGGCAACGTTTTTGATTTAGCGGGCCACATTGGGTTCGTCGAATTTGACTGGATGGCCTGACCGATACCAGATGGACGGCGTGTTGACGTGAGCATAAATAAAAAGGAAAAACGTCATGGCGTAAAGGAGGCCAGTGGCAAGATTCATACTGGATTGATTGGAGGGGCCCGATTTTGGGCTTCCCTAGGGCCGTAGTTGGCCCATGGCTGTCTGCTACGCTATAATCCACTTAAGGGCCTGTTGTTTTTTGTACTTACCTTCTTTCACCGCCACCATAGCCGATATTGCGATGGCCACGAAGGCCTCCACGGGAGACCTCAAAAGGAACTTTCACTATGAGCTAACTCATTCCTTGGTCCTCAACCGATATCGAGCCCAGGACACTCAGGTCATCTGTCTAGATGTCATCTGCACTGGTGGTGTGGATCAGGAAGCCGCGTCATGGACGATGCACGTGGCAGTTCTCTTGCTCACACAAAAAAACCAAACCATGGCAACCAGCCACGCCGGTGCGTGTGAACCCTGCGCATGAGACCGCAGCCATGTTGGGTGACGTCTTGTGGTGTAATCCACTGACGACTGTTATCTCTCTTTCCCACTCTAAAGTCAGGGATTATATACATCGCGTGGATCCGTCTGTTTACCCAGGAACGATAACCGAAGTTCCCTAACCGCTAAATGCTCCCTACGGGAGCCAACATCAGGCTTAGCGTATGGATTTCTTTATTGTGAGTGTGCGCACAGCGGCTGATTGGTTTTTGATTGTTTATTTTAATATACATCAGGTTACGTAAACTAATTGTTGGGCCCGGGGAAAGGAGGGGGGGGGTGTTGATATTGATGGTTATCTATGGGATTTGAAAGAATATTTTTTTTATGTATAGAGAACATGTGAAACATGTGGGGCTACATTCAGTCTGTATTGATGCAGTATTAAGGGTTGAGTTGTCCGAGTTTTCCCCTGGCAGCCATGTTTAATTACGAACTCCACCAGTGCCCACCACTGAGCTCAATATTTAAATATAGAGGTCAGTGGTACTTAATCATGTGGCCGCCATCTTTGTGATTAATGTATGCATGGGGGCAGAGTTTCCGTAAGCAGCCTTATAGGTGGGTGTACCAAAGCTTTCTTCTGGTGGCCCTCGGCAGAGGACGGACAAGTGGGGGCTCCCTTGCCAATGGTACGTTTGAGGGCCCTCACAATTTGGGACCAGATATATATCTCTGGAGCTCCTTGGATAAAGCACCCTTGAAAAAATCTCTGACATTTATTGCTCATTTGATCTTTGCCAATTAAGGCTCATTTGGCCAAAAACTTTGGAGAAATTCTAGCTGGTTTAGGTTATCACAAATAAAATCTCTGGTTGTTTTGCCCTCCTTAGCAGCGGGGACCCAGGCAGTCGTCTATTCATAACAACTGCTCGAATTGCGACATGCCAAGATGTGTGCAACTGCAACACTCTACTTATTCCCCATGAGTCTATTCGTTTTCTCGGTATGTTTGTCATCCACTGAATTGTTTTTAAATTTTTTGTTTCCAGGTTCGGTGTCCAGAAACTGCCCATCTACATCAACATGGTCAGGGAGCCGCTGGACAGGTTGGTCTCGTACTACTACTTTGTCCGATATGGGGATGACTTCCGGCCATCGCTGAGGAGGGAGGAAATCTGGGGATCATGAGGTGAGTAGGCTGACCATGCCCTTTCACGTTTGTTGTCTGTAGAGTGACCAGGAATTTGGTGTTAGTTCTGTAGAGTGACGAGGACCTTTGGTGTTAGTTGAATACAGGGACCAGGACCTTTGGTGCTTGTTTTTCTGTAGATTGACTAGGACCTTTGGTGTTAGTTGTTCTACAGATTGACCAGGACATTTGGTGTTGTTCTGTAGAGTGACCAGGACCTTTGGTGTTAGTTGTTTAGTATTCTCATTCCCGAAAGAGGTGTATTGTTTATTGTTACGTTACATCCTTTACTAAGTGTGCTTTGTTTCGTAGTACCATCGGGCAAATTAGGTCAAAAGCTCATCCACTTAACATTGAGTGACTGGAATATTCGGTTTAGAGAGTTCTGGAGCTTTTTTTTTTTTCATAATCATGACACATTTTTAATTAGATTTAACTTGGAACTGTTTAGAAAATATTTTATCTCAACAGTTTAAAAGCTACATTGTTATTGTTTGTTTCATTCCATATATAGTTTCTGTATTTCTTTTTACTTCTATACACATTATGATTTGTTTAAGACATTAGTTCCTTCTCCTCCGCTCAATTGAAAAAAAAGTTTGTATTTAATTGACACCACTTACACTTCATAATGGCTGAACTAAAGTGGATTGAATTGTGAGACACATTATTTATAGTGAATTAGATCCATCGCATGTCAGTATGTATTCCAAATTTGAACATGAACAAACGCAGTATTTAGCGAAACACTTGCGCGCGACACACGCACACACACACATTACCTATCTGCATTTACCAGCTGTCATAATATTAAAACTTACTTTAATCAACACTTAGACAGCCTAATTGTGTATTTATGAATTCAAAATCATATAAAATTCATAAGAAAATTGTTCGAATAATTGCGTATGAATGTGAACAAATATATATATATATATATATATATATATATATATATATATATATATATATATATATATATGTGTGTTGATGGATAATTGCAATGAATGTATATGTGGGAACGTACATGTTGGCTATTAACTGGGTTTACACCCCTACAATCTTGGTGTACGGTACTCAACACACTGACTACAACCGCGGTTGTGTTTTTGGGACTACCCCAAAGGGCGAGAAAGGATGTCCGCCGGTACCCCTCACATTACGTAAGGTCTTCAAACTATTGGTTGTTCTGAACGAAAATCACATGTCGCTGCGTGCCCCTGTATAAACTTTGAAGTAGGGGTACGCGTACCACCGGGCTGAGGACCTCTGGACTAGAATAAACACAAGGGAGGGTGATGTGACGAAATATGATGGAGATGTTAATGGCATGGAGCCAGGCACCAGCAGTGAAGTTATCTGGGTCACAGCATCCATCACATCACTTATACACACACACACACACACACAGCATGGCATAACATTCACAAAATTGTGAAACCCAATCATAACAATAACAAAAAGTGTAAACCCCCAGTCATAACATTCACAACATTGTGAAACCCAATCATAACAATAACAAAAGTGTAAACCCCAGTCATAACATTCACAAAATTGTGAAACCCAATCATAACAATAACAAAAAGTGTAAACCCCCCAGTCATAACATTCACAAAATTGTGAAACCCAATCATAACAATAACAAAAGTGTAAACCCCAGTCATAACATTCACAAAATTGTGAAACCCAATCATAACAATAACAAAAGTGTAAACCCCAGTCAAAAGTTTAAAACCCCATCATATAATTCTCAAAGTATGAAACCCAATCATAAAAATACAACTTTTCTACGACCTATATCTCTGTTGGAAACAAATGGTTTCACCCCGGCCTCCCAAACAACACTGTCGGGCCCCGGGGAAAACCAGTGTGCCACCCCTCCCCCTAAGACACGTAAATGAAAATAGTTGATGGTCACCCAGCCTCTGTTCTCCTGGCGTTCCTCCCCCCACCCCGGGCAAATGACCAGTCCGGTCTTGGTTCCTCCATAGCTGTCCCTGTAAGCATAGCCTGCAAATCGTTGTATCGGTTCGCATGTGTCTGTTATTCACCTGTAAGTTCTATAAATAGATACACAAAGACCTCTCCCCCCACACACACACATACGCGCGCGCGCAATCTGGCATGTTTTATTAATGAAGGTTCACTACACAGATACCTATCTTCATGTATCAGGCGTATCTTGTTAACTCAAAGAACCTGCAACAGAGGGGGGGGGGGGTGGGGTGGGGCGGGTTTTATCCATCGATTCATTTCCGGCCCAGTTTCAACATACACCAAAAAACAAAAAAAAACAAAATCAAACTTTCTTCCTGCTCCAGTTTAAAATCAGTTCAATGTAAAGTGAGGTAGCGTGAGGTAAAGTGGGGTAGCGTGAGGTAAAATGGGGTAGCGTGAGGTAAAGTGGGGTAGCGTGAGGTAAAGTGGGGTAGCGTGAGGTAAAGTGGGGTAGCGTGAGGTAAAGTGGGGTAGCGTGAGGTAAAGTGGGGTAGCGTGAGGTAAAGTGGGGTAGCGTGAGGTAAAGTGGGGTAACTTAATATTTCACCTCACGCCCGCACCGACGACCCCCACCACAACCTCATTTCATGAATGTTATACCTCTCCATCTCACCACATCCATCCCTCGACAGAACGTGTTACGGTTTGTTTTTTTGTTTTCATTTACACGAGCTAGAGAGTAGCAGGAACGATAACTACCTTAAGCCCCCCTGACGTTAACGGCTGGCTGCTCTCCCCTTCTGCACTTTATCATTCAGCTCGCTTCTAACTTCATTACCCGTCATTAAAAATGTTTACTTAAATTTGTGGGGCTGGGGGGGGGGGGTGGAGATCGGAGAATAGAGAAGGAAGGAAAATTGAATTTTCTTCACGGATAAAATTGTTTCTATTTGAAGAGAGTTTGTTTTATTTTGTTTTTTTTTTTACCGATCATACACTTTTTTAAAAGTGTTATTTTGAATGTAATTTAAAAATGATAAATAATTGTATTGGCTGTTTTATTCGGGTTGATGAGAAGTTCTAGTTCTTGAGTAATTAGATTTGATGTCCCAGTTTTTTGTGTCAATAAACCTGACTGAAGTCCTTGTGTTAATGCTGGTTTTATTTTGTATAAGTTTAATTGTTCTAGTTTTTGTAGAGAAGTTCAATAGTTTTAGTTTGGTTCCATTATTGCAGTGTATTTGCTATTCTTAATCATAGGATCAGTTTAATACGATGTTCTACTTTTTGTTGCTTTACACTTGCCGTTTAGTTCTTTTTCAACAGTTTAGTTTGATGAGCAGTTGTTTATTGTGATGACCAGTTGTTTATTATGGTGACCAGTTGTTTATTTTGATGACCAGGTTGTTTATTGTGATGACCAGTTGTTTATTATGATGACCAGTTGTTTATTTTGATGACCAGTTGTTTATTTTGATGACCAGTTGTTTATTCCTATGAACAGTTGTTTTTCTGATGACCAGTTGTTTATTTTGATGACCAGTTGTTTATTCTGATGACCAGTTGTTTATTCTGATGACCAGTTGTTTATTGTGATGACTAGTTGTTTATTGTGATGATCAGTTGTTTATTTTGATGACCAGTTGTTTATTTTGATGACCAGTTATTTATTCTGATGACCAGTTGTTTATTGTGATGACCAGTTGTTTATTCTGATGACCAGTTGTTTATTTTGTTGACCAGTTGTTTATTGTGATGACCAGTTGTTTATTCTGATGACCAGTTGTTTATTCTGATGACTAGATGTTTATTTTGATGACCAGTTGTTTATTTTGATGACCAGTTGTTTATTTTGATGACCAGTTATTTATTCTGATGACCAGTTGTTTATTGTGATGACCAGTTGTTTATTATGGTGACCGGTTGTTTATTTTGATGACCAGTTGTGTTATTCTGATGACCAGTTGTTTATTCTGATGACCAGTTGTTTATTCTGATGACTAGATGTTTATTCTGATGACCAGTTGTTTTATTTTGATGACCAGTTGTTTATTTGTTATGCCCATTTGTTTATTTTGATGACCAGTTATTTATTCTGATGACCAGTTGTTTTATTCTGATGACCAGTTTTATTGCTTCTCTTGTCCTTACAGTCATTCAATCTGTTATTGTTGTATGTGTCATGCGTATACTCGTTTTCATTCTGATATTGTTGTATGCGTCATGTAATAAAGACCTACAGTCTGATGATGTTGTATGTATGTGTCATGGCATACAGTCATTCAGTCTGATATTGTTGCATGTGCCATGTCACAGAGTCATTCAGTCTGATATTGTTGTATGTGTCATATAATGCAGTCATTCAGTCTGATATTGTTGTATGTGTTATGTAATACAGTAATTCAGTCTGATATTGTTGTATGTGTCATGTCATACAACCAGTTGGCGTACCTGGGGGCGGGGCGGTGGGTGCTGTCCGCACCGGGCGGCACTTTTATTACTTTTTAGGGGGCGGCAAAAAAGTAGGGATTGGAATTGAAATACCTAAATGAGAGGGCGGCAAAATCGTCTTCCGCCCTGGGCCGACCGATACCCACGCTACGCCGCTGCATACAGCCATTCAGTCTGATATTGTTGTATGTGTCATGTCTTACAGCCATTCAGTCTGATATTGTTGTATGTGTCATGTCTTACAGTCATTCAGTCTGATATTGTTGTATTTGTCATGTCTTACAGCCATTCAGTCTGATATTGTTGTATGTGTCATGGCATTCAGTCATTCAGTTTGAGTATTGTTGTATGTGTCATTTCTTACAGCCATTCAGTCTGATATTGTTGTATGTGTCATGGCTTACAGTCATTCAGTCTGATATTATTTCATGTATCATGGAACACAGTCATTCAGTCTGATATTGTTGTATGTGTCATGTCTTACAGCCATTCAGTCTGATATTGTTGTATGTGTCATGTCTTACAGCCATTCAGTCTGATATTGTTGTATTGTGTCATGTCTTACAGCCATTCAGTCTGATATTGGTGTATGTGTCATGTCATACAGCCATTCAGTCTGATATTGTTGTATGTGTCATGCCATACAGTCATCCAGTCTGATATTGTTGTATTGTGTCATGGCTTACAGTCATTCAGTATGATATTGTTGTATTTGTCATGTCTTACAGCCATTCAGTCTGATATTGTTATATGCGTCATGTCTTTCAGTCATTCAGTCTGATATTGTTGTATGTGTCATGGCTTACAGTCATTCAGTCTGATATTGTTGTATGTGTCATGTCTTACAGCCATTCAGTCTGATATTGTTGTATGTGTCATGTCATACAGCCATTCAGTCTGATATTGTTGTATGTGTACGTATGTGTTTGCGGGTTCATTGTTGGTTTACTGTCCATTATTCAGTTGAGAAACTAACGCAACTTGTTTTATTTACTCAGTACTCCGTTAGGGAGACAGTTTTCTGTCTCTGTGTGAAGTGATTGTAACTGATTTAGTGCTTTGTTGGAGTGTGCCTTCCTTTCCTGACATCGACTTGTTTCCCTTTTAGTAGCTGTACTTAAGACAGATACAGCCAACTCAAGCTGTGTGACTGTTTTGCTGTCTTCCTCACTGGCCCCGTGTATGTGTGTTTCTTTCTGTCTGTGGGGATTGTTTCCCTGTGTGTGTGGCTGCCTTTATCTGAGGTTTGAACTCAGTCGCCCCACCGATGCCAGCAGCGACCAGTCCCCCGTGGTTTCTCCATGATGATTGCACTGCGGTGGCTCGCTTCTGGGGCCGTATTGAGGGTGCGGGGAATCGACACCGTTTCTTCACATTGATCACGTGGGTCATTGGTCAGATTCATTCTTATGGACAGGTAGGTTATGGGCCCCCTCCCCTCTATTCCTTTCCTGTCCATATCTCTATCAAATTGTAGGGGCAAGTACATGTTCTTTTGTCTGCCCCTCCCCGGAATATCACTAAAATGTATCTGCCTGGGACCCCACTCAAATATCCCCTGCTATACCCAGCGATACAAAGTGAAGCGTGATGATTGGAGGCGAAGGGGGGGGGGGGTGTCTGGGTTATTTTTTTTACTAACTCTTCATGGATGAGACGGGGGTCAGTTGATGCCCTTTATGCATGGATGAGATGGGGGAGTCCGGTTGATGCCCTTTATACTATGGATGAGACGGGGGGTCAGTTGGATGCCCTTTATACATAGATGAGACGGGGGTCAGTTGATGCCCTTTATGCATGGATGAGATGGGGGGTCAGTTGATGCCCTTTATACATGGATGAGATGGGGGTCGGTTGATTCCTTTATACATGGATGAGACGGGGGTCAGTTGATGCCCTTTTTATACATGGATGAGACGGGGGGGTCAGTTGATGCCCTTTATACATGGATGAGATGGGGGGGTCAGTTGATGCCCTTTATACATGGATGAGACGGAAATCAGTTGATGCTCGATATAGATCGCAAATAAACAAAGAAAAAATTCATGAAATCCGTATATTTTCTCCAGAGAGAGTTCAGGGCCGGTCTCATGAAGTCACTGTGATTCCCAAAAGGGGAGTGGGAGGTGGGGTACGCACTGCACCGGGCTGAGAACATTGGGTAAACATGCACGACTAAAGCGGAAGAAATGCAATGAGGGGAAAACTTGATAGTTAAAAGCAATACGCAGGTTGTTTTGTTTTTATTGTTAGGGGTAATCAGGATTAATCATTTTAAAAAAAGGCGGGGGTTACACAGATGTCAAAAGTTTGGGGAAACACCGGGTCTACATTGCGCTCATACACACCGAGTGAAGAATTATGCACACATTTGATTAGAAGTATGAGACAGGAGAGAGGAGAGAAAATCATTTCACGTCTTTTGATACGGTGCTAGAACACTACAAAAGTTCCGGCCAACCAATTTTCTAGCAGCCATGTATCTGCAGATATTACTCGGAGATGCCCGTAATGTTCACGTCTCGCGGGAATCTGGGACGAATGATGTTTCCGTGATACAAGTTCCGATAACTCTTGGCTATCTTCTGTCTTCTTTCACGTCCAGAGTTATCTCCCAGCCGTAGAGGAAATAAAAGCGTTGTGGCAGCGATAAAAGTCCTGGAAATTTAAAAAAAAACTACACCCTCCCACACACACACAGTCCCCCCCCCACACACACTCCCCCATACATAGACACACTCCCCCACACATACACACACTCCCCCACACATAGACACACTCCCCACACATACACACACTCCCCCACACATACACACACTCCCCCCACACATACACACACTTTCCCAGCTTTAATATTATTTTTACTAGCTGTACCCTGCAAACCTTTGCATAGAGTTATATCCCCCTTAGATTTGATCGGTAGTCTAGGTTATTTTTTGGTTTCGGGCAGATCCGATTTTTTTCACGATTTTGTTTTAAACTGGAATACTGTTGTATTAACTATTTACTTTCGATTTAACACAGAACCCAAAATCGCTATTATACATATTATTAGAGCTTTTTAGGGGGAAAAAAAAAAAGGTCAATTAATAAAATTCAGAAAACATCTTAAGATATGTGTTGCAACATGATCAGTCATAGTTTTTTTACTAAACGATAACACTCAACTGAACACATCAGTGTCACATCTTGCAGTGCAGACTTCCTTAGTTCACTATGTCTATATATGGAATCTGTTTTTAAACATGATGGTTAAAATTCATGTCGTAAGTCACAACAGACTCTTTTTTTTTTTTAAAATAGTTCATTGACAGATTGTCATTTTTTTTCTCTCTTATTTTTGTTTTCCCTTCAAATTATTTCCCCCCCTTTCCAGTTATGTTTAATTATCTCCCCTTATATTCCCCTTAGTTATGTTTAATTATCTCCCCTTATATTCCCCTTAGTTATTGTTTAATTATCTCCCCTTATACCCCCCATCCCCCGCCATACATTGACCAGGTGTGATTATTATTTTCTTTCTTTTTCCCCAGTCATTTGACTTGAGTGTATTAGCCCAGGACGGTAAAGACTGTGACCCGGAGAACCTGTGGGTGCAGGTGCCCTACTTCTGCGGGGCATCACGCAGACTGCTGGTGAGTAACTGGTCTCACTTGGACTCACCGGTCACAGCTTTGTCGGCGGTGGGGGGGTTGGGTGAGGGGGAGAGAAGAGGGTCAACGAAACAAACTGATTAAATCCCGTCCACTGTCTGTGACTGACAGTTTTATTAATGATTTTGACAGGTGGAATTGACAAGATAATTGACTAGTCTCTGTCTGTCAGGTTGTGATATAGTTGAAGGACATGTCAGGAATACTTTTTTTTTAATTTATTTAATGGCCCATGCAGATTTTGTCTAACTTATTTATTTAATGGCCTATGCAGATTTTGTCTACCTTATTTATTTAATGACCCATGCAGATTTTGTCTACCTTATTTATTTAATAGCCCATGCAGATTTTGTCTAACGCTGCATTCTTTTTTCCTTTATTCCAACAGGGAGCCGGGCAGTTCATGGGCTCTTGAAGAGGCTAAAAGAAATTTACTTCATCATTACCTTCTTGTGGGTATCACAGAGGAGCTCAGAGACTTTATCGCAATACTAGAAGCGACTTTACCCAGGTTTTTCCGAGGGGCCTCCCCAGCTTTACGCTGAAGGTAATATCACAATGTACCCCGTAGGTGTTTAAAAAAGGCTCAGGCAATCTGTTCTCATGTCGTGGCGATCATGTGCTTGTTGGGAGCCTAAAACCACAGAGGTTGTTTTGAGAAGCGCAGAGTTCGTAATTGTTGTGTGGCATTGATAGACGAACCTCTGCACGACGTGTGGGGAATCCACCACTGGCTATTGCTGCCCTATCGTGATTCTTGTAAGCCACTGAGAGATGTGCGATTGGAATCTGCCACAATCTCTTTTTGTATCCCTTGAATCCGGACACGCGCTGAGATTTTTTTTTGTTTTCACTATAATGCTTTTTTAAGTGGAGTTGAAAAAAAATGGTTTGGGCAGTTTCCTTTTGACAACAAGGATTTGCTGAAACAAATAACTTCGACTGTTTGGTCATTCTCCAGGTAACGATGCCAACCGGAGAAAGAGAGGAAGAAAATTCGGGCCAAGCCGTCCACCCTGGCCAAACTTAATAAGTCCTCGGTGTGGAAGCTAGAAAAAGATTTTTTGACTTTGCCGCCAAACTCTTCCACTACCATAAGAGACTGGTCTCGATAATCGTACCAGCAAGGGGATTAGGAATGATAAAAGATTCCATTATGGAAAAGTCAGGCCGAAAGAAAGCGAAGGCATCAAATTGATGGCTTGATTTCTTTCTGGAGTCAACTTCCCTTTGTATGGTTGGTTTTTGATTTATTTTTCTTTTGTTGACTTCTGTACTTTAAATGCAGTATTTCCCATTGTTTTAAATGCATTATTTCCCCTTGTTTCTTAATAATCATATTGTGTCACCTCTCTAGCTAGATTTTTTTGCGTGCTTTTATTTTTATTAGGTGGGGGTGTTTGCTAATGGTGGAGGTGTTAGTTGTTTGAACTTGAACGTCACCTTTATTTTTATGACATCACAAAATGAAAAGCACCCCATTGCAGAGGGAATCACCAGAAATCAAACTAACACTTATATGTAAGGAAGAGATTTAAGGCATGATTATGTCTTTTTGGCTTTTATCACATTGACAGTAGCGGATTGGAGAGTACTACTAGGTCACAGTATGGTTCCCATGACCTCCACTCTATACCTCCATGTACTTAGCAGGTCAATATAAAAAGATATCTATTTATTCAGTGCTGTATGTATATAATTTTCATTTTTTTAGTCTAAAAAAGTGTTGCATTTTTCCTACAAACAGATTTGAACATGTCCTATATCCCCAGTCATTGATGGAAGGGAAGGGGGGGTGATACAGCCATTAAATGGAATTATTTTTTGTATTTTTTGGTTTATTTATAAAGAATGCTTTTTTGAAAGTTGTACTTATCCTAATGTCTATTCATCACCTGGTGTTCTATTACTGTAATGGGGATCGCCAAGTCATCATCATCACCTGGTGTCCTATTACTGTAATGGGATCGCTGTCATCATCAAATGATTCTTTTTGCATTAGTTCACATGGTAGCTCTGTTGTTTTTTTTTTTGTTTTATTTAAGGTGTATAGTTCTTTTCATTCGTTCACCCTAACAGTTTTTGTCACTAAGTAGCGTAAACATTTCTTTGATCTGGTTGACATTTTGATTTATTGTCAAATGTATTTGATGTGTTGTGTTTTGATCGCAGCTAATGTTTAACTGGAATTTTTTTTTTTAATTTATGATTGATGATTTTGTTTTTTGATATACATTTTTCATCACTTAAAAAACTGTTTTAACAATAAAATTAAGTCAGGATAAGAAACAAATCATAGTGAATTATAAAAAAAAGAACTAAACACGTCACTCACAGTAAAATTTAGATGCTCAGTTCATTGACAATGAAATTCTGTGGAAATTTAATTTTTTTTTTGTACTGGTCATTAATATTTTGAAGAAAAGTTTTAAATCACGAAAAAAAATAATTTGGTAACATTTTTTTTTAAAAACTTTTTTTTTATTTTTTTATGTTTTCAGGTCCGGAAGTCACATTTTTGAGAAAGACAGCCAAGAAAATCTTGGGTAGCTAAGCCCGGGAAAACAATAGAAAAAAATTCAGATGTCTCAGATATGGAGGATGGAAAATGAATTCTACGAATTGGGCTTTGATCACTTCCACTACATTAAACATCAGATGCTTGAGAATGTCAAGGGGGAGAAGTTGTGGTCAGGGACAGGAAGTTTATGCTTGAAAAACTGAGGCCTAAATATTGATCATTGTACTTCATCTCACTTTTAACTCTTTGGAAGTGGTACTCTGTTTGTCGATCCACTATGATTTATTTTTTTTTTTGCTGGTTTTTTTTTTATCTGCCAGTTATTTATTTGTGGACCATATTTAACATCAATATGTGTGTTTGAAATCATCTGACCAGTGGACTTGACTTGCTGTGCTGGCTGGTTGTAATTTATTATGTTTGCGTTGGGCTGTAGCAAAAAAACTTTTTCAATTGTTGAGTTTTCATTAAATTTAAAAAAAAAAGTTTTTGATAGTGATGTCTTGAGGGATCCTTTATCTATGAAACATTTATATCATCAAATTTAGTGGGAGAAATTTTACAGCAGTGATTCCTATCAATAAGAGTCAGTATGGGAATTCAGTCAGTATGGGAATTCAGTCAGTACAGGATTGTAAAGAAAGCGTTGAGAATATGTACAAATGATCTGTATTTTACAATCTCAAGGTCAAGCGCGTCCAACTTTTCTGATCTGTTAAGTAATTTTTTTTTTTAATCTGCCTTAAAATATTGTGGGTTTATAGTCTAACAAAAATTAATTGAGCACTCTTTTATATAAGATATTTCAAAAGCATAAAATATAAAAATATGAAACAAAAATGTAAAGTTTTGACATTGAAACTACCCATGGTTGAATTTTGAAATTACGACATCATTTTTTGGGCTTAAGGGAAACATTATTTACTTTTATTGTTTGTAGGAAACAGATGGTTGGTTTAAAACAACCCAGCTTTGTTGTACTGTAGCCCTGACCTTATGAATCATGGCTGGCGCAGCAGTGGTATTATAGGTGGTCAGCCCATGATCAATCTCCATTCAGGTTATGTCCATCAAAGTTGTGACCCCAGTGACTAACTCAACTAATTCCGTGGTGGTGGTGGTGTCAGCATGCAGCCTAGTTGTCCAACATCTCAACCTCACTGGACGCAACCAGTTTATTGGTACAGCTGAGTGTTTTGTGTCCCTACCCTACCCCCCACCCCGGAGCAGTGACACCCCCCCACATCAGTGAGATGGATGGGGAGGTGATGTTTGTGTTTATTTGGTTCCAGTATTTGGTGCAATATTTAATTTAATTGTTTTTGTCTGTTTGTCAATGAAATCATTTTAAAATGACAACTGATTACTTTTATCTCAACAATTTTATCAATGTACATTTTTGTTTTATATTGACATGTAAGCAAAAGGTATTATTATTTTTTATTAACATCTGCACAAGGTATTATTATTTTTTATTGGACATCTGTACAAGGTGTTATTTAAAGAAACTTTTTATTAGTCATAATTTGTATATTGGTCTAATGATGTCATATTGACATTAAATTTTAGCCACCTTTCAAAATATGTATTTATATATAATTTAAAATAAAAAAAATTATCTTTGTTCACCAAGTCAATGTACTCGGCTTTGTACATATTTAAAATTCTGTTTACAATCGCTGATATCAACACTTATGTTCTGTGTACAATTGCTGATATCAACACTATGTTCTGTGTACAATTGCTGATATCAACACTATGTTCTGTGTACAATTGCTGATATCAACACTATGTTCTGTGTACAATTGCTGATACCAACACTATGTTGTATTTACAATTGCTGACACCAACACTATGTTGTATTTACAATTGCTGATACCAACACTATGTTGTATCTCAATTGCTGATACCAACACTATGTTGTATCTACAATTGCTGATACCAACACTATGTTGTATCTACAATTGCTGATACCAACACTATGTTGTATCTACAATTGCTGATACCAACACTATGTTGTATCTACAATTGCTGATACAACACTATGTTGTATCTACAATTGCTGATACCAACACTATGTTGTATCTACAATTGCAACGATACCAACACTATGTTGTATTTACAATTGCTGACACCAACACTATGTTGTATCTACAATTGCTGATACCAACACCATGTTGTATCTATAATTGCTGATACCAACACTATGTTGTATCTACAATTGCTTTGATACCAACACTATGTTGTATTTACAATTGCTGACACCAACACTATGTTGTATTTACAATTGCTGACACCAACACTATGTTGTATCTACAATTGCTGATACCAACACTTTATGTTGTATCTACAATTGCTGATACCAACACTATGTTGTATCTACAATTGCTGATACCAACACTAAGTTGTATTTACAATTGCTGACACCAACACTATGTTGTATCTACAATTGCTGATACCAACACTATGTTGTATCTACAATTGCTGATACCAACACTATGTTGTATTTACAATCATTGCTGATACCAACACTATGTTGTATCTACAATTGCTGATACCAACACTATAAGCAGTATCTACAATTGCTGATACCAACACTATGTTGTATCTACAATTGCTGACACCAACACTATGTTGTATTTACAATTGCTGACACCAACACTATGTTGTATCTACAATTGCTGATACCAACACTATGTTGTATTTACAATTGCTGACACCAACACTATGTTGCATTTACAATTGTTGACACCAACACTATGTTGTATCTACAATTGCTGATACCAACACACTATGTTGCTATCTACAATTGCTGATACCAACACTTTGTTGTATCTACAATTGCTGATACCAACACTATGTTGTATCTACAACTGCTGATACCAACACTATGTAGTATCTACAATTGCTGATATCAACACTATGTTGCATCTACAATTGCTGATATCAACACTATGTTGTACATCTCATTGTCATTAACACCCACCCACCTACAGGCCCAAAGTTTTATGTTCCATTTTCTTCTTGTTTATTTGTTCACATTTTTTATTTTAAAATACTTTTTGTTGGGTGTGTTTGGCTAAAAAACAGAATTAAATTCTTATATATCAAAAGAGCAAAAAATATGACTGAAAAAATTTTCAAACTGGCAGCATATTGTTGTATGCTTGTATTGGCAGAGGTTTTGATTTTTTACATTTGGTTTCGAAGTTTCAAGACATTTTTTGCATTTATTGGGTTGCAACCTTTACAACACAGAATATTTATTTTACAGAAAGCACTTCAGTGACATCATCACTATTTAAAAAGTCCTCTGTTATTGACTGAAAAATGTCGTGGCATTAATTTTGATGGCTTTTTCCTATAATGTAGCACCTAAGTATTGACCTACAATAGCTGTTGTATTATTTGGAGTAATTAAATAAATTAATTCTGCAACTAATTCGTCCATTATATTGTAAATACCTTATTAAAAGCTAAAGGATAGATGGCAAATATTTAAATACCTTATTAAAAGCGGAATGATGGCAAATATTTAAATACCTTGTTAAAAGCTGAATGATAGATGGCTAATATTTAAATACCTTTTATTAAAAGCGGAATGATAGATGGCAAATATTTAAATACCTGTATTAAAGCTGAATGATAGATGGTAAATATTTAAACACTTATTAAAAGCTGAATGATGGCTAATATTTAAATACCTTATTAAAGCGGAATGATAGATGGCAAATATTTAAATACCTTGTTAAAAGCTGAATGATAGATGCATTAATATTTAAATACCTTATTAAAAGCGGAATGATAGATGGCAAATATTTAAATACCTTATTAAAAGCTGAATGATAGATGGCTAATATTTAAATACCTTATTAAAAGCTGAATGATAGATGGCTAATATTTAAATACCTTATTAAAAGCTGAATGATAGATGGTTAATATTTAAATACCTTTTATTAAAAGCTGAATGATAGATGCATAATAAAAATGTCGTGATATGGCCTTAAAAAATAAATAAATGACTTTTCATTTTGAAAATGGAATTTAAGGAGAAAATTGATAAACAGTGATACAGTTATGTATGAGCAATAACATGATCACAAGTACAGTGATGCAGTTATGTATGGCAGTAACATGATCACAAGTACAGTGATGCAGTTATGTATGGCAGTAACATGATCACAAGTACAGTGATGCAGTTATGTACAGCAATAACATGATCACAAGTACAGTGATGCAGTTATGTATGGCAATGCGTGATCACAAATAACATTCATTTCAGGGATTAGAAAAATCTATCACATCGATGATACGTATTCTATATAATTTATATTCTTTGCCTTGCAGCCATGAATAAATTTAGTTTAATGCGTATAATGCATCTGCTTTCATTTTAACAATATCAGAGCTTTAATGATACTAATGATAACCATCTCCTGAGAATCTATTGTGATTCTTGCAGAAATCTGTGTGAACCGTTGAGGAGTTGATCAGACGTTGTGTAAAATGTACAATTTACTTACAAAAATGTTTTTTAGTTTTATTTTTGATAAGTGAAAAACTTCGTTTGGTTCTGAGAAAGTCTCAGGGGGGCACTTAAGTTATTATATTTGGCCTTATCCATAAATATTGTAAAATATGCAACAAAAAAACATATCAATGGTATTGCAAATGGAAACTAAATAAAAATTTAAAAAACAAAAAATATAAGATAATGATGTTAATAATTTGGTCAACTTTTAAAAACAACTATGGATTTGACCCAAATATAAAACATATTTTTTGTTTATTTTATTTTCATTGGATACATAGCTTATGTGGTTTTTGTTAAATTTTTGATGTATAGTTCCTGTGTGCTGTGCTAATTGTTCCAAAGAAATATCTTCTATTAGACCATAGGATTTATTCTAACTGATTTGGGTCACTTTCAATTTTTTTTTTAGATATTTCCTAATAATTCAATTATTTTTAGCCAAGCTAGAGCATTCTAGTCAGTTATTATTATCTTGTTTCACAAAGTATTATTTTAATTTTGAAAAAAAAAATGTATCATGTATGACATCATTATGTAAATAATTACTTGCACCATGTTATGATCAAAATGTTTCTCCTAAGAATATTTATTACAAAAACATACCGCTATTACATAAACATACCGCTATTACATAAACATACCGCTATTACATAAACATACGGCTATTACATAAACATACAGCATATACATAAACATACAGCTATTACATAAACATACAGCTATTACATAAACATACCGCTATTACATAAACATACGGCTATTACATAAACATACCGCTATTACATAAACATACCAGCTATTTGATAAATATACGGCTATTACATAAACATACCGCTATTACATAAACATACCGCTATTACATAAACATACCTTTTATTACATAAACATACAAGGCTATTACATAAACATACCGCTATTACATAAACATACAGCTATTACATAAACATACCGCTATTACATAAACATACCGCTATTACATAAACATACCGCTATTAAAACAAATTCTAAAATCTTCTTCAGTGAAAAGTTAAAAAAAATTCGTTAAACATACCAGAATA
>JAGDYQ010000127.1:793901-898015 GCA_021962125.1 Bulinus truncatus
GTAAATACTAGTATTGAATAATAGTCACGTTTGTGGAATTCCCAAATATTTAAAAATGGAAGTTCCGTATCATTAATAGAACTTTGAAAGCTTCTTAAGTGCGGGAGCATTTCTTTTGAGTCGGTCATAGGGCTTTACAATTCAATCAGAATAAATTGGTCAGTATTTTTAGTCTAACAAAGGTAAGTTGTAAAACTCTTTAATAAATTGGTTATAGTCTAATTAATTAGGCTGGAATAATTTTTGGCCCTAGTTTTAGTGTATCTACGGAAATTAGTTTGTTGTTCACCATTGATAGTCACTATTCTATGTAGTGTGTGTCTGTAATTCGAATAGTTTGATCATTATCATTTTAATTTTAAACCTTACTAGAAAATTTAAAATATTTGTTTCTTTTTGTTTTCCTTTCTTTCAATGAGCAAGATTTAATAATTAAAGATGACCGAATTGAACTGAATATAAATGAATTAAGTTGAAGAAATACTGGTTTCCTATATCGATCCTAAACTAAAGATATTGATATTAGACAGTCAACATAATATATTGAATATGTTATGGCTAATTTTAAAAAAAAAAATGTTAAAGTAGCTATCTCGTAGTCCGTCCGGCTTGTGGGAAAGCCGTCGCTTTAAATATTTTAAGACGTCATTTTCCGATGGTACGAATTTTTTTTTTTGCACAATGGGAAGCCGTCGATATAAATAAATGACTTCCGTGAAATGACGTCTTTTCCCGATGGTCAATTTATGTATTTTCCTACTAAAGTAATAAAGCCGAATCGAACTTGCGCGCGGGTGCTGTATCGTGCCACACCAACTTGAATTTGTACTGCCAAATCGCATAATAAAGTAACTATTTTTTAAATTTTCAGTGCATTTTTATAAAAGCTTATTTTTAATGCTTCGTTTTGATTTTAACATTGAGACATAAATTAGCACCCATATCTTTACCTAATGGTGTTTAGTTTGGATTGGTTTGGTTGGTTTGTTTGTTGGGTTGTTTGATTTAGTTGGTAAAACGTAGGTTGTGACTATGAAATGTAGGTCGTTTCTGCACACTATGAAGGTGGCATAATCATCACCTAATTAACCGTTTTTAAAAATTCAGCAGTTAAATTGATTAGTAAGGAATTAACATTATACCTAGATTTCCCGGGCAACGCCGGGCTTAATATCTGGTAATTACATAGATCATAACAGATCACATCACAGATTATGACGCATATTGCCTTTCTTCAACAAAATATAAAGTAATTTAATGAAATTCAAACATAAATAAATAAAACAATATTACTTCTCGATACTGTCTATTTGTGTGTATCAAATGACAATAGTTTGATGCCTATTTGACTCACTAATCAGTTAATCTTTATTTTAATCTTTTATTTGATTTCTAAAAATCAATATGATATTTAAAAAAGAAATCTGGCATTGAAATTGTTGTCCATTTTTTAAAAACATAAAGTTAGAATTTTTAGACGAGAAGTTACAGACTGTCCTAATTTATTTAGTTAAAATGGTTCGTATTAATGTTAGAATCAGCTGGCCACATTTTATATCTGCAACTATCAGATTTTTTTGCTTATTGCATGCTAGTTATTTCTTAAATTTTAAAGATTTTCCACCTTTTATTTTATCAGAAGTTATAATAATTGTATCAATTTAATCAAGCAAGTATTTAGATCTAGTTTTTATTCGCAGCTATAAGTGTTAATTTTTGTAAATAACTTCGTGGGAGTTGCCATGACATTTCATATCGACATCAATTACTTTGAGCGTGATTACAATTATCTAGTATAAAGTAATATAAAAAAAAATTAGATTAATATTTTCTACCAAATAATTTTATATTTGTCATACCCTTATAATCAATATTAAAATAATTCTTGAATCTATAGTTGCTATATAGTGCTTGACTGGGAGTATGAGCTTATCACCAACAATAATTAGTTTATTTTCTTTTACTGGACACACAGAGAAAATCTTATTCATGCTACACAAAAAAAAAAAATCTAAAACTTTGCGAAATACTTTTTAAAGAAAGTTATATTTAAGATGTTATATGATTTATATTTTCTAAGCTTTAAAGACAAAAAAGATTTTGTATCTTTTGAATTGACAATTTTCATTGAATTTTACCTCAGTTCTGACTTGATTGTCATTTAGTTTTGAATTTTGTTAAATTTAATTTCTTTTAATTTCATGTAAATCTTTAATTTTTTATTGGTATTAGAATTTTTTTTTTTTAAATCATTCCTTTTTTTTTCAAAATTATTTTTTTGTTCGTTAAATAACATGTAATTGTTTTCTTCACACACACACACACACACACACACACACACACACACATATATATACATATATATATATATATATATATATATATATATATATACATATGTTATTTTAAAAAAAGAATGAACACAACTCTTGAAAATGTAGCTTATCTCTATAGTAGGAGAAACATAATTTTTTAACGCCCGACTCTGCATTTCCCAATTTGATTTGTAGGTATAAACAGTTTGTTTTGTAAAATAAATAGAACTATAGTTTATAATTTGACTTATATAGATTATTAATCATTTAATGAAGAACTAAAATTTAGTCAAAACTCTTAGAAGTTTGTTAGCTGCCTACAATTGGTTCATAACTTTTACTTTAAATATCAATAATTTATTACATAGCTAAATCAGTGGTACATAATTGTTAATAACAAATGATACTGTTTAAGTGTGTTTATTAAAACTAGTGTACATTTATCACTTTTCAACTTTTTTAAATTTATTAATTTGCTTAATATTTTTTTTCGAAATTTCTATGTTTTAAATTGTAAAACAAAATTTTCAAATAAGGCAAAAAGCTCTTTAAAGAATGAAACGTGCATTTTAAAAAACGTGTCTAATTATATTACTTTAAGCCGTAGCGAGTAAATAAGAATATTTTATGTTATTAATTTTTAAAAGTAGAAAATGTTTTCATTAAAATAAAATAGGACAATATTATTTTTTCTGGTATCTAATACATAATCGTCTAGCCTGGCGTACGTCGACCGAGCAAGCCTGTGTATAATAACTTCCGCGGCTAAAAATAGACTGGGGAATTCTAAAATGTTCGTCTCACTTGGTCAAAGGAATAAAACTCAATTATCACTATATTAGTTAACTCTCTTGCTCGGACTCGCCGTACCGGGTACCGGGCCTTTGTTCTAGTCTAATACATAATCGTCTAGCCTGGCGTACGTACGGCTGGTAGACCGACCGAGTGAGCGAGCGTGTGTATAACTTCTGCGGCTAAAAATAGACTGGGGAATTCCAAGAAGTGCGCAAATTATGAAAAGTTGTAAAGATTGTCAAAGGGAAACAATTCAATTATAAGGAGTCGACTAATTACGTCACACTTTCGCGGAATTAAAAAAAAATCAATAAACCAGTGTTACGTTTGTGTTGGGGGAGGGTGCGCTAATAAGAAAAAAGCAAGACACTTTGAAGTATACACACTTGCGTTCGCGTGTTGCTATTTCTTGAAAATTATAAAACACAATGAAGAACTGTTTGGAAATGAATCCTTTAAAATAATATTAATGAATTAAGATTCTTAAATGATATGGAGTAGTGTACGCAAATTATGTAAAGTTGGATGTTAGATTCAAAGTTTTATAGTTGGGGGGGGGGGTGTTTTTGTCAAGCTCCTGTACCTATAATGAGGATTATATTCTTTGGGATGAACTATATAAAATATGAACTTTATTTATGTATTATTAAGTGTCCCTTAAATGTGTTTTGGCTACAATAATCTGTTAAAATATTATGAAGGAATTAAGATTTAAGAGTTTATTCATCGGGGGTTGTTTATGTTAAGATTATGTACCCATAGTGAGGATTTTTTTCTTTGGGATAAACTGTTTAACATATGAACCTTATTTGATGTACTATTAGGTATCCCTATTCTCAAATGCATTTTTGCTACAAAAATCTCTTCATGTCCTTGGGGGCCACTGCCAGAGATTGTTAACGCACTAAAGTATATTTTTCACTATTTTCAACTACAACTGTGTGCCTACTCATTGGTCCGGATACCGGTCCTTTGATCTACTTTAAGATAAAATTATAAAATATATTAATGACCAGTCTTATAGTAGAGGTTTTATTATCTATCCTGCAGTTTACTAGATTTTAATAAATTAATTGTTTTATGTTATGGTATGAATGAAAATGTTATTTTAATTGAATTGGCCTGAGAAGAAAGTGAGCCATAAAAACAAACAATAATGCATTAATATTTGGAAAGAAAATAAGTGAAATATTTACTTTGGTTAAACTTTCAATGACTAGAAGACAAACACTTTTTGAATTACAATGTAGCTAAAAACTTTATTTTTTAATTCATAAAATAATTTATCTGAATTTAAAAAAAAAATTCAAACATTTTTTTGTTTTGAAATAGATTCTCAAGTTATTTTTGTTTTAAATGTCAATATTTAAGTAGACACCAACTTTAGCTTTTAGGCAGATACTCTGTCATTACTTTATATTACTGAAAATAAAAAAATGATACATATGATATAAATTATTTGTGTAAAGATTAATACAGATTGGTATAATACCTGATATTGATGTATTCTTTTTATTAGCAGGTTTCCCAAGTCTCTTGGTAGACAGTGTAACTGACACAAGGTAAAGATACACTTGGAGGTAAAATATATTGGTATAAACAAAAATATGTCACTGGTGTAATATATAACATACTATCTAAATATATATTCTGATTTCTTTCAAGTTAAAAACCTTGACGTTTTTTATGTTGTTTTTTTTATACTTTTGTAGTTGATAATAAAAACAGAGATGTCAGAAGTTGGAAAAATTGAATTACTGAAATAATTGAAGATTAATTTAATGGTTAGTGTTTTTATGACAGGAATTGTTGGTTGATTTCTGCATTGTTGTAAGGAGAAGTTTACATTCAAATATTTAATTTAACTTTATATTGAGATATATTTATTTAAGTTAACTAGCCTGAGTTGGAATATTTTCAGTTGTAAACTATAATAATATTTATATGAATTATTGATTTGTTTATTTCAGATTTAAAACTGTATTACAGCTGAGGGTCTAAACTCAAATGGTGGACAGTGAGACTCACATAATGGACAATGGACTTTATGGTAATATCAAACACAATTTATCAACATTATTTACATTGTGATATTATAACTGACATATCATGTGGACTTGATATCTTTGATATTTTAATTCTTAGTTTGTTGAAATATTTCTCTATTTTACAATTGTAAGTTGATTTGTCTGTTCCAGGTGATCATGAAACTCAGGTGTCAGAAGGTGGAGAAGCTGATCTACACAAACATCTTTTTGGCTGTGAGAAGAATCCAGGTCATACAGAGTTTATACCTGTTGATACATTCACCTTAAACCATCTACCTGAAGTTCATCGTGACAATGATTTGTATGAACTGATCAAAGCTACGGCTGACCTGACAGTAAGAGCTGATGTTAAACTGACCAGTCCTAACAGACCAGAGTTTTGGCCAGACACAAAAGTTTCATATCCATTTTACAATACGGGTGGTAAAACAAACTTAAGATATGGAAGTGGTTTGGTGAGTGAAGTGAACAAGTTTACAGATGGAGATAGAGATAGTGATGGAAGGAAACATTTGAAGGACTACACAACATGTTGGTGTAAACAATGCCAACATTCAGACACCGCCAGCCACGTGTGGTGGGAGTTTGATGTGTACACAGCCACACATGTGGTGTTTGATGACATTGAGGCTAGCCACACGTCTTTGAGATTGTTTTATGATAGAGAGGACAGTGCAGTGGTCTGTTATGATCATGTCAGTGTTGATAATGTAAACATTGATCGAGACATGTGCAGGTTGAAATGTGTGACATGTGACAAAAATCTGGGAGATAAACTGTACATGTTGTGGGAGCAGTATCGGGACGTATGGTGGAATGCCAGGAAGAAATACAAAGAATCCCGAGATGTGGACAAGTTGAACTTTATAGTATCACATCCTCATGGATGTAGTAAGCAGGTCAGTGTTGGTCACTGGGTGGACATATATAACGTGGGTTATAGATTCAATAAATTTACCTACACAACATGTACATGTCCAGGTAGTAGTGGAGCCCCGGTTCATTGTGTTGGGTATGAAAGTGGTGGTAATGCTGGTGTTGGTGGTGTGGCTGCGTGGTACTATCAGCCTGTACACAGTGGAAGTTTAAATTCTAAACTTAATTACAGCGGGGCTGGTTTTGCCTGGTGAGTTGTTTGTAAGCAAATAATGTGGTGGTGATGTGTTTTATTTGTATGTCATTCTATTATATTGTGACATCAACATAAATATTTGTTGTTTGTTTATCATTGTCATCAGTATATTTGTTTCTTCTAATGTTGTTTATCTTCTGTACATTAATGTGTCTGGACTGAAATATTTTCAATAAAACTTTCATTTGGCCAATATTATTGTTTGTTTTTTTTTTCTGTATTTCCTGTCACGTGATGTTTTTGTTGCTTTGTTGATTAAATCACAGTGTAAATATTTACAGTAAATAATTAAACTGTTACGTCGTAAATGAAAATGACAGGAAAATTTAATTTTTGTTATTAACAATTATATATCAGTTTAGTTATAATAAACAATATTGATATAATGTATCAACATATAATAAACTCAACTTTATTGTTTATGAATTTTGAGGGGAAAAAAACACATTATTAAAAAATATTACGCAAAAAGAATTGTTAATCGAAGGGAAATAATCATTAAAATATTTACTTTTCATAGTTAGATTTCAGTTGCCTTCTGTAACTTTTATTTTTTAAAAAAGCTATTAATGATATATAACTTAAAAAAAACCCACCAGAAATGAGACTATTAATCACCGGAACATTGAGGCTAAATTTGTTAAGCTAAAAATACTTTAAAAAGGGAATTTATCCAAATTTAATTAACATAGCCATTAAAATGGCTCATTCTTGGAGTCGTAAAACTATCTGCAAAGCCTCCTGCGGCTCTAAGATCCTCTCACTTGGCTTTGTTTATGATTATACAGCAGTCTCACAATGTACACTATCTTATACCAAGAAATTCAACTCTCACTAATGACATCATTCCGCAAATCTTTCAATTGTCTAATCTTGACAAGTAATCTCTCAATGTAGGGTTCTATGATCTTTTCTTGACTTGCTGGTCTCATCTGATAAAATAAAGAATGAACTGTTGTTATAAATCTAAATGTTACACGTTTTAGGCTGAAAGAAATTCTATTTTTTTATCAACGACCGTAAGCCTTTACAAAATTCTTGTCAAACATTATAAAAATGTTATAAAAAAAATTAGAAAGATTGTTTGCAAATTTTACAAAGGTCAAAGATCATTGTAAAAATTTTGAAAGATTTTCGTACATTATTTATCTAGACAAGACATGGACAAACTGTGTATATTTGGGTGTTTGAACCGGTCAGCAGTACACTCTCATTCCGTCCTATTAGGGTGTTTGAACGGTAAGCAGTTATCTATCCCTCCGATCGTCAACATGTATATAACATTTACATTCCAACAATCTACTGGTCCAGTACTTTTAACCTTCCAACAATCTACTGGTCCAGTACTTCTAACATTCCAACAATCTAATGGTCCAGTACTTCTAACATTCCAACAATCTACTGGTCCAGTACTTCTAACATTTCAACAATCTACTAGTCCAGTACTTCTAACTTTCCAACAATCTAATGGTCCAGTACTTCTAACATTTCAACAATCTACTAGTCCAGTACTTCTAACATTCCAACAATCTACTGGCCCAGTACTTCTAACATTTCAACAATCTACTGGTCCAGTACTTCTAGCATTCCAACAAATATAATGGTCCAGTACTTCTAACATTTCAATAATCTACTGGTCCAGTACTTCTAACATTCCAACAATCTAATGGTCCAGTACTTCTAACATTTCAACAATCTACTGGTCCAGAACTTCTGTCGAATTTAAAAACAACTATTTTGGGCCTTCTCTTCATAAAGTTTACCATAAAGTTTAAGACATTTCAACAGCCTGAGGCCCCAATATAATAAATTACCCTCTGCCTAGGGCTCCAGAAGACCTAAGAACTGATCTGGTCCATACTTTACAAAATAAAACAACTGACGCAGTCTCTTAAAAATCAAGTGTAAGTATTGATCTAAGCAGGGCGGAATTACAGATAGGCCAACAAGACCGTGGCCTCTGGCTCCCGCAAAATGGGGGGGGGCCCAAAATGTGAAGTAGCATACAAAAATTAAAACAAAAAACTAAGCAATATTTTTTTTTTGCTTTTATAAAATGGCGCCTCAAATGTTTGTTTGCTTAGGGCTCATAAAATTGTAAATCAGGCTCTGAAACTAATAATGTTATTCAATTAGCTGGTGACAGGGCAACTTCTGAATTTAAAAAAAAATATGCTATGGGTTGTGTGCTTGTCGAACATATCCATTTTGGGGAATAATGTTGGATACTTAAAAACCAATAAAGATACATGTATATACATTGTATACACAGATCAATAATCGATTTTTAAACTTTTAGAATGAGAACTAGTTTATCGTTTATTTTCTTATTATGACCTTCATTCGACTTTACCAAAACAAGTTGATAACCACGCCTCTAAAAACAAGGCATGTGATCTAGCACGTCATTCGTAAAAAGGTCCACAATCACTACTAAACTATAGTTCGATATACAGAACTTTAATCCGTGAATTTGAATCGATAAACTTTGTTATAGCTAACGCTTTCTCATGTCAGTTCAAACATTTAATAAGCACGGTGAACAAAGGTGTAGATGTTTGTCTTATTTTTATTCTTTCATGCAGATATAGGGGAAGAAAGATAAACAAGAGATAAGAATACTTTATTCTATTTGAAATTAAATTTAGACATGTGAAGTACAGGGAATCAGCGTGAATAAAAGAAAAAAAAACTTTATGTCCATGAAATCTCTAAATCCGAGATTGTTCCAAACTAATTTTTGGATATGGTTCAGCTTCCATAAAAATTGAAGCTGTACCGGACTATGGCTGGGGTGCAGTGTCTAACAAAAACTTTGTTAGTACTATATTTTGTACACACTTGACCAAATGAAATAAACTTTGTTAGTACTATATTTTGTACACACTTGACCAAATGAAATAAACTTTGTTAGTACTATATTTTGTACACACTCGACCAAGTGAAATAAACTTTGTTAGTACTATATTTTGTACACACTTGACCAAATGAAATAAACTTTATTAGTACTATATTTTGTACACACTCGACCAAGTGAAATAAACTTTATTAGTACTATATTTTGTACACACTCGACCAAGTGAAATAAACTTTATTAGTACTATATTTTGTACACACTCGACCAAGTGAAATAAACTTTATTAGTACTATATTCTGTACATACTCGCCCAAGCTCCCATACATTTAAAAGTAATGCTGAAGACATCTGTTATTTGTGTTTCAAACCAGCTATTTTCTTGGATTTTTTTATTATTTTTTTTTTGGAGAAAAATCACACAATTTCAAAGACAGCTATACAATTTCTTAATGTGTGGATATTCTAAGATATAAACCAATAAAAAACAACAAAACAAATAAGAAAGTAAGGTTAAAATCAGCATCGAAAACAAAAAATAATCGACTTGAACTAAGCCCACATGTAAAATACGGGTAGACAGCACATAGAGAAACATACACCCACAAACTGAATGGCGTGGTGGAGTGAGTTCACGTGCATGTTTGCAAGGGCGTGTTATGATTAGATCCTCAGTATGGGTAAAGTCTTCGAGATGCCGAATCCTTTATATTTTTCCCCCTTAAAAAATAACCTTACTCCAACCTGGAGATTCACCCAATTATGGTGCCACCCACTACAAAAAAGTACCAAGAGTAGGGTAAGGGGGGGGTCCAAATCCAAATGCCCTCCCGGGCCTAAACTTGAGGGGGGGGCCCCACATTTTTTTTTTACATTTAATAATAAGTACATTATCTTATGTCATGGTGTCGAATGTCAAAATGCAGGGGCCTCCAAAGAGACCAAAACCCCGGGACCCCAAATCCACTAAATACGACAATTGCAATTGCTCGTCAGACTATTAGATCTGGACTGCACTCTGCTCCTCACCGCCACTCCCCCGATCTGCTCTTAGACCGGCATTTTTTTTTTTGTCTAATGAACGAATCTAATGTAACCAGCAATTCGAAAAGTTTGCCCACCCCTAGGCATGTTTTTGAAACATTCGAGAAATATAGTTTGCCTTGTTACCATTGAGTCACCTAAAAACTTCCTTCATAAACTCGTTATCAATGCCGGTGTAAACAAGCGGCGAGTACAAATGTCGAAAGCTATGTGTGAAGTCCCTGTAAGGATGAGATGAAATCTCTTAGAGACTTTAAACCACTAATGGGGCGGTCTTTTATGGTGCCCTTCTTTCATCCCCGCCATAGTCCACCATTGAGGCATATATAGAGAGATATATCGAGAACTTGAGCCGAGACCTGAAAAATATCCTTGGTCGTCAACGGAGATCGAACAAAGTACCTTCAGGTCGACAGATAGATAGATAGATAGATATAGATTTAGATATATATATATATATATATATATATATAGATAGATAGATAGATAGATATAGATTTAGATATATATAGATAAATAGATAGATAGATAGATATAGATTTAGATATAGTACTTAGATATATATATATGTGTGTGTGTGTGTGTATGTATATATTGAAAAGAATGAATTCTTTCGTAATAAGAAAACAAAGAATTAATTCTCGAACAACTTCGTCCATGTAAATAAATAGTAGGCAAACCGTCCATCTCGAAAGATGATGGTAGCGCACTGGTTAGTCATCTAGTCGTTTTTTTTTTGATAGCAGGTTCTTGAGTGGCTCAGCAGACCGATCCTGGACTGGCAGACTCTTCCACAGTGGCCACAAATGAAGCTGAGTGGGGGACCGAGGGCCTGTTTCTGTCTTACGGTCTTCCTTCTCTGTCTTTTGGTCTCCTGCTGTCGGTTCCTTACTTGTTCACCATTAAGAATGCCTTTGTGAACAGCCTGACGCCACCCACTCCGGTCGTCGGCGAGCTGTTCCCAATTGTCGAGGCTGATGCCGGTCAGTTTGAGGTCGCGTTTGCAGACATCCTTGAATCGCAGTTGCGGGCGACCAGGGGGGCGATGCCCGGTGGCGAGCTCGCCATATAGGATGTCCTTTGGTATGCGTCCATCTTGCATTCGATGCACATGACCCAGCCAGCGTAGACGCCTTTGGTACAGAAGGAGATACATACTCAGTGAGCTGGCTTGTTTGAGCACGGCAGTGTTGGTGATTTTGTCCTGCCATCTGATGCCAAGGATGCGACGGAGACAGCGGAGGTGAAAGCTCTCGAGTCGATTTTCCTGTTTGGTATAGGTAGTCCAGGTTTCGCTGCCATATAAAAGAGTGCTGAGAATACATGCCTGGTATACCTTGAGCTTGGTGTTCAGTGTCAAATGTTTGTTAGTCCATATTCGTTTGCTTAGTCTGGCCATGACACTGGTTGCTTTGGCAAGCCTCTTGTCGATCTCGTCATCCAGGGACAGACTGCTGGTGATGGTGGAGCCCAGGTATGTGAATTTGTCGGTGACCTCCAGAACTTCATTGTCGATGGTGATTGAGGGTGGAGCTGGGATGCCTTGACCCATGATGTTGGTTTTCTTGATACTGATGGTCAGTCCGAATTCTATGCATGCTTGAGCTAGGCGATCCATCAGGAGCTGTAGGTGTTCCTCTGTGTGTGCTGTCAGGGCTGCGTCATCAGCGAACAGCATGTCTCTGATAAGGATAGTGCGGATCTTGGTTTTTGCTCTTAGGCGGGCCATGTTCAGCAGCTTCCCATCACTTCTGGTATGTAGGTAGACACCTTCTGTAGAGTCTTTAAATGCGAAATTCAGCATCATAGAGAAAAATATGCCGAATAGTGTAGGCGCTAGAACACAGCCTTGTTTTACTCCGCTTTTGATTGTAAAGGGTTCTGAAGTGTCCCCGTCGTAGCTGACTACTCCCTGCATATTATCGTGAAAGGAGGTTATGATGTTGAGTAACTGAGGTGGACATCCGATCTTCTTCAGTAGCAGGAACAGGCCGCTTCTGCTTACTAAGTCAAACGCCTTGGTTAGGTCGATGAAGGCGATGTACAGCGGCATCTGCTGTTCTCTGCACTTCTCCTGGAGCTGACGCAATGAGAATATCATGTCGACAGTGGATCTTTCTTGTCGGAAGCCGCATTGTGATTCGGGGTACACGCGGTTTGCGAGAACCTGAAGACGGTTGAGAACCACGCGTGCAAAGGCTTTGCCTACAATGCTCAGCAATGAAATACCCCTGTAGTTGTTACAGTCACTGCGATCCCCCTTATTCTTGTACAGAGTGACTATCTTGGCGTTGCGCATGTCTTGCGGAACTCTGCCTTCCTTCCAACATAGGCAGAGGAGCTCATGGAGTGGCTCTAATAAGGCAGGTTTTCCGCATTTGATGATTTCAGGCGGGATGCCATCCTCACCCGGCGATTTACCACTGTTCAGGGCATCAATGGCTTTACTGAGTTCATCCATGGTAGGTTCAGCATCCAGCTCCTTCAGGACGGTCAAGTCTTCTATATCGTCCAATGCACTCTGTGTGACAGAGTTTTCACTGGAGTACACCTCTAGATAGTGTTCCACCCACCTGCCCATTTGCTTGCTTTTGTCAGTGATGATATCCCCTGATTTGGACTTCAAGGGTGCAGTCTTCTTTGATGATTTGCCAGTTGCTTGCTTGATGCCTTCATACATCCTCCTTATGTTGCCAGTCTCCGACGCTTGCTGGATGCTATAAGCCAGTTGAAGCCAGTAGTCATTTGCGCAGCTACGGGCAGTCTGCTGGGCCTTTCTCCGAGCAGCCTTCAGCTCCAGAAGATTATGCTGACTTGGGTCGCGTTTGTAGCTTATCAGTGCTTTTCTCTTGGCATCAATGACGGGCTCTAGTTCAACAGCGTTTGCCTCAAACCAGTCGGTATTCTTGTGCTCCTTTGTACCATACGTCAGAGCAGCAGCTCTGTAGATAGTGTTCCGGAGCGAATTCCACATATCTTCTGCATTCGACTCCTGGTTGCAGCTTTGCAGTTCCCCCAGCCTTGCTATGAACTCCTGGTTTTTGGCTTGGTTGGTGGTTTGACTGGTGTTGATTTTTGGCTGGCATTTCTTTTTGGAATGATGGAGTCTCTTGGGGCGCAGCTTTATCTTGGAGGCAATGAGGGAGTTGTCTGTATCGCAATCGGCGCTATGGTAGGCTCTGGTGTTACGGACGTTATTCAAAGAGTCGCGCCTGGTGATGATCAGGTCCAACTGATGCCAGTGATTTGATCTTGGATGTCTCCAGGACGCCTTGTGACATGTCTTGTTCTGAAAGTAGGTGTTTGTCACGCATAGGCCGTGATAGCAGCAGAGTTCGAGTAATCTCTGGCCGTTTTCGTTCATTTTCCCTATGCCATGGTGACCTAGCACATTTGACCAAGAGTCATGATCAGAACCAACACGAGCGTTAAAATCCCCCAGGAGGTAGAGGTGTTCCGAAGCAGGGACTGCGGCAATTGCGCTGTTTAATAGCTCATAGAACTGGTCTTTAGTCTCCGTGCTAGCTTGCATGGTTGGTGCATAGATGCAGAATAGGTTGGCGGTACCAGATGCTGTGAATAGACGCAGGGTAAGGATTCTCTCTGTGCCGTGAGAAGGAGGTTCAATCATTTGGAGCAGGGTGTTCTTTATGGCGAAGCCGACTCCGTGTTCTCTGGATTCCTCGACGTCTTTCCCCTGCCAGATAAATGTATAGTGTGCTTCCCTCAAAGATCCAGTCTCTGGGAGGCGCGTTTCTTGTAAGGCTGCCACATCGATGTTTAGTCTGTGCAGCTCAAGATCGATGACTGCGGTCTTGCGGAAGTCATCGATTTTCTGTAAGTCATCTGTCAGTCCAGTGCGCATAGTGCGCACGTTCCAGCTTGCAATGCGGAGAGCTGGAGACTCCGTCTTTATCTTTGAATGTCTTCCTGGTGCATTTGGTAACGATCTGCCTGTTGAGCTGCGCTCTAAGCTCCAGGCACCCACTGGAGCAGGCAGGCCGTGGCGGGTCAACACCTTATTGGCCGGGGGCTGCCCAGCTTAAGGCGGGCGGTAGTTGACCAGTGGGACTACGAGGGACCCTCCCACCATTGAAGACAGCCCGTGGCGTCCAGCTCTACGCCAATTGAGCAAGGACTTATAACCCGTAGACTGCTGTCTTCTTGTTTGTGCTCTCGCCGTGAGGCGAGACTGGAGTAACGTCTCCAGAGCGCAGGCCTGGGCGAAGTTTGTGGAGGCCTTGCGCTGCCCAGACAACAGGGCCTCCCTCTCGGCTTTGTCGACGGGGCCCAAGGGGGTGCAAAGCACCACGCTTGGAGACGACTCGGCTGCAGAAGTTGCCGGAAGGACATCATGAATGGTGTACATCCGTCTTAGGGACCCCGGCTCCTGATTTTTCCTCGGGGTTGACTCCCGAAGCCTTTTCCATGGTTGGGTTAGCCTGCAAGGCAGCAGCGGTTTGAAATCAGGGTTTTCCTTCCCCTAGATGGGTTGCCCTCCCAGGCTGACGAGCCCCAACTGCCCGAAGCGGCTGGTTTTGAGGCGCCAGTGGCCGCCTTTGCCCCTTCTCCTGTCAGTAGAAGCAGTTTCGCCGGGCTTGAAATAAGCCACACGAGCAGGCCAGGAGCTGGACTTAGCTGTCAGAGGCTATATGAGACGCACGCCATGAGGGGAGCATTTTATAGGCAGTGGGAGCTTATCCCCTACCACCGCCACCCCGGCTATGACAGCCATTGAAACCAATGTTAATACCATGTTAATAACTGAATTATAAACACCGCTAACAAAACATAGAAAAACTAAATTACATTCCAGGCTGCACTTATGTATTGCAGTGTTTACCTTGTGATGACAGTGTCTTCAATTGACTTTCAGTGTAGGGTGACGTGGATAAGGCCAGATTTAGAGCAGGCACTGTCTTAACATACGTTACAATGACTTGTCATTTAAAGAAAGAATAAATGGGTGGTCTGAACGTATTACATGATTTATTTACGTAATGTTCACAGCTGAACTGTCAGACTCAATCTTCCCCTATCAAGTTATTCTCTACAAGGAACTTAGGTTTCTGTTATCCTGGAGCTATAACAGCACTCATATCATCTTCAGGACGGGTGTTCAGACTAACGGTAGAGTAATAAATGTACACTTAAACGTTATACCATATATATATATATATATATATATATATATATATATATATATATGTAACATATAACATATATAATGTTAAACATAAACAACAAAATTAACGTAATGTGTCAGTTGTAGATTACCTTGCATTATTATAAGCGAGTGTTTTTATACGATATATTAAAACATAGAACAACATGAACGCCCCTTAAGTCAGATATTGTATTATAACAACAGGGTGTCGCTAACAGTTTTTTTGAGACAGAAGGGGGGTGGTGTGGTGTTGAGGGTGCGACTGTTTTCTGTAGGTCTCGGGTTTGATCCCCTCTGAGAGACCCGAAATTTGTTCACGTTCACCTAACTTTAAAGGGTACCTGACATTTATTAAATGGAATTTCGGGCATTGTGCTAGACACCTACGAATGTCTCCCGCGATGCCTCTTCGGCCATTGCACACACGGCTGTCAGGGCAGTGAAAAAAGAAGGTCAGGACAAATGCTAAATATATAAGATATGAAATAATTATACAGGAGGGGGAGATGTAGAAGGGGAAAAGTTGACAGTTGAGTTAGTTTTAACAGACAAGGTTAGATACATGACACAACAACAAGCGTGCGGGGTATGATGGAGCTATAACAGCACTCATATCATCTTCAGGACGGGTGTTCAGACTAACGGTAGAGTAATAAATGTACACTTAAACGTTATACCATATATATATATATATATATATATATATATATATATATATATATATATATATATATGTAACATATAACATATATAATGTTAAACATAAACAACAAAATTAACGTAATGTGTCAGTTGTAGATTACCTTGCATTATTATAAGCGAGTGTTTTTATACGATATATTAAAACATAGAACAACATGAACGCCCCTTAAGTCAGATATTGTATTATAACAACAGGGTGTCGCTAACAGTTTTTTTGAGACAGAAGGGGGGTGGTGTGGTGTTGAGGGTGCGACTGTTTTCTGTAGGTCTCGGGTTTGATCCCCTCTGAGAGACCCGAAATTTGTTCACGTTCACCTAACTTTAAAGGGTACCTGACATTTATTAAATGGAATTTCGGGCATTGTGCTAGACACCTACGAATGTCTCCCGCGATGCCTCTTCGGCCATTGCACACACGGCTGTCAGGGCAGTGAAAAAAGAAGGTCAGGACAAATGCTAAATATATAAGATATGAAATAATTATACAGGAGGGGGAGATGTAGAAGGGGAAAAGTTGACAGTTGAGTTAGTTTTAACAGACAAGGTTAGATACATGACACAACAACAAGCGTGCGGGGTATGATGGAGTTTTGTTAAGTTTGAAGGAGGTTGCGAATTGGAACAGAGGAAGACGTTAGTTGAAGTGATTTGTTGTATTCAAGGAGATGATCATTGGTAAATTAATTAAGGTGTCATTCAATTGTGTGGGCGTGATGTTTATCGTTTTATATTTACTAAATGGTTAATTCATATTATAGATTTCAATAGAGTGATTTTTGATTGGTTTGATGGAAAAGTTTGTAAACATGTATTGATTTTGTGTAATGATGGAGCACGCGTCATTACTGACAACGGTTATGTTGGGGAGGAAAAAAGTGTACTACAAAATAAATTCCAGTAAGATGTTTATATTATCCAGGAGATACTTTCTCTGTGGTATTATAAACTTTCCAGGTTACGCTGGTATCGGTATTTCTCCAGATGACAAGATGACCAATTCTGACACGGCTACTGGATGGGTGATTGACGGTCATGGTAACTTTTCTGTAGTCATAGATATATTTATAACAGATCAAATCTTTTAATATTAGTACCAGAACACTGACCAACGTATAGTCTTTAAAACTGATCACACCTTGTAATTTTAGTGCCCGAACACTGACACATCGACTACATTTATAACAGACTACATTGTGACATAATGAGAGATATACAAAACATTGCCAGCATTTTACTCCCTGTATACAAGAAAACAGGTTCTAAGTATCAACAAGTCTGAATTCACTCTTGGAGAAGCTTGACACATAATTTTTTATGAAAACTAAATATAATTTTTAACTGAATGACTATGTTGAAATATATTTTTATTACTTCCAAAATGTTTGCATCTTTAAACAAAAAGAAACCAGAAACATAAAAAAGACCTAATTCTATTTTATAAGAGACTCATATATACAATAATACAAGCTGTGAGTATCTAATGGTCTCCAACCATAAAACTACAATCAAATAGTTATATTTATAAACGTGAGCATCTGTATACATCAGACATTTATGCAGGGTTTTTAACAATACTCATAAATTATATTGTCAATACCAATACCGATACTTATGAAAAGAGTAAACCCAATACCCATACAAATACTCAAGTAAAAATGTATTGCCAAAATCGATAACAATACAATATCAATACTTTTGAGAACGAAAAAATACCAAAATATTATTATTTAACATATAAAGTGTGTAAGTGTTTCAAGTTTATGTATAACTGACAGATCGATCAAAAAAGGAATAAAGTTTTCTTTTCTGTCGTTCATTGAAACATTGAACAAATAGTTGATAGAAATAAAGTCAATGAATGTAAGAATATAAACATAACATTTATAGACTTCGGCGCGCAAAGCAAAAACTTCAAAAGAAAATTAACATTTAATTTTTCCTCCAATTCGCCGACCGTGGTTGTATTGGTGGGGAGGTGGGTGGTGTTTATATTGGTAGGGTTATTATCTATGATTACTAGTAGTGGTTGAATTTATGTAGATTACTTTTAAAATAAGGTATTAAAATCGCTTTTTCGGCAAATTTTTTTTCTGAATTGTATGAACAGTACAATTTTTTATTTTGATATTTTTATTCAAAACTGATAAACATACAAATAAGTTTGGGTTATTATATACATATATATATATTTCTACCGCTGTCTATCACTACTAATATTATGCTCTGACTAATTGCTAGAATATTAATAGACTATAGTGGACTTCGTTATACTCCCACTTCCAATCTCTACGATAACCTCAGCCCAATTCCCTCCTCTATTTAAAAATCTACTGTCCCTAATCGCTCTAACGCTCTCCCACGCCCCGTTTCTTAAACGTTCCCATCAAACTTAAGTCACCTTCTTGGTGGACTGGCTAGTTTTAAAAAAAAAAAGAAAATTAAAATTTTAGACCCCTTTGCCACCTTCAGTTTTGTCCGGTGATTTATCTGTTTCTCAGTAATGTTATTTGACCTGTACATTAGGGTGGAGTGAAAAAAACTTTTTTTTATTTTTTATTCTAATAGCTCAAAATGGTTGCCAAATGGTCTAAGTAGTTATGGCCTAAAATATCTTTTATGTAGTGTAACGTTTACCGGTGCCCCAAAGGACTTCAAATTTTAAAGTATACACGCTTTAAAACATTATAACAATTTTGAATGAAATCAACATCTCAATAGAGATATTCGTTATGTTAATGTGCAAATATGAACTGCTGAACTAAATTAGGTTTATGAATGAACAATTTAACAATTTACAATAAGTCAGGATCGTCGATGTTTCTTAAGGCGGGAGACAAATAACGTGACAGGAAGATGGTGCCTATCACCATCTTTGCACGACGGTTTTGTTTTAATGTCAAACCCTACTGTGCATGCTCTCCCTACTCTCGGAACGACGGCTAAATTATCGCATGTTCAGTCCCTACCCTGATTCACTAGAAATTGTAACGAATGTACCCTCAAAAAAGTAACCTTTGATTTAACCCCTCGATGATATACTTAATATATTATCCTACATTCTAAACAATGTGTGAGTACCCTGTTCTACACACTAACATTCTTAGTTTTGAAATAGAATCTAAAATTATTTTTGTTTTAAATTTAAATATTCAAGTAGACACCAACTTGAAATGTAAAAGATGTTTTCATTATTGTTATTATTTTTGTCTTTAACCTTTAGGCAGATACTCAGTCATTACTTGATATTACTGAAAAGGATATAAAATATACATATGATATAAATTATTTATGTAAAGATTAACACAAATTTCCATAATAACTGATATTGATGTATTCTATTTTTAACAGAGTTCTCAAGTCTCTTGGTAGAAAGTGTAACTGACACAACGTAAAGATACACTTGGAGGTAAAATATATTTTTATAAACAAAAATATGTCACTTGTGTAATGTAAAACATACTATCTAAATATATATTCTGATTTCCTTAAAAATAAAAATATTGACATATTTTGTTTTTTTATACATTTGCAGGTGATTGAAAAAACAAGCAATTAAGCCTGTTCCATTCTGGACACAGGACGTGTTAGCGCATTTTAACGTATGCTATCTTTCAGTAAATATTTGTAAATTTTGGAAATGTTTATAAATTCAATTGTGTAATGCCTATATCTGTAAAAAAAAAATTATAAAGACGTTTCTTCATATTTGAAAAAAAATTATTTTCTCTTAAATCTAACTACAAGTGGTTTGTGGTCAGTGAAATAGGACTCATAATTGAAAACATTCGAAATTATAGTCATTTAATCGTCCGAAAACTCCGTCAATTGTTGCATAGCTCTGATATTTTCAATTAAACTCAGAACACAAGCTTACTATTTCATTTGATGAGTTTCTTAATAAATCTTGGTGAAACTACGTGCTGCAGTATTTCGCACCAAATGAACGGGCTATTGAACGTACAAGGTGTATATATAATACATAAGCCCCTTAGGAGCCCTGAAGCCCGGCCCTCAGAGGTCCTATCGCGAAATGAACTTTTGATGTACACATGGCAGGCCAAGACCTACAAAATGATATATACATCATGGGTCAAGGACTTATAGTTGCTGAGATATAGCGCTCCTTTATTAATATAGCTTATATAGTAAAAAACGGTACTAAGGCCCCTTTTACGGCCCTGAGAGGTCAGATCGCGTAATGGAAAAAGTCATTTCTTGGCAGGCCAAGACCTACAAAATGATATATACATCATGGGTCTAGGACTTATGGTTGTTGAGATCCAGGGTGATGACGGACGGACGGACAGACAGACAAAACGGGGACAATAGAGCATTTTTTTCGAAAATGCTCTAAAAAACTCAGATGTCAGAAGTTAGAAAAATTGAATTAATGAAATAATAGAAGATTAATTTAATGATAAGTTTTTTTAGTACAGAAATTGTGGGTTGATTTGTACTTTGTTGGAAGTAGTTTTTATTCAAAAATTCAATTTAACTTTATATTGAAATGTATTTATTTAAATTAACTAGCCTGAGTTGGAATATTTTCAGTTGTAAGCTATAATATTATTTTTATGAATTATTGATTTGTTTATTTCAGATTTAAAATTGTATTACAGCTGAGGTCTAAAGTCAATTGGTGTACAGTGAAACTCACAAATTGGACAATCAACTTTATGGTAAAATCAAACACAATTTATAAATATTGATAATATTGGTGTAATATAACAGACATAATATGTGTTTAGCAAGTTGAAATATTTTTTTTATTTTAATTTGTAAGTTGATTTGTCCGTTCCAGGTGATCATGAAACTCAGGTGTCAGAAGGTGGAGAAGCTGATCTACACAAATATCTTATTGGCTGTACGAAGAATCCAGGCCATAGAGATTTTATACCTGTTGATACATTCACCTTAAACCATCTACCTGAAGTTCATCGTGACAATGATTTGTATGAACTGATCAAAGTTACAGCTGACCAGACAGTCAGAGTTGATGTTAAAATGACCAGTCCTAACAGACCAGAGTTTTGGCCAGACACAAAATTTTTATATCCATTTTACAACGTAAGCGATAAAACAAACTTAAGAACAGGAAGTGGATGGGTGAGTGAAGTGGACACGTTTACAGATGGAGGTAGTGATATAGATGGAGATGAATATTGGAGAAACTATACAACATGTTGGTGTAAACAATGTCGACATTCAGACACAGCCAGCCACGTGTGGTGGGAATTCGATGTGCACACAAAAACAAATGTGGTGTTTGATGACACGGAGGCCAGTCACACATCCTTGAGATTGTTTTATGATAAAGAAGACAGTCCAGTGGTCAGTGTTGATCAGGTCAGTGTTGTTAGTGTTAACATTGAGAGAGACATGTGTAGGTTGCATTGTGTGACATGTAACAAAAATATTGGAGAAAAACTGTACATGTTGTGGTGGCATTATGTTGATGTCTGGAGGAAAGTCTGGAACAAATTCTTTGAATCTCAAGATCTGTACAACTTGAACTTTATAGTGAAACATCCTCATGGATGTGGTAAACAGGTCAGTGTTGGTCACTGGGTGGACAGATACGAGGTGGGTGATTTCAAAAGATTTACCTACACAACATGTACATGTCCATGTAGTATTGGAGCCACAGTTCATTGTCTGGGGTATAGTGATGGTGGTGTTGGTGGTGTGTGGTTGTATCAACTTGTTCACAGTGGAAGTTTAAATTCTAAACTTAATTACAGCGGGACAGGTCATGTCTGGTGAGTTGTTTATAAACAAACAATATCGCGGTGTTGTGTTTCATTTGTATGTCATTCTATTATATTATGATATCAACATAAACATTTCTTGTTTTTTTTATCATTGTCATTAATATATTTATCTATTCTAATGTTGTTTGTTTGTTATTGTCATCAATATATTTATCTATTCTAATGTTGTTTGTTTATTATTGTCATCAATATATTTATCTATTCTAATGTTGTTTGTTTATTATTGTCATCAATGTATTAATCTATTCTAATATTGTTTGTTTATTATTGTCATCAAGATATTTATCTATTCTAATATTGTTTGTTTATTATTGCCATCAATATTTTTATTTATTCTAATGATGTATATTAATGTGTCTGGATTCAAATATTTTACACTTTCAATGAAACTTTCAATTGGTCAATATTATTGTTTATCTTTGTTTAGTTTTTTTCTATCACGTGATGTTTTGTTGATTTGTTTATTAAATCAGTTTGTAGATATTTACAGTAAATATATAAACTGTTACGTCAAAAATGAAAATGACAAGAAAATAAAATTATTTTAATAAAAAAAGATACATCGAAAATAGTTACACAATCGACTGAACTATATCAGATTGTGTAAAACTGAACAAATGTGAATGTACTTTGGTCAGTCCAGTAATAATAAACGATATTTATATAATGAATCAACAACAATAAATTAAACTTTATGGTTCATAAATTGTAAGCAAAGAAATAAATATATTACTTAAAAAAATATTACGCAAAAAAAAAAATTCGCAATCAAAAGGGAATAATTATTAAATTATTTACTTTTCACAGTCAGATTTCAGTTGTCTCCAATAACTTTTATAAAAAAAAATCTTCAATAACACTAAAACATGTTTCTTAAAAAAACAGAAAAAAAAAAACATTAATGTTGTACGAATTAAACAAGCAATTTAAGTCTTTTCCGTTTCGCACAAAGGACATTTTAGAGCATTTTTGCCGAACGAAATCCGTACTTTTTCCGTGTTTTGATAAATAGAGAGGGAAGAAATCATGTTGAATAACTGTTACAAAAATAAATAATGATTACGCCCCTTTGATTAGCTTTTATTATTTATATTTAAAATATAAGCAAAAACGGTACCTAGGAAAGTCTTTTTTTTCGGCCCTGAGATGTCAGATCGCAAAATGGACTTGTGATGTACACTTGGCAGCCCAAGACCTAAAAAATGATATATACATCATGGGTCTAGGACTTATGGTTGCTGAGATCTAGGGCGCTCCTATGTTAATATAGCTTATATAGTAAAAAACGGTAATTTACAAGCCCCCTTTTACGGCCCTCAGAGGTCAGATCGCGAAACGGACAAAAGTCATTTCTTGGCAGGCCAAGACCTACAAAATGATATATACATCATGGGTCTAGGACTTATGGTTGTTGAGATCTAGGGTGATGACGGACAGACAGACAGACAGACAAAACGGGGACAATAGAGCATTTTTTTTCGAAAATGCTCTAAATAAGAACAGCAGAAATGAGGACTTTTAACACGCCGTGAAACTATCTGTAAAGCTTCCTGCTGCTTTAAGATCCTCGTTTGGTTATGTCTATAATTATACAACCACAATATACACAATCTTATACCTAAACCATCAACTCTCTCTAATCAAGATCTAAATATAACACTGGTTAACAGTGACTTTATTTCCAGTGATATTTGAATCATTTTATACAAAGTCAACTATGCTGATTTAGAATATGTAAGTGTTTTTGCTAGATTGGCTCTTTTATACGAGATAATTAAAATTAATTAAATAATGTATGCACCGTGTTTTAAAATTATCAAGAATTGCATGAAGTAAAATAGTACACTAACAAATATAAGTGAAACGGTTAATAGTCATGCAGAAATGTGTTCAAAAATATGTGTAATAGTGTTATAGAAGAAAACATTTTCATTTGAAAAACTAATTATGTCTAATTAATTAATTAATTAATATGTTAATTGTCTATGGTAATGCATTAGCAAATTGCTGTTTGCTCGACTTCCTTTTGTGTGTGTAGTTGGAGCAATTGCGCTGGAGGCTCCAACAGTAGTCAGCAATCATATGTATGTCCCATCTTCCTTGATATCTCTTCTCCATCACCCTCATATCCTGATGGAACCTCTCGCCTTGTTCCTCACTGAAGTTCCCAAGGTTACCTGGAAATTTGTTTAAATGACTGTGCAGGTAATGTACCTTGATGCTCATATTTGCTCCAATGTTTCTGAAGTTAGAGAGCATATCTTGCACCAGTTCTTCGTAATTCTCTGCTCTGTTATTACCTAAGAAGTTCCTAACAACTAAAAGAAAACTGTTCCATGAAGAAGCTTCAACGTGATCCATGAAATTAGTAAAATTTCGATCGTTGATAAGTTTTCGAATCTGAGGACCGTCCAAAATCCCAGCTTTCAGCTTCTCCATGCTCAATCCGGGGAATGATATGTAAAATACAAATTGTTTCATGAAACCTAATTTGATATGAAGCGGTGGGAGAATAATCTTTTTTTTTTGTCAATCAGTGACTTATTGATGATATTTTCTTTACCTACAGTCATGGTTTCCCATGCAGGCCATGTCACTCTTGTCCAATGATCTTGCCTTGCCCTGCTATCCCAAAGGCACATGAAACATGGGTATTTTGTGTATCCTGACTGCTGCCCAAGCAAGAAGTTTACCATTTTTAGATCAACACAAATTGACCACTGATGCTCATAATAACGGACTTTCTGCAATACTGTTTTGATATTCTTATACTCTTCTTTAAGTTTTTTGAGTGAGCAATGGGAAGAGATGCATAAAAGTTACCATTGTGTAACGGAACACATTTCAAGCTTCTGATGGAACTGTCTATAAAAAGACGCCAGTCTTCGGAATGGTAGTCTTGTAGTCCCATTTGGAGCAGAAATCCAGGGATGTCATTACAGTAAATAAGATCTTCCTCTTGGCTGAAATATGGAAGAAGAAACTCTTCTCTTTTCCGATAAACTGTTGTTTTAACTTCTGGTTTGAAAAAATTTCTTTCATTGAGCCTGGACGTTAAAAGCTCAGATGCTTGCTTGGACAGATTTAGGTCTCGTATCAGGTCATTGAGTTCTTCTTGGCTGAATGGTTGAGGTGTTGAAGAACTTCCTTCGTAATCGCTTCCACTGTTTTCACCTGCCAAAAACTCCAGATCTTGCCCCTCGTCGGAGTCTGATGGTGAAAGCTCTAATAATTCAGTAAACACTGGTATAGGAACTTCACTGCTACGTGGAATTGGACTTTTTGCAGATTCAAGATCAGGATAATCCCACTTAGATTTCTTGTGGCGATTGAAGCCTTTAACATTCACAATACAAAAATAACAATCACCAAAATGGTATTTTGGCTCTTGCCATACCATTGATACACCGAAACTTAGACTTTTCTTCTCACCATTTGTCCACTGCCGAAGGCTCTCCACACAGTTTTTGCAGACCTTATGGGCAGCCCAAAACTTGTCTTGGTCTCCCAGCTTCACACCAAAATAAGCCAAATATGCCTGCTGCACAAATTCGGTTATATTTCTTCTTTGCTTTTAATCATGTATTCTCCACAGATGTATCAGAATACATTCAGATTATTTTTGCAGCATCTTTGTGATGAACCTATGATGTCTTTAGAAAGCAGCTATAAAAGAGAAAAAAATAAACCAAGTTATAACTTGGTATAGTTAAATTAAACTGTAAGTAATATAATACAATCAATCTTCGAATTAAAACTATACAATGTGACGTAGTACACAAAATTTACTCACGAATTAAAACGAGATAGAGAGACAAATATTCTACAAACTTCTCACGCGACCGCGCACTCGTTAATCGATCTCAACTTCTTGGTTATGTCATAACGCCATGACGTCATCGAAATATATAATCTCTGCGGTTCGTGACAAAAATCAAATATTTCCAACCTCCTTCATGTTTCAGAAATAGCACTGTAAAACTTCAGATATAATAATTTCAATAAGACACAACAGACACCAAACTAATTGCATTTGCTTTACATAAAGGGTACAATCATATTTTCAAGGGTGTCCATTATCTCATAAACTATAGCCAATTCAGCCAAAGCAGTGGCAGTTTTGAAATCAATTTTTTTTTGGAGGGCTGTGTAATGATTCAAAATATTATTTATACAATTTATCCAGGAAAGCAAAGAAATAAAAATTGTTAGTTATTAATTGACTAGAAATATTTCAGTCTGCGCAGCCAGTTACAGCCGGTAAGGGTATTCGTTCTGGCATGACTGGTGTTGCGTGCTGGTATTTCTTTTGGTTACAATCACGATTTACAAACACCAAACAACAGAAGAGTCAAATGCAGGCTTTGTATTTTCCTTCTTTAATCTTAATGTTTATCTTACAACATCAAATCTTTACATCAAAAGTTCATAACATCACATAATCCAATAGTCTCTAACGCCTTTTATATATCTCTACTGCTGTCTTTTACTACATAAATTATGCTCTGACTAACTGCTAGAATAATAGAAGCTATAGTGGACTTCGTTACATCTCACGTCCACTCTCTACGCTCGCCTCAGCCCAAATTCTTCTACTCTATTTCAAAACCTACTTTTATATCATTGGGCCCTCTCGATCTGTCCCCATAACTCAGAGTCAGTTGTCAAACGCATGTGTGGGAACTACAAACTACCTACCATTCCACGAACAGAAAAGGTATGCAAGTCACGGTCACTCTGGTATACAAACGTGATACCTGTGCTGACCTACAGTAATTAAATCAGGAGGGGACAACAGCTGGAATGCGGGGGAGGGGGACGGGATGGGGGGGGGACTGGTGCGTCCGTTTTCACTATGTCCCTCGTCACGGCTATTGGTTTGATCCGTGACATACATTTTATTAGGAGAAGATGTGGTGGGGTTGATGCTAATACAGTCCGTGGCAGTCCGGTGATTTATCTGTTTGTCCAGAATGTCAGTTGACTCTCTCCCTACTCTCGGAATCATATATCAAGTCCCTAACCCAGGTCGCTAGAAAACGTAAAGACAGATTTACTTTATATATTATCCTACATTCTAACCACTATGTGAGAACCATGTTCTCCACAACTGGATAATGGGGTAAATATGTCTAACCCATACAATGGTATTCAGACACACATATCGGCTGTAACTCAAAGTGTTAGATGTTTATTGTTGTCACAAGCTAGCAGATAGACAATTTGATGGCCTTTGTTTTGGTCCCAAACTGAATACAAGAGGTCAATATTTATTTTTCGGGGCCCTTTAGCATCAGGTCTAATACGGACGTACAGTAATTGGACCCTTAAGCATCAGGTCTAATACGAACGTACAGTAATTGGGCATTTTAGCATCAGGTCTAATACGTACGTACAGTAACTGAGCCCTTTAGCATCAGGTCTTATACGAACGTACGAACTTTAGAGGAGGTGGCCCTTTAGTATCATGTTTTTATATGAAGGTACAGCAAGGGGGCCTTTTAGCATCAGGTTTAATATGAACGTAGAGGAAAGGGACCCCTTTAGCTTTAGGTTTGATGTGGACGTACAGTAAGGGGGCCCTTTAACATTATGTTGATATGAAATTACTACCACCCAATGCAAGTTCCTTTGACTAAAACCCAATGCAAGTTCCATTGAATAGCACCCAGTGCAAGTTGCCTTGACCCAGCACCCAAAGTGAGTTCCCTTGCATAGAACCCAATGTTAGTTCCTTTGTCTTGCACTCAATGTATTTTTCTTTTGCCTAGCACGAAATGTTTTTTTTTCCTTTGCCTAGCACCCAATGTAATTTATTTTGCCTAGAATCCAAATGCTATTCCAATTGCCTATTATTAGTGATGCACAATCTGAACAATGCACTTTATTATTATGGGGTTTTCAAAACAAAAAACTTTCTATAGTTGTTTCGTTTAATTTTAGGGATGGTTTTTAAATTTTTCTTTCATTTTGATGATAATATACAAATTTCTATCTTTCTTACTGCCTCCCAGTAAATGATTTTACTAAAGCAAGCTAATAACCACGCCTCTAAAAAAAAGTCATGTGATCTAGCTTGTCATTCGTGAAAAGGTCCATAACCACCACTGAACCAGTGAGATAAAGTTCGATAAGCAGAAGTTTAATCTGTGAAGTTTAATCGATACATTTTTGATGTAACCAAACTTGCTCGTGTTAGTTTACAGATTTAATGAGCAAGATGATATAAGATTTAGATCTTTGTTTTATTTTTCATCTTGCACGTCGAGCTAAAGATAGTAATAAATAAGGCGATAAGAATAAATGTATGTAGTTTAAATTTTAAAGTCATGTAAAGTATAGAGAAATTGAGTGTACATAATAAAACAATATTGATGTACATGTACCATGAATTATCTAAATTTGAAGTTAACCCTAACTCCATCTCGGTAGTTGTTCAACTTCCACATCATCCGAGTCTATGGCTGGGGGGAGGGGGGCTGGGGGATGCTAAAGGGCCCATCATCCCAGGCCCTGAGTCTAAACATAGAAAATTTGTTAGAACTATATATATATATATATTGAGAGAGAGAAAGAGATGGAGAGATATAGATAGATAGATAGATAGATAGATAGATAGATAGATAGATAGATAGATAGATAGATAGATAGATAGATAGATAGATAGATAGATAGATAGATAGATAGATAGATAGATACTACAACAATTACGGTTCTAGGCCCAACATTTAATATTCACCGCCCACCCCCCCCCGTACATTTATCAGTCATGCCAAAGACGGTCCTGGTTTGTGTTCCAAGCCAGTTAATGGTATACATTACTATAGATTTCTCTATCTCTGTATTTTTTGATAAACTTTGTTAAAAACTGAGTCTCATACATCAACTCACGATCAATGCCAGCGTATTCAAGCAAAGATCACAAACGTCACAAGCTATAACAATCACCGTATGAAACTTCCCGGAGGCCTTTCAAAAGACTACGATTAGGGCTGACGAACATGAATGGGGGTTTGGATAAGACAGTGAATGTCCCATCGAACGTCAAACATCACAAAGAAAACCCACGACTGAAGTCCAGGGTCTCCTATCAGGGTTAGGTTACATTGTTACAAGTTTACATTGTTACAAGTTTACTTTGTATCACAACACTGGCCTATAAAACCAACCTCAGCTCTTGTTACGTGTTTGTTGCATCTTAAACACTTTTTAAAAATGATGCTGGCGATTGCCATCGCTTTCTTCCTCGTCTCAAATGGAGCCGCGTACAAACTTGAAGGTAAATTAAATGATTTTTGTTTATGTCCTTATCAAGGTGGCTATGTTAGGTAGATCTGCGTGATGTCGGGTATGAGTTCAACTCCCGGCGTCTAGTCACTTACCTCCCTTGGTACTTTCTTGGCCCTTGTACTATTGGTTATGGTGGGTATGAAACTGTAAACACCGTCCTATTAGAGCTTATATGATATTAGACAGGGGTGAGCAAACATTTTGAGCATGTGTGGAATGAAATGCAAATTTGAAAAATAATTTTTTATAAAATGTAAATGACATCACCACATTTTCTTAGACACGTAAAACATTCATCACTAACAGACGACATTTGGTAATTTTTTAGCCCGTCCTTCCTATTGCGCAGAAACAATTTACATTTCACCCATCAGAAATAACATTTTAAACGTCAACTCTAATAATATTCTACTGATAAACTAATGTAACATGTATGGTTTTGCTCAATGTTAAATTCTAATAGTTAAGCACATAATATAATGCATTAAATATACATTAAAAGGAAACTTTTCCTTGATAATAAAAAAAACAACAAAGAATTAGTTCTGGAACAACTTGATCCGTGTCAATAGACACCATGTTAAACTGAATGATAGACCGCTCATAAAAATATAAGGAAAACTGCTTTACATTCTTTTCAGGGTCGCAGTATGATATAGTATGTGGCGCGGAATAATTCTGTTGTATTGCATGGACAGTATCACATCCTTTTAGTTTTGATCACGAAAGAGTCCAATGATGATTACACTTAACATCCGAAAAAACATTTCGATAACGGAAGTAATGTAATATGATTTGTTCAAAATGAACACACACACACACACTTATATATACATATAAATCCGGATATACATATTTTAATTAATTATATATAGAAAACGATTTATGACGCAGCATATATTATAAACGTCCCCGAACGAAATGGATGATCGACGGAACCAATTTTGACAATAGTAGAGAAGCTATAATGTACATCACCAATTAGTCAACTTCACCGAATTTATTGAATAACAGCAATGGTTTAATGAAAAAAAAACTTTTTTAAAGGGAGCCGTACTAGACTCAAGGAAGAGCAGCATGGAATTGAAGAGCCGCATTAGGCCCCTCTCGTCTTTGACTCAGTTATTCTTTAAAAAAAAAATAATTTCAACTCTTCAAAACATATCTGCACAGCCCCGTATCGTGACATTCTACAGCAGGGGCCAGGCATTCTACAGCAGGGGCCAGGCAATAGCAGGGGTGGGGGGTGTTCAGGTAATACATTTTACTAAGTAGAACAAATAAGCAGAGATGGCCAGACAAAACGCAGGGGGGCCCGGCCACCTTCCCCCTTCCGCACGCTACGGGCCTGTATATGCAACACGTCCAGTTTAAAGAGATGATGGTCTGGTTGGGAACACTTTTATTCAGTTTCAATCTACACGTATGTGTGGCAGTGTTTACATTGTGATGTCAGGGTCATTTATTGACATGATGAAAGTAGTATCACGTGGGTGGGGCACTATTTAGAGCAGCCCCTGTCTTAACATGTCCTGCTATGACTTGTCATTTAATGAAAGAATAAAACGGTGGTCTAAGTGTATTACTTTTTAAGCCAACATGTTTTATGTACGTAATGTTCACAGGTGAACTGTCAGACTCAATATTTCCCTATCAAGTTATTCTCTACAAGAAACCCAGGTTTCTGTTATCCTGGAACTATAACAGTACTCACATCATCTTCAGGACGCGTGCTCAGACTAACGGTAGAGTGCTATTATATATAATGTTAGACATTTACAACAAAATTAACATAATGTGTCAGTTGTAGATTACCTTGCATTATTATAAGCTAGTGTTTTTAACCGAAATATTAAAATAAAGAACAACATGAAAGCCTCTTAAGTCAGATATTGTATTATAATAACAGGGTGCCGCTAACAGTTTTTGAGACTGATTTGGGGGGGGGAGGGTTGTGTGGTGTTGAGGGTGCGACTGTTTTCTGAATGTCTCGGGTTTGATTCTCATTGAGAGACCCGAGATTTATTTACGTCCACCTATCTGACATTCATTAAAGGGAATCTGGGCCTTTTGCAAGACACCTACGAATGTCTTCCGCGATGCCTCTTTGGCCATTGCACACACGGCTGTCAGGACAGAGAAAGTAGGTCAGAACGGATGCTAAATACCTGCAGAGTGTAAGGTCAGATATTACGTAATTAAACAGGAGGGGGGATGATGTAGAAGGGGAAAAGTTGACAGTTGAGTTAGTTTTAACAGACAAGATTAGATACATGACACAACAACAAGCGTGCGGGGTATGATGGGGTTTTGTTAAGTTTGAGGGAGGTTGCGAACTGGAACAGAGGAAGACGTTAGTTGAAGTGATTTGTTGTGTTCAAGGAGATGATCATTGGTAAATTAATTAAGGTGTCAATCAATAGTGTAGGCGTGATTTTTATCGTTTTATAATTACTAAATGGCTAATTCATATTATAAATCTCAATAAATTGATTTTCATTGATTTGATGGAAGTGTTTGTAAACGTGAATTCATTTTGCGTGATGTAAGAGCACGCGCCATCACTGACAACTACAAAAATATCTTCCATTTACAAGTTGATATGATCTGGGAAATAAACATCTCATACTTACATGGACATTATAAAAACAGTTTTTATCATATACAGGTTTAGACCAGAATACATATTAGAAGTTAAAAGATCATAGATTCCATTCCGGTAATTTTTTTTTCTTACAGGTTACCTTGGTTTCGGTATTTCTCCAGATGGCAAGATGGCCAATTCGGACATGGCTGCTGGATGGGTGGTTAATGGTCAGGGTTACTTTGCTGTAAGCATTGATATTGTAACAAAAACTTTAGATAGGTCTATACAATTTTAGAACCACTGTCAAACTCATGGGTCCAGGACACAGCCATATGTTTTGATAACTAGAATTCCAGCGGTTGATCTTTGTTTAGGGTAAAATTGGTTGTCACCACAGGTTATGACCCCACAGAGGTAGGTGACGATAGATGTAATGAGGGAGACAAAGAAATACTAGCCCATAGTGAGTTTTTAGCCGCACCAATCCATGGGCTGGAATAAGAGTCATTAATATGTAGATGAGTTAGAAAGGGTGTTAGGGAACCAATCAAAAGTTCTGGGCGTTTGGGGCACGTGATAATTCACCAACACATAAATAAGAGATGTAGCGGAAATTTCGTCAGACCGACGAAAGACCTAAGAGATACAGACCGACAGATCGACAGACTGACGATAGAGACATCAGGACACCAGTTGTAGAGATAGTCAGAGGAGAAGTTAGTGGAGAAATAATAGAGGCACAAGCTATCAAGTTTTTGAGTTTTACAGTACACAGTCAAAGTCTATTTTATTGAAGTATCTCTGAATAATCCTTTCGGGGACCCAGGATACTAAGTGTCAAAGTATGTCTGTATAATCCTTTCGGGGACACAGAATACTACGTGTTATATTGTGTACGAAGCATTTTTGTGAATACTGCTGCAACAGGTTCAGATTACATATGTTTTCTTATTGTTGAATAAATATAATTGAATCGTGGAATTTTGCCTCATTGATTGGTGTGTTGTTTGAGAGTGCAACGAGACTGAACGCTACTTAAGATTATAAACCAGTTATGATATCGGCAGCTACATAAAACCAGTATAGTTATCTGAAGCAGCAGTGAGGAACACACAGTGTTACCTTGGAGAAGCATTACATCAACAAGTACATAACATTATATACAAAAATATAGTGATACAGATATATTTATAACTGATCTTGATGTATAAGTGCTATGACATTGATATATTTATAACTGATCTTGATGTATAAGTGCTATGACATTGATATATGTATAACTGATCTTGATGTTTAAGTGCTATGACATTGATATATGTATAACTGATCTTCATGTATAAGTGCTATGACATTGATATATGTATAACTGATCTTGATGTATTAGTGCTATGACATTGATATATGTATAACTGATCTTGAAATACAGGTGATAAAATTTTTACTAAACAACTGTCTTTATAACAGACCAAATCTCGAATTGTAGATGATATAACGTAGGTATCTATAACTGATCACATCTTCTAATTTTAGTGCCAGAACACTGACTCACCGACTATTTTTAAAAACACAACACACATGTGACATAAAGTGAAATAAACACAAACATTGCCGTATACAGGTTCTCAGTATCAGCATGACGGTCTCCACAAATGGAGCAGTTGGGCTCATTATCCTGCGACCCTACGAGTATAAAAGCCACACATTAATCTCCATTCTTATGAGTGGCTCTAGAATCAAACATGGCCAGTGATATCGAGAAATATATATATATATATATATATATATATATATATATATATATATATATATATATACTTAATTTTTAACTGAATGACTGACTAGGTTGAAAATATTTTCATTACCTAAAAATTTTTGCAACTTGAATAGAACAAAAAAAAACAGCAACCTAATATTAGATCTATTTCTAATTGTACAACAGACTCATAACTAGAAACTATTTGTAGCTAGTGGTCTCCAGTCATAAAACCACCTTCATATAGCTATAATTGTAAACGTAAGCTTCTTTATGGATGTATGTTTTTAGAAAAGAGACCATTTCCGTGAACAATAGTTGGTGCATACCACTTTGTTGCACAGAATTGCACACGGTTTGGAAGAAACGACTTACATACTAAGGGGAAGTAATTATGTCCATACAATACACCAGAGTTATGTCCGCTCCACGGAATATTTAGCAAACAAGGTCACTGAAAAGAGTTTCCTTTAGTTTCAATATTGGCAACATGGGCGTATTCATGGGGGTGGGGCAAGGGGGGGGGGCATTTGCCCCCCCTACATTTTGAAAAAATGTCATATAAGAGGGGGGCATTTGCTTCCCCCCCTACATTTAAAAAAAAAGTCATAAAGTTGTTATTTGCCCCCCCCCCCTGGAAAAATTCCTAGTGACGCCCATGATTGGCAATCTAGCATTCAATATTTAATATAGCATTCGTTTGAACTGAGGATTCATTGAGGATTATATTTATGATCATCTTTTAATACACTTTTTATGTAAATGTTACACTATTATTATTAGGGAGCGACCGATAATCGGATCGGTATCGGTATCGGACCGATATTGGCACTATCGGTTAATATCGGATCGACCGATTTTTGTAGGGAGCGACCGATAGTCGAACCGATATTGGCACTATGGGTAAACTATCGGACCGGCCGTTTTTTGACTACCGATACATTGTTTTTTTTTTCACAACAGAGTTGCAGAAAAAAAAAAATCCGTAAATAACCCAATTCTATAACCAGATCAGACAAGATTTTAAAAAAAAAGAAAAAAAAAAACACGTACACAGAAATTGTCAAGTCTACAAAAATTGCATTAGCGACATGACCTTGAAACAATAGGATTGGCATTTTTTAATTCTAATGTATGACCTTGAATGATACAATTATTGAACATCCGTGTGTATTTTTTTTTGGGATGGGAAGTTGGGGGGGGGGGGGGAACAAGACATACGTGTGGGCGAAGTGTTACGAAATATGACAGGGAAGGTGTGAGCATGGGTTAGTAGTAGCACGAGAAAAATACATTGTTGTTGATTAAAAAAATATCGGTTTCGGTATCTGTATTGGTAAAAATGCTGGGGAAAAATATCGGTATCGGACTATCGGTAAAAAGGCATATCGGTCGCTCCCTAATTATTATACTTTTAAATCAGTTAGAACGTAACACATGTTTGTTTAAAAAAGAAGCGCTCATGTAATCACATGTAAATTTTAATAGATATTTAAGGATTTTAAATACATTTTAATTAAGCAAAGTGATCAGTTTTTATTGATAACTTTATCTCTAAAAAGCCAGAGGTTTTATTATTGTTGTAATCAAAAGCCACTTGGCTACATTACTACACGTGATACATTGAACTGTAAATTTAAGCTAGTAAAAATGTCCACACGATACACCAGAATTCAGACCGCTCCAGCAATCTCATAAAAACTAATTTTATATGAATAAATCATTGTTTTGATTTGAACGATGAGAAAATCAGTCACTGTTATAACTGTTTATTCCTGTTAAGTAATTTTTCGTTGTCAGGTATAATGTATTTGTGACGGATGAAATGTAGTTTATTAAATATTTCTACACATTAGGTAGTTAACATGAGTTTGAAAACGACATCTTTACTTTATGTATTAGAAATGTGGCACGCCAAATTCCAGCACACCGCCGGGTATACTGCTAGTAATATATAGAGAGCAATGATGACTAATTAAATTTTATCAAAGTGACAAATTTAAAGTCAATTTTTTTAGCGGTCCAGTAACGAATGTTATTATGTTGGCGTTTGAAATATAATTCATTTTTGTTGATGTTTTACTTGATACTTATGTTTGTAGACATAGATAAAATAGATAAGATAGACAGACAGACTGTCAGATAAATGGATAGTGAGATAGATAATTAGATAGATAGATAGATAGATAGATAGATAGATAGATAGATAGATAGATAGATAGATAGATAGATAGATAGATAGATAGATAGATAGATAGATAGATAGATAGATAGATAGATAGATAGATAGATAGATAGATAGATAGATAGATAGATAGATATGACTATCTTCTTGTTTACATGTGGTCTATCATCACAGGACTGTTTACCTATAACTACTCTATCATCACAGGACAGGTTTGCCTATAACTAACTACTCTGTCTATCATCACAGGACAAGTTTACCTATAACTACTCTGTCTATCATCACAGGACAGGTTTGCCTATAACTACTCTGAGCCAGTTGTGGATGAAAGACAAGACTGGTACCTGATAGAAGCGAATGAAAATGGCGGTTTCACTACGTTGGTCTTTATACGCAAATTAATTACATGTGATGAAGTCCAAGACATGAAAATTGAGGTAAACAAAACGTAATGAAAGTTGAACACACTGACTCATTGGAGGTCTTAAAGTCTGGAGACTAATGTAATTGTTCCTGGCCCCGGGATTAAGTGGAAGGGGTGATAAAACTGACCAACTATATAAGAAGATATTATTTTTTTACAGACTGGTAAGATGAAAGTAATTTACAGCATCTCAGACCACGATTTACCAACTGGCCCCAGTCAGCGTGCAAGTTGTGTACACAATTACATGGGGATGAAGCAGGTGGAACTCGTGCCTGGAGGTCTCAAAATTGAAAATACATGTACTTAGACATATAGACATTAAAATATACATGTACTTAGACATATAGACATTAAAATATCATGTACTTAGACATATAGACATTAATATATATATATATATATATATATATATATATATATATATATATATATACTTAGACATGTAAACACTTAATGTATTAAATTTTCGAGTAATTTAAAATAAATTAATAATAAATTGTGTAACTATGAAAATTACTTAAATGAAATGTAATGATATATGAACAACGTATAAATGTAAAAAAAAGGTTAGATTTAATAGTATAATTGTAGTTTTTATTTGTTTATTACTGATTACAGCGTCAAATTATTTACACTTTATGTGCAAAATGTTAACACTATTACATTTAGAATTTAAAAGGTATACTGTAATAAATGTTAACCATAAAACATGAATTCATGGAATGATGTTTAAATTATTTTTAAAATGGCTACAAAGAAGAATAACACTTTACTTTCTGTCATCAGCGCCAAGTCAATATATGATTACATTTTATTATTTGTCTAAAAACATATTGCTGTGATTTTGTTTGTTTTGTCTTTAGTCATCTCTTGGGTGAGTTTTACTCGTGAATGGAAATAAAAACAAACATTAAGCTAATTGAATAGGTTATTGTTTAAAATAGTTCTGTTAATCAATCATATAAACACATACAAAATAAACGCTCTAAATACAAACACATGGGAAAGGGCTCGAACGACGTAAATTATTAGCATTTTCTGTAACAGCAGTAGCAAGGCGATAACATTGTGTAGTTAAAAATAAATTCTTGACGACGGCTAATAGAAAAGGGAAATAATCAGATCAAACAAATAACTTCATTATAAACAATAATTATAACCCCTGTATTGATGATATATGTATTTCTCTTTTATTCTTCTAACCACAAGTGGGATGATTATTATGTATCCATTCTATTATCTCCGCTATTACTTAGAGTTTAATCGCTTTGGAGGCACAACGGGGGACAAAGGAAGGTGGACACAATGCCCACTAAATAATGCAGGGACATATTAACTACACAATGTAAATATATCAACTAGATAACGTGCATTTATATTAACTACACAATGTACACACAATAACTAAATAATATAACCTATATTAGTAACACAATGTAAGCATATTTACCAAACAATATACCCATGTACCAATACTGACTATACAATGTATCAATATTGATTACACAATATACCAATATTGACTATTCAATGTACCAATATTGATTTATCAAAGTATCAATATTAAGTACACAATGAACCAATATTAAGTACACAATATACCAATATTATGTATACAAAATACCAATATTAAGTACACAATGTACCAATATTAGATATTTCAATTTTAAATACACAGTGTACCCATATAAACTATACAATGACCAATATTAGCTTCAAAACTAAAGGAAAAGGTGACCCTGTGAGATATTGACGGTTGCACAAAACTTTGACGGTATAGTGGACGGTGTAGTGGAAGGTGTAGTTGAAAGCATAGTGGACAAAGAAGTGGACGGTATTATGGACGGTGTAGGGTACGATGTAGTGGATGGTGTAGTGGACGGTGTAGTTGAAAGTATAGTGGAAAATGTAGTGGACGGTGTAGTGGACGGTGTAGTTGACAGTATAGTGAACAATGTAGTGGACGGTGTAGTGGACGGTGTAGTGGACGGGGTAGTTGAACGTATAGTGGAAAATGTAGTGGACGGTGTAGTGGACGGTGTAGTTGACGGTTTAGTGAACAATGTAGTGGACGGTGTAGTGGACGGTATTATGGACGGTGTAGGGTACGATGTAGTGGACGGTGTAGTGGACGGTGTAGTGGACGATGTAGTGGACGGTGTAGTGGACGGTCTAGTGGACGGTGTAGTTGAAAGTATAGTGGAAAATGTAGTGGACGGTGTAGTGGACGGTGTAGTTGACAGTATAGTGAACAATGTAGTGGACGGTGTAGTGGACGGTGTAGTGGAAAATGTAGTGGACGGTGTAGTTGACGGTATAGTGAACAATGTAGTGGACGGTGTAGTGGACGGTATTATGGACGGTGTAGGGTACGATGTAGTGGACGGTGTAGTTGAAAGTATAGTGGACGGTGATATGGACGGTGTAGTGGACGGTGTTGTTGAAAGTATAGTGGAAAATGTAGTGGACGGTGTAGTTGACGGTGTAGTTGACGGTATAGTGGACAATGTAGTGGACGGTGTAGTAGACGTAGCAGTGGACAGTGTAGTGGAAAGTATAGTGAACGGTTTGGTGGACGGTATAGTGGAATGAATAGTGGACGGTGATATGGACGGTGTAGTGGACGGTGTAGTGGACGGTGCAATGGACACACGTGGTTATTAGATCAGTACTTTATACATGGAAACAAAAGAGATGAACGTATGGACAGAGAGCTGTTAGTTAGCGACAGTAGGTTGACCGCAGATTGTTATTGCTGGATGGCTTTAGAATCGAAGAAATGTTTATTTGAATTAACTGAGACTCTTTTTTTAGAGCATTTTCGAAAAAAAATGCTCTATTGTCTCCGTTTTGTCTGTCTGTCTGTCTGTCTGTCTGTCCGTCATCACCCTAGATCTCAACAACCATAAGTCCTAGACCCATGATGTATATATCATTTTGTAGGTCTTGGCCTGCCAAGAAATGACTTTTCTCCATTTTGCGATCTGACCTCTGAGGGCCGTAAAAGGGGGCTTATAAAGTAGCGTTTTTTACTATATAAGCTATATTAATAATCGAGCGCCCTATATCTCAGCAACCATAAGTCCTAGACCCATGATGCGTTTATAATTTTGTAGGTCTTGGCCTGCCATGTGTGCATCAAAAGTTCATTTTGCGATAGGACCTCTGAGGGCCGGGCTTTAAGTGTTTTAGTATAGTGTGTGAATTAGAGAAATAGAGAGATTGGGTGTTTTAGTTTAGTGTGTGAATTAGAGTAACAGAAATTTTAAGTGTTTTAGTATAGTTTGTGAATTAGAGAAACTGAAATTTTAAGTGTTTTAGTATAGTGTGTGAATTAGAGAAATAGGGAGATTGGGTGTTTTAGTTTAGTGTGTGAATTAGAGTAACAGAAATTTTAAGTGTTTTAGTATAGTGTGTGAATTAGAGAAACTGAAATTTTAAGTGTTTTAGTATAGTGTGTGAATTAGAGAAATAGAGAGATTGGGTGTTTGAGTTTAGTGTGTGAATTAGAGAAACAGAAATTTTAAGTGTTTTAGTATAGTGTGTGAATTAGAGAAACAACAGAAATTTTAAGTGTTTTAGTATAGTGTGTGAATTAGAGAAACAACAGAAATTTTAAGTGTTTTAGTATAGTGTGTGAATTAGAGAAATAGAGAGATTAGGTGTTTTAGTTTAGTGTGTGAATTAGAGAAACAGACATTAAAATTTAAATTCTATTCTTCGAATCTTTCTGTTAGATTTATGACGTGTTTATGTGCTCACGGAATAACATGAATGGGAGGTGGGAAAGTGGGGGAGGGGGGGGGGAGATGGTTGACAGTCGAGCGCTCCACCACACGACCATAGCTTAATATAGTTTATAGAAAACACGGAATCAAAAGTAGCGGAACAAGTAAAAGAAGCTGTGATCGGCGCCTACAAGATACTATCGGTAGAGACGACGACTACAAGAATATAAACACAGAAAGCATGCTCTGTAATATTATGTTTAAAAAAATATATACATGAATATTCCCAGAAAGCATGCGATGTAGGACCGCTGGATAAAAGCAATAGTACACAGACGTCAGGCCGCCATTACGCCGCTGACCGGATGCCAACATCGGACCGATAGATTGCCGATGGGCAAAAATCTGTCGGTCCACCAGCGGCAGCCGACAGCGGACCGACAAGTTTGCCTCTATAGGGCCGCTAGCGGTCCTCTCACGTTTTGCGTGACGGGCATCTATCTAGGTGTGTGTGCGTGAAGTCCCTGTAAGGATGAGGTGAAATCTCAGATCCTATAAACCACTAATGGGACGGTTTTTTATGGTGCCCTTCTTTCATCCCCACCATAGCCGAACTGCTTGGATCTCGTTCACAAAAATGGAATTTGTTAAAAAACGGAACAACAATTTTACATTATTGGTAGAATTGCATGTTATAGCTAGCTATTATAATTGCTTAATAATGATGTACACTTGCCGTGCTGTGTACTTTACCTCTTAATGTTATTTTTTTTATATGACTCTGATTGTGTATTATTTTCAAAACAATCTGGAGATATTAAAAAGAGGTTGTTTAAATCATCCAGACTATTTCTGCTATATCTGTCGATCTTTTACTCTGTGGAAACAGCTTACAAGAAAAGTGAAGTTTACATATCATCACTACTTCGGCGTCAAAATATGCGATCAGACAGAACCTGGGCGCCACATATTTGCTGCAGTGTTTGTTATGTGGGGCTCACGCAGTGGTTAAATGGTGAAAGGACGTTTACAGTACCAACGATAAGGCCAGAGCCCAGAAATCATCATTCGGACTGCTACTACTGCATGACAAATATTGCTGGATATTCCAAAAAAAAAAAAAAACTAATCAGCAATTCGTTATCCAAATTGTGACTTGGTTTTAAAATCTGTTACACACGATGAAAAAAATCTAGTTACCAATCCTCCAGTATGCCTTGATAGTGAAATCGACGATGATGATGAGGAAAGTCACAGGGAGCAGATGAGTGATGCATAGATGATGATGACATTCTTAATCTTATTTGCCAAGCTGAATTGAACGATTTAGTTTTGGACAGGGGTTAACGAAGAAGAAGGCCGAACTGCTTGGATCTCGTTCACAACAATGGAATTTGTTAAAAAACGGAACAACAATTTTACATTATCGTGGAAAGGATATTTAGCTTGTTAAATTTTATGACAAGAATGACAATATTTGTTATTGTACTGACATTAAACCTAGCAAACAGCTAAGAGAGCTTTTAGGAGACATTCATATATTAAAATAAAGATAGCGCTTTGTGCGTTCTGCAAACACCATACTTGAGTTAGTTCTTCATTCGTCTAACACGAGGATGATTGCAAATAAATATTTGACCTCTCGCATTCAGTTTTGGACCAAGACATAGGCCATTGCATTGTCTATCTGCTATCATAAACATCTAATTCTATGAGTCTTAGCAGATTGTTGTACCTGAATGCCGTTGAATGTGTCAGCCATACTATACTCATCATCCAGTCATGTCTTTTGTAGACAATAACAAATCATCCACTGATTGTCTAGTTTATGGATTTAGACTAATGGACGGCATGTCTATGTTATGGGTCTAAGGTATTCTAGAGTATTTTTGCGAACTGCAAGCCAGAACTCTTACCGGCTGTATTTGGCTACACAGGCCGAAATGTCTAATCAATACATTATTTTATAGTTTTATTTTCTTTGCTTTTCTTGATAAATTGAAGAAATAATATTTTGAATCATTATCTTTAGATCTTGATTAGTGAGAGTTCAATTTCTTGGTAAAAGATTGTGTATAATATGGGACTGCTGTATAATCATAGACATAGTCTAATGAGCCGCAGGAAGCTTTGCAGACACTTTCACGACTCCCAAAATGAGCAATTTTAAATGGCTATGTTAATTAAATCTGGATAAATTCCCTTTTTTAAGTATTTTTAGCTTAACAAGTTATGCCAGTCCGTGTGTTTTAAGTCCTCATTTCTGCTTTTTTTGTTTTACCAAACTTTGTTAGTGTTTCAAATTTTTTGTTAATAAAAGTTATAGGAGACAACTGAAATCCGAATATGACAAGTAAATACTTTAATGATTATTTCCCTTTGATAGCAATTTCTTTTTGTTGTGTAATATTTTTTTTTTAGTAATACATGTATGTGTTTTTTTTTTTTCAAAATTCTTGAACGATATACCTTTCTCAAAAAGTAGTCCCCTTACTGAATTGTTTGTTTAAAGTGACAAGATACACTTCCGGTACCAATTAATGCACGCGAATTTGCGAATAATAAATTTCTGTTGCCGCTATTCTTTTAATTTTAATCATGAAAATCTGTGGAGAAATAATATAGTCTAAGTTTGATGACGCAATTCGCTAGGCTCCGCCCACCGCAGTATCTATGGCGTCATTCCGCCATCTTGAGTGTAAATATTGGCAGCTTCAGTGTATACGTCATTTGGTACAAATGACGTATATTAACCGACAGTTGGGAGCACATGCTTTGTTTTATAGTTAGTCTAGCTGTGGGCATCTATGTAGATGGATGCATATTTACAGTTTGCTTTTGTACTCCTCCTGATTCTACCTTTATGTCAGTTCATGTTCAAGTATTAAATGATTGTTTGATGTTACTTCACTGGAGTTAACTTCGTGATTTGTGTTGTCTGATTTATTACACCCTCTACAAGCATCATCATTAAAAGGATCCGTAACAAAATCATATAATCAAAATTTAATATATTTTTCAGTGTGATTATTTATTATTATCTTAAAACTATAACAATGTTTTTCTGAGTTTTAATACTATACGATATAATTTGTATAATTAAAGACCACTGCTAACACTAGTGTATGCTCTCGACATTTTAATCTTAATATTTTAATGGACTGTCTGTAAACAGTTAAACATGTGTTTTATGCAAACAACTTCAACTCGGTAAAAAAAGTACAATTGTATACCAATGTATTAAGTTGACATTTTGAATATGACTCATTGTAGTCCGACTTCCTTAAACCAAAAGGCTATGTTTTTTGTTAATTTGTCATTTTTCAAACATTTGTATCTGGCTGTACTGATATAAATTCCCTTCTCGCACCAAAAAATCACCAGATATTTTCATTTTAAAAAATATTAAATAAGTAACATATTTTATTATAATATCATATATTTTTCCTTTTACCTGTAAATTATGAGGTTCGTGATTTTTTCTCTGGCTTCTATAGCATCTAGCTGATACTGATAGTTTGACTACATTTCCTAGTGTAGAGCTGAGGTCTGTAACTGTATATTGTTTATTTAAGAAAAATAACACACTGACCATCACCTCATCATAATGAGCAGTGGCGCAACCGGGGGGGGGGGGGCTTAAGTCCCCCCCCAGACCAAATCATCAATACATATTTTACTATATAAAGTTACTAAAAAGTCTGTTAAACTGTCTTTTTTCAATATGTGAGCCCCCCCCCCCATCCAGCACTTTTTGCTGGTTGCGCCACTGAATATGAGGTAGTAGTTTCAAACCTTTTACTACCAATTTTTAATTACTATCTATCGCACAATATATGCTAACCAAAAATTTACTGTTTTAACAATCATGATCAAATGATATAATGTACATGAAACTTTGTACTAGGGTTTCGGTTAAGATTATGGTAATGTAAAATTAAGTAAAGTTAATGTTGGTGTTACTGTTAATAAGTGCCAAGGTTAGGAATATGTCCAGCTAGAAAATTATGACTTATGTGATTTAAGATAGGTCTAATTCTCAACGTTTGCTGAGGACTAAGCTTTTTACCTTTTAAATTATAACAAATTAAATAAACCTAACATTAACTCACCCTATCTATCCCTAAACTGGTAACCAGCCCCGTAGCGTGAAAATTCTACAGCAGGGGCCAAGCATTTTACAGCAGGGGGCCAGGCTATAGCAGGGGGGGGGGACAGATAATACATTTTACTAAGTAGAGCAAATAAGCAGGGGGGCCCGCCCCCTGCCCCCCCCCCGCACGCTAGGGGCCTGCTGGTAACCCTAATCGTCAATTATAAAAACTTTAAATTACAATTTTAGTGTACACTTTTCAAACGAAATGTAACTTTTCATGTCATGGACATACTTCTCAGAGAAGTATTTGTAACCTTTCGTAACTACTCTCTCTGATATCGGGACATTTTGTGACTTTAAAAACTTGTAAACGTCAGAAAAATTAAATTTTGGTAATAAATTTAAACTTACTATATCTTAGATTAGACGAAAATGTAGAAAAAATTATCGAGAATTAATAAATAGAATTTATCCAGCTAAGTATAAATCAAGTATAAACAAAGCGACCGAAGACCCATTATGACATTTTCACAAAGACAGCTGACGCGCAGGAATACATGAGAGAAAGGTGTATAAAGTTTAATCTATTGTTTGTTGATTCATTATATAAATATTGTTTTTATTATTACTGGACCGACCATTGTACATTCACTTTTGTTAAGTTTTACACTATCTGCTAAAATTCAGTCGATTGTTTATCTATTTTCGAAATAATTTTTTATTCAAATAATTTAATTTTCTTGTCATTTTCATCTATGACGTAACAGTTTATTTATTTATTGTAAATATTTACATACTAATTTAATAAACAAATCAACAAAAACATGACGTGACAGAAAACACAGAAATAAACAAATTACAATAATAGCCTGTTGGTCAATTAAAAGTTTTATTGAAGTGTAAAATATTTGAGTCCATAATGTACAGAAGATAACACCGTTAAAATAAATAAATATATTGATGACAAAATAAACCAACAACATTTGAATAAATAAATATATTGATGACAATAAAAAACAAACTATTGTTTATGTTGATATCATAATATAATAGAATGACATACGCATAAAATACAACACCGACATATTGTCTATTTACAAACAACTCACCAGACAACACAAGCCCCGCTGTAATTAAGTTTAGAGTTTAAACTTCCAGTGTGGACAAGTTGATACAACCACACATCCCCAGCACCTGTATAACCAATACAATAACCTCTGGCTCCACTACTACCTGGACATGTAGATGTTGTGTAAGTAAATTGATTTAATCCATCACCAACCTTGTTTCTGTCCACCCAGTGACCAACACTGACCTGTTTACTACATCCATGAGGATGTGACACTATAAAGCTCAACTTGTTCACATTTTGAGATTCAAAGTATTTGTCAATGACTTTCCTCAAGACATCACGATAATGTCTCAACAACATGTTCAGTTTATCTCCCAGATTTTTGTCACATGTCACACATTTCAACATACACCTGTCTCTCTCAATGTTAACATAATCAACACTGACCTGATCAACACTGACCACTGGACTGTCCGCTTTATCATAAAACAATCTCACCGACATGTGGCTGGCCTCAATGTCATCAAACACCACATGTGTGGCTGTGTACACATAAAACTCCCACCACATGTGGCTGGCTGTGTCTAAATGTTGACATTGTTTACACCAACATGTTGTGTGGTTCTTCCAATTTTTATCTCCATATTGATCCCTAGCTACATCTGCAGACTTGTCCACTATGGCACTCACCATCCCACTTCCACATCTCAAGTTTGTTTTGCCTTTTATGTCGTAAAATGGATATGAAACTTTTGTGTCTGGCCAAAACTCTGGTCTGTGTGGACTGGTCATTTTAATATCAACTCTGACTGTCAGATCAGCTGTAACTTTGATCAGCTCATACAAATCATTATCATGATGACCTTCAGGTAGATGGTTTATTGTGAATGTATCAACAGGTATAAACTGTCTATGACCTGGATTCTTCTCACAGTCAATAAGATGTTTGTGTAGATCAGCTTCTCCACCTTCGGACACCTGAGTTTCATGATCACCTGGAACAGACAAATCAACTAACAACTGTAAAATAAAAAATATTTTCAACAAACTAAACATAAAAATATCAAAGATATCAAGTCAACACCTTATGTTTGTTATATTACCACAATGTAAACAATGTAAATTGTGTTTGATTTTACCATAAAGTTTATTGTCCATTCTGTGAGTTTCACTGTCCACCAATTGACTTACACGTCAGACTTAATGCAATTTTAAATCTGAAATGAACAAATCAATAAATCATATGAATAATATTATAGTTTAAAACTGAAAATATCTAAACTCAGGCTAGTTAATTCAAATAATTATATCTCAATATAAAATTAAGTTAAATTGACATGGGTATATTTCATATTGTAGTATTTATGATGTATATAGTTGTACACACAAACACACACACAGACACACACACACACACATATATATATATATATATATATATATATATATATATATATATATATAATTGTGTAATTACTTATTATTTCTGTTCTGTGGAGTTTCTACTTCTCAGAAGGGTTAAAAAAATTGTTTGTAGTATTCGACAAACTTGTCAATCTTTTACATAGTTTCTTGTATAATTGTTATGTAAATTTAAATGTCCACATAATTTGTGAGATGTTATACATATTACAGTTACAAAGCACTGAGTAACAATATTTTTCATATATATATATATATATTTATGTATATTTATTGCTGAATAAGAAATGCATACACAATAAAATAATGCGACATGAATTGCGTCCTTCTCATATGAATATCTGTCGTTGTCAGCCAATATCTACATCCTAAATTGGCCAGTTAAAAATGCTAACTAAATTTCTAGGCCAAATATAATTATTTTAGCTTAACTATTACATACATATTTGATAAAAAACTCCTAATAACAATGTAGAAATCAACCAACAATTCCTGTACTAAAACCACTTACCATTAAATTAATCTTCAATTATTTCAGACATTCAATTTTTCCAACTTCTGAGTTTTTTTTAATCACCTGAAAATGTATATAAAAAACATAAAATATGTCAATATTTTGAACATTAAGGATATCAGAATATTTATTTAGATAGTATGTTTTATATTACACCAGTGACATATATTTGCTTATGAACTATATTTTACCTCCAAGTGTATCTTTACGCTGTGTCAGTTACACTGTCTACCAAGAGACTTGGGAAATCTGCTAAAAATAGAATATATCAATATTAAGTATAACGCCAACATGTATTAATCTTTACACAAATAATTTATATCATATGTATCATTTTTTTATTATTTTTAGCAATATCGAGTAATGACTGACTATCTGGATAAAGGTTAAAGACAAATATAATAACAAAATTGAAAACATCTTTTACATTTCACTTTGGTGTCTACTTGAATATTGACATTGAAAGCAAAAATAATTTGTGATTCTATTTCAAAACAAAAAATGTTAGCGTTTTTAAAAATTGAGATAGACAATTTTATGAATTGAAAAATATTTTAGCAACATTGTAATTCAAAAAGTGTTTGTCTTCTAGACCATTTGTTCTCAAACGTTTTAGACTCAGGGACCCCCTTCTTATAGTCAAAACTTGTCAGCGAACCCCCAAGTGAAAATGTTACATTAATGCTTAGTATAAAAATTGCAGATTAAAAAAAAAACATTTTGTTGAAGAATTGTTTTTTAAAGTTATAATCTTTGTTTAAAATAAACTACTAAAAAAATAATGACTTAGATGAACTTGATGAGATATTTTGATTGTAGTTATATCTCGCTCAATGTTAGTGAGTACCAACCGTTGATTCTCACAAGCACTAATTTCTTGTTAGGTTCTTTTTGTTATGATGAGGCTCATAACGGCACTGAATCTACGTTCTACAAAATAGGAAGACGGAAAAACAGTCAACAACTTCTGTAACCATAATGCAGGATATAAAATTTTGTTTTGCTATTGTAACCAGAATTCGTGGTATCATGGTTCAAACATTGTTTCCTCATTCGTGGATATTTCAATAACTGCTCCTGTATTAGTACAGATTCATCTGTGTGTGTGATATGAGTTTGGCCACGCGCGAAAGGGTTTAACACTCAGTTTGGATTATCCAATTGAAAAATCTCTTTAAATCTTTGGCTCACGTCTTCATAAAGAGCAGTAAATGTTGACAGCCGGCAAGCTAATCTTTATCTAAATTTTGCAATTTTGAAATATTTGGAAGCTGAAAACATTCTCCTATTCCCAAGTTTTGTTTGTAAAAAAAAAGTTTTGTCACAAACCTAATGCTGACATTATTCTTTAAGTTTTAATTAAATTTTATTGGTCACCTTGTAAGTAAGTAAAGTTCCCTTCTTAGCCCTAACGGGCCTTCGGGGCAGATGAAGTGTAGAATTCATCTGTTTCTATAACCTCGGCATATGAAGGGATTGTGTGGTTAGCTTAAAGTCAGGTACCCATTTAAAGCTGGGTGGACTTGTGGGACGACTTTGCACCAAATTTCACCTGGAAAAATTCCATGGGCCTCACCGAGGATCGAACCCAGGACTCTCAGGTCGACAGTCGAGTATCTACACCACTCGGCCATCCGTCCCACCTTGTAGGTCAAATTAGTTTCGCTAAATTTGTCGAAAAAATCAGTCATTTTTTTAATTAATTGAATTGCGTCGCAAATAATTGTCTTTGCTTTCCGGGAATTCCAACACTGAATCAAAGAGTGCATACAATCGATTTAAACAAGCATCTTTATATAACCAATATACTTCTGTGTGAAGTAGTAAATGGTTATAATTTCTAATTTTAGACATTCCTTCTGATTTTATGAACTGCTTTAATGACATAATCTAGTAATCATACAAACGTTGACTAATAATTTTGCGACCAAATGATGCCGATGAATGACACAATCGTCTTTATATCTATGAACACAATGCAATGAAATTACATTCAGTGCCACATATTAGATATAGTATTCAATATGTGTTAGGTACAGCTTGTTTTAAGTATGCCAGATAACCTCTGTGTCTTCATACCATTGCCGAAGCACCGTCAATAGTAAAATAAATTATATTTGTCAAGGGTATAGCTAGAGCTTTTACGTCGAAATATCTTTTAAAGTAAATAAAGTTTCCAGGTAATTGTAAATGTATTAATTTATTGTTTTGTACATTTTCCGGGTCACAGTTTTTAACTAACTGGAGATACGGGTCTTTGATATTTCCAAAGGAAGTAGTCAGTTAGTAAATTGTTTTCGAGACGTGTTTTTTCAGTTAAAGATTTTTACCTTCGAGGAAGGTCAGTCAGTTAATTTTCTGTGACCTCGAGTGAAGACGTGAATTTTTGAGGCGGTCACAACTAAGTCGTAAAAGAAGATGTTTGTATCAATCCATTGTAAATTTGATTGTTAAGAGGATATAAAGTAAACAGTAATTCACTTGTGACTACAGATTTTGGCCAGTTGTAAATGTATCTTATTTAATATTTTATTGTGTAATAAAATTATGAATCAGCCAAGAGACTTGAACTATTCATTGAGAGTGAGAGAGAGAGAGAGAAAGAGAGAGAGAGAAAGAGAGAGAGAGAGTAGAGTGAAGGCCACCGCTACCACACGCCTCCACTTCTTGTATTAAAACCACATCATAACAAGAACTAAACCAACAAAACCCTGACAGTAGTATGGACTCATCAAGCTGTATAGAAAATTTAGATGTTGTTAAGTTCTCACATAAATAACTATTAACAGACAGCCATTTCGTCACTCCTTCTTTGTTCTGTAATATTACTCAGCGGAACAGTTTTTATAATGTCGACAGCTGGTCTGTGCAAAACGATGTACATTAACTCACTTACAGCTGGTAAAATAAGTTATTCATGCAGCTTGTAGAACTTTGCAATCATTAAAGAAATATTATAAAAGCAGCAAGCAGCCCATCATCATCTCGCTCAGTTGTTGTCCCTATGAGTTGTCGCGGTGACAATATTTTCTAATATTATTATTTCAATGTTTTAAAAAAAAAACGTTAAATCCTTATCTTTAGTGTCTAAGACTGTGAACATTTGTTTAATACACTTTGTATCAGCATAAAATAGAACTTAATTTAATGTGCAGTGTACAGCTCTTTAATATTTTCCCTTTATATTGTAGGCAAATTAGTCCATGCAGCGGCGTTGTTCCATTCCTGTATAAACGTGTTTTCAGCCATCTTTCTCACACCGTAACATGCTAAGTATTAACTTGATTAGATGGCGCCAATAGTTTACTTTTTTTTATTTTTTTAATGATTAAAATAGATCATAGTTTTACTATTATTAAACCTTTCGCGGATCCCCTAAAGTAGTTCAAGGGACCCCCCCCCCCAAATGAAGTTTAATTTTCCGCTGATGACCCCCTGAATGATTACAGGGACCCCAAGGGTCCGTAGGGACCACTTCGGGAACTACTGTTCTAGACATTGAAAGATTAACCAAAGTAATTTTTTTAGCTTATTCTCTTTTTGTTTTTATGGCTCACTTTCTTTTCAGGACAAGTTAATAAAAATAACATTTTCATTCATAAAATAACATAAAACATTCAATTTATTTATGTCTAGTAAACTGCATGATAGATAATAAAACCTCTACTATAGTATAAGAAAGGTCATTAATATATTTGCTATTTTTATTTTAAATACCTGAAAAAATAATATCACCCTATTTTATTTTAATGAGACTTTTTTATACTTTAAAAAATTAATTAGATAAAATATTCTTATTAACTCGCTACTGCTTAAATGAATTTTATTAGACATACTTTTCAAAATAGACGTTTCGTTCTTTAAAGAGCTTTTTGCATTATTTGAATATTTTGTTTTACAATTAAAGACCTATAAATATTGAAAAATAATATTAAGCGTAGTAATAAATGTAAAAAAAAGGTTGAAAAGGGATAAATGTACCCTAGTTTTAATAAACACATTTAAACAGTATCATTTGAAATTGACATTTATGAATCACTGATTTAGATATGTATTAAAAAAGTGATTCTTAAAGTAACAGTTATGAACTAATTTCGGACTGCTAACAAACGTCTAATGGGTTTTGACAAAATGTTAATTCGGCATAAAATGATTGATAATCTATAAAAGCCAAATTATAACTATACTAGTAGTCCCGCGTCATAGGTTTACGCCGCCTTATCAATCAATATAAATACTGTAACAATTTTTTTTTTAAAAGCAATAAAACAAAATAACAGGCTGACATATTCGGAGAAAATACATACGATTCACAGTTGAACTTTGACCTATCATTTGCAGACTTTATGGTCACTATCTGGTACCTTCCAGCAACTTGTTTTTTTTATTTTATTGTATGCAGATTTTTAGTTATATCTTTGGATGCCTTGATTGTTGATTTGCTGCCAGACTTAATTTTCTCTTTGTTGGTTTTTAATGCCTTTTTTAAGAACAGATTTTTTTTCATTCAGATTCTAACAAACATATTTCCAGGGGTGTGTGTTTTAATTTGCATTGCTTTTTATTTTTGGTTCACTTTGTGTCTGCCTCAATCCACCTCTTCCCCACCGCACTACAGTGTTATTTTGATGTAAGATTTATTTTTCATTCAGGCCATTCCAGTCTCCATATTACCTGTTTCGTTCTTTAATTAGACTTGCTCAACACAGCTAAAGATTCTTTTAATATAACCTTCACCCTACACTATTCAGTACAGATAGATGTTAGTTAATATTTTTACAACGTTTTTCTCAACTTCAATTCTTGTCTGTTTGTTTGTTTGTCTGTCCGCGATATTTGGCAATCCAATTTTAGACCACTTTCCGATAAGCTACAGCTCTGATACTGTCAATAAAACTCAGAACCCGATCACATGCAATATTCTTACTATTTCATTATGATTTGATGAATTTCTTAATAAATAAATGTATATATGTATGGCGAATAGGTCACAATCCTGGATAAATCAAGGGAAACTACTGGTTCCAAATATAGTAAACAGTAGCGAAATTTGTCACCAATTTTTTACCGCGTCTGGGATAAATGAGAAACTAAAATAATCCGGTTTAATAAAAGAAATTAGAAAAGAACGCGAGTTGTCGAATGTTGTTGAACGAGTCTTGCTTTATGTGACCTACACGGGAATTTTACAAACGCGAGAAATCTATATTTATATATATATATATATATATATATATATATATATATATATATATATATATATATATATATTGTTGAACGCGTCTTGCTTTCTGTGACGTATTCGGGAATTCTCAAAGGCCGTCGCCTCGCAAGGTTGAGCAAAGAAGAGATATATATATATAGATTTCTGTTTATTTTACAAAACAAACTGCTTATGCCTACAAATTAAAAAGGGAAATGTAGGGCTGGCAGTATAAAAGTTATGTGTCTCCTACCCACGTGCATTGACAAGTTACTTTTTCTAGAGTTACATTGTTCATTCTTATTAAAATAACAAAAAAATGTATTCTAGGAAAACAATTTCAGATATTTAACGAAAGAAAAAATAATTTTCAAAAAACGTAATGATTTATAAAAATAATATACGTTTTTAAAATCAATCAACAATTAAAGATTTACATAAAATTAAAAGAAAATAAATTGAACAAAATGTGAAAATGTAAATCTAATCAGAATTGAGGAAAAATTCAATTTACATAGTCAATTCAAAAAATGTAGAATCTTTTTTTTGCAAATATTAAAAAGTTTTTACAGTATGATTTTGCATAATTTTTTCTGCGTCTCCGGCAAAATAATAAAAAAAAATATTGCTAGTGATAAGCTCATACTCTCAGTCAAGCACGTTCAACTAGATTCAAGAATTATTTAAATATTGATTATAAGGGTATGACATGTAAAATTATTAGGTAAAAAAAAAGTAATTTTAAAAATTTTAAAAACTTCGTATTATATTGATAGATACTAGATAATTGTAATCACGCTCATAGTAATTGATATCGACAAGAAATGCCAAGACAACTTCGTCGAAGTTATTTACAAAAATGTAGACGTATTGCTGCGAATAAAAACTAGAGCTAAATTTGCTACAATTATTATGACATGTGATAAATTTTAAAAGGTGAAAAATCTTTGAAATTTAAGAATTAACTAGCATGTAATAAGCAATCTTTCTCATAGCTGCAGATATAAAATGTGGCCATAAAGATTCTAACATTTAACCATTTAAACTAAATAAATTACAGTCTGTAACGTGTCTTCTAAAAATTCTAACTTTCTGTTTTTAAAAATGGAGAAAAATTTCAATGCCAGATTTATTTTCTAAACATCATATTGATTTTGGAAATCAAATAAAAATATCAATAGAGAGTAACTGATTATTTAGTCAAATAGGAATCATACCATCGTCTTTTGATGCAACCAAATAGTCAGAATCGATACATATTATTGCTTTGTTTATCTATGTTTACATTTTATTATTAAATTACTTGAGTACTTTGTTGAAAAAGGCAATGTTCATCATAATCTGTGGTGTTTTCTGTTATGATACCATGTAATTATAATTTTAAAAATCAGTCATAACAGGTTTAATATAGTATGTTGACTGTCTAATATCAATATCTTTAGTTTAAGATCGATATATGAAACCAGTATTTCTTCAACTTAATACATTTATCTTTAGTTCTATTAAGTCGTCTTTAATTATCCAATCTTGCATGTTGAAAGAGAAATAAAATCAATAAATATTTTAAATTTTCTAGTCAAGTTTGAAATAAAATTGCAATGATCAAATTAACCAAATTACAGACAATCACTATCAAGAACAGTGACCATCAATGGTGAACAACAAACTAATTTCCGTAATTACACTAAAACTAGGGCCAAAAATAATTCCACCCATAATTAATTAGACTATAACCAGTTTATTAAAGAGTTTTACAACTTACCTTTGCTAGACTAAAATATTGACCACTTGTGTCACTTTTCTCTTTTATCCTGATTAAAATATAAGACCCTATATTAAGTCTGACTCAAAAGAAATGTTTCCGCACTGACGTAGCTTTTATAGTTCTTTAAATAGAATGGTCTTTTCAATTTTAAAATATTGGGGAATTCCACTCACATGTCTAATATTCAATATTTATTTATACTCTGTATCGGATATGACAACGTACAACATATGAACAATGAGAAACAGTAAAAAAAAAGATTATACTTTTAAACAGGTTCGGCTATACCTGGCCCGATGTTGGACTTTCAAGGCTTGACACCCCCTTCTCCACATCCCCTTCCCTTTAGTTATCAGCTAATCGTTGAACTATCTAACGCCAAACACTTTTTTCTTAAAATAACATTTTGTTTTTACAAATGTGTTATTATACCAGAGGTGACCACGACTGATGAGCTCCGCTATTTTATTGTTATATTAAATACTAAAATATACTTAACAAAAATTCAGCACTATTAAAATAGGAATTAGTGAACCCACTGAATTAGATCAGTAAAAAAAATCTGGCTCAATGGGAGCCACATAAAATCTACCGAAGGGCTCCATGTGGCTCTAAGAGCTGCACTAAAATACAGTTCAAAGATAATTATTTACATTTCTTTTACCTTCACATAAAATTTTATCTCCCTTGTGTGTTGTCTAAACAATACACGAGCAATTGACTTAGCGACCTACCGTCCAGTCTTATTTGTGGTGTTAGTCGCTAAGTCAATTCCTGCAACTATGACTAGTTTCTTCTGCTGGAACATGGCCAGTGACATTGATAGGATTATGGTCTGTTTGATTTGTTCGATCTATGGCTAGTTATGTTCGCGGGGTCTATAGTCAGAGTCATTTGCGTGATCAATGGCCAGTTTCATTAGCAGGATCAAATGCAGTATTTCATGTGTGGGATCTATGACCAGTTTCATCATCGTAGGTCCATAATAAGTGCGTGAACATATAAACATGTTAAATGTTTTCTGTATCTCTAAATCTAGTATTTACTCAACATATTTTAAGTTCATTCATTATATAAACACTTATAGATGACTTACGCACGACATATTATTTTTATTAGCTTAAAATTGTACAAATTATGTTTTATCACCCCCCCACTGTCATTTGTAAACGAAAAAAAAAATTAAGGTGACGTAATTGGTTTAGCAAGAACTATTTGATTTTTACACGGTCTGTACATTTTTTACCCATTACTATTTTAGGATCAGCTATTGCAGAAGACATTGATTAAGTGATGCAGGGAAAACGCGTTCTGACCCAAAGGTAAATTTAGCAGCCAAATATAAAAGTAGAGTTACCTTGGAAAAAGACCAGTATTATTATATCGTTATATGAAATAAACTGAATATATTTATAGATCAACAGAAATAAAACTAAAATTAGATTTAATTAGGTCAACGACATATTTATTTTTAACTCCGCCGTTGCCAGGGGCCTAGTCATGGAATAGTTAAGAGGTGGGTTAGGCAGACAACTCAAGGAACAATACAGGGATACAGTAGTCTAAATTACTCAATGCTTAGAGGACATAGACTTTGTAATGACTTTAGTCTATTAGCCCAAAAACATCAGCATAAGCAGCTAAAACAAATACATTAGCAAAAGAAGCTGCTAAAATTGGGCTACATATAAATACAGACAAGACAGAAGTCATGGCCTTACTAAGCAAAAGCCAGGCACCTAACACACTCGGAAATGATCATTTGAGAGAAGTGGACCACTTTACTTACCTTGGTTGTATTGTTTCAGTTACAGACGGGTCAGACGAAGGTTGCAAAGCCAGAATATGCAAGTCAAGAAATACATTTGTCTCCCTAAAGACTGTTTGGAAAATATTGTCCTTCTAAAATACATATAAACTCTGGATATTCAACAGCATACGTCAAATTCATCCTGGTGCAGAAACATGTATAGTAGGGTGATTCAAAAAACATTTTTTGCAATTTAATATTGCATTGTTGTTACATTTTTTGTTTTTATATTCCTATACTTTCATGCAAAATTAAATTGGAATTTAATCATATTTAAAGGTCGCTCAACGAGACTGAAGTTTAGAGTATCTTCTTTAATGACATTAATTCTTATAATATAAACATTAAATTAAACATTATCTTTAAATCAACATTGAATATTAATAACAGCGAATTGCACATGTTGAAATGTTAATAAAATAAAATATAATCATATGCAACAGTTACTGATTGTCTATTCATGTATAGATTGTATTATAAACTTAAACAATACACTTAACTAATGATCGTCAATTCAACGCTTCTTTTATAACTTCAGTGTACTTTTCTCCAACTTTGGCACTCTCTGTCTGTGATCTTCTACAACTTAAAGCAATCTCTGTATTTCAGATTCCGTTTAAAGCAATCAACAATACACTTAGCTTCAGCAAATGACGGCAATTAATCTCAGGATACTGAATCAGCTTCATCGAGATTGGTATCAATACCGACTGAACGGATTGCAGATAGTGATGAGCTACCTACAAAGTTATACAGTTAGTGCAATTCTTCAATTTAAACACTCGATTCGTTCAATCATCGCAAGTCCTCAGCACCACTTCAAAATTTTTTCAGAAAACAACGCAAGAAAAAGCACTTTTGGACTACTATACCAAAAAATGGTTTTCAAATTTTATATCGCAGTATCAGACACTATTTTGTACATGACAGAATTTCGTGAGATCTGCTTGAATAACAATAGATCGTTTAACGAAGCATTACGACTCACAGGACATGAGATCCAAGCTTTGATGTAAATGTGAGTGGCAAACTAGCCGAATTCTTGCAAAATTTTTATCTCTGAAGGGGTGAGATAGAACTGATTTCTAAACAAGTAGATCTTGAAGCAGTATGTCACTTTCGCCATCCAGCGAACCATATGGTACTGTTGTTTGCTTACACTGACGCCAAATACCAACAATCAGGTTTTGATAATTCCTCTGTAAACTTTACGTGGTATGTAACTTGAGGCACTTGACAGACTGTCTTGCAGGAATGACACAATACTGTGTTTGTGTTCCACCATAAACGGATCATCTAATGTCGAATCAATCATTTAGCGGACTAAACAGCTGCTGATCAACCTTAGGCCAAAAACGTTCAAAACATTTGAACAGTGGAATGTTACGGCTGTTTGTGGAGCCATAGAGAAAAAACCAGCAGCTTAAGCCTGTTCCATTCTGGACACAGGACAATTTAGCGCATTTTTGTGTTATGTATCAGTACGTATGTTAGCTTTAAGTATATATTTGTGAATTTTGAAAATGTTTATAATTTCAATCGTGTAATGCATATATCTGAAAAAAAAAAATAAAAAAAAAATACTTTCTCTTAAATCTAACTACAAGTGGTTTGTGGTCACTGAAATAGGACTCATAATTGAAACTTTCTAAATTGTAGTCATTTAATCGTCCGAAAACTCCGTCGATTGTTGTATGATAAATTATTGTTGCCAATCTTGTTTAACTTCAGTTTAATAACCCAATCATTTGGTGCGCCATCTCAGCATATAAGGTGTAGAATGGGGCCATGAAAATGACATAATTATTAATATAGCTTATATAGTAAAAACGGTAAAAAACACTGATGTCCAGCCCTCAGAGGTCAGATCGCAAAATGAACTTTTGATGCAGGAATGGCAGGCCAAGACCTACAAAAAAAGTATATAAATCATGGGTCTAGAACTTATAGTTGCTGAGTTCTAGGGTGATGACAGACAGACGGACATAACGGGGACGATAGCGCGTTCGACTTCTCGAAAATGCGCTAAAAACAACTCAAATGATCAGTTCATGCAATCAGTTAATGCGCATAATGTCGGCAGGGAAAATGTATCTTCTCCTCCTGCAACAAATAGATGTCCCCTTAGTAACACCAATGTTGACAGATGTTGTGTCAAAACATAAACCAATTATCTCATAAGATACCTCACATAGCTGTATTGTTGCATTGGCTTGTGCTTTACCAGTACGGTTGGTATTTTAGCTAAACCTAAAATCTTCTCAGCTTCTTTTCCAGTTAAAACTATAGCTAATTTGTCTACGTGTGACTGCAGCTCTGGATAATCTATATTTTCTTCCATTATCTTTCCGTCCCAGTGAATAATCAATGGGCATTTACTTCTTAATTTGAAATTCTGATTAAAATTTCTTGTCTGGCATCAAACCCTCTGACAGAAACTTCTTGTAGTAAACAGGAATCTCAATTTCAAAATCGTCGTCATCTTTACCGTCATCCTCACTTTCACTGTTGCTTGTAGACCAAGTACTAACCGCAGTCTTCAGATGTCTTTTTACGTCTTTAACTACTCTTTGATTCCCTTAGACTGCTTTGCTTTATGAAGATCGTACCTTAATGCTTTTGGATACATGTGTTGCCTTCTTCAGAAACTTTTGATTATAGAAAGCCATCTTCATAGCATGACCCAAGGATAGTGAGACATCGCTCGACAGACAAGAATCCGTTTGTCCAATCAACCAAACTTCAGTTATACGCAGTGGCGCAACCAGGGGGGGGGGGGCTTAAGCTCCCCCCCCCCCCAGGTCAAATCATCAATACATAATTAATGTTATATAATTACAAAAAAGACTGTCAAACTGTCTTTTTCAAAATAAGAGCCCCCCCCCCCAGCATTTTTTGCTGGTTGCGCCACTGGTTATACGTCTTGTTAATACACTTTGTGAATTACCACTTGATGTGGATGCCATATAAATTCAATAATTTGTAGTTAGTCAAAACTAATTTATTATCCAGCAATTTTGAATAATAAAATTAGTTATAATCTAAAATTCAAATATCACGATATACTTTTAATTTTACAATGAACTAACATTGCACTATAGCAAAAGCAAGCAAGAGTTACATCAGAACTGCCGCATTATCTCATATAGTGAAACATCGGGTCGCTTGAGCGACCTCTAAAAGTGGTCATTTTTTCCAAAAAGTTTGGTTTTTCTTGATTTGCTTGCCAAAAGGAATAAAATGAACGACAATGCATTAGAATCGGAGAACATTTTTTTACCATGCAAGATGAATCACCCTAATGGATAGTAACAAAGTCATTAACCAACAAATTGCAGACATTTCTGCCTCAGAAATATCCCAAAGATAAGGCGATTACACTAAGATCTCTGGCGGCTGGCAATCCCTGATCCCATCATTCTACGTGTGGACAAGGGCATGTCACTCACTCATCAAGGCTGCGAAAGATTACGAAAATGGATCTTCAGTGTAACATGCAAGGTCATAGAAATGTTGGCCGCTCAAAGACTTTTGGAAAAGGTCTTGCGATCAGGAGATGAAACGTTGCTATCAAACATGGGGGATGTGGAAATCGGAAAAGGCCTCATAAAACAGAGTTAGCTGTATATTAGTTGTAGAAGCCCTATGTTCCACAAGGAGATATATCTAGTCTCACCTGGCCCTACCTCTACAACAAATGTTTCACCGACGAAAGTAAATGTTAAGTTTATCAACATTTTAAATCTTTTATTGAATAAGTCAGTGTTTTTTGAGTGATGTAAAACTATTAACACCATGTTGACTATTGACATTTCTCATGTTAGTATTTGATATTGAGGTGAAGTTTTAGTTGTCTCGAGAAATGACAGATTGATTCTTTAAATTTACATAATACTATGTCATGCTGTAATAACCGTGTTTTTTTTTTCATTAATTAATTATTTATCTCACAATAATGATCTGTTTAAATACTTTTTTTATATTTAATGGTCTATACTTTTCATAGAAGAGAATAAATTATAAAATTGTGATAATTGAAGTCTTAATTATACAAAGTAAAGAGAATCTAGAATTTTATGAAATAAAATATCGGGTAGTCAATGTAGTTAACACATTATAATTTTTTTTTTTTTTTGAAATGCACTAGTTCAGTCTCAACAAAGGTATTCGATGACACTATTTATAATAAAACCTATAGGAAATTTACAACTATTAATGAACATTAATATATTTTTGTTCAGTATTTTACATTGAATTTTGAATATTTAATAACATTTTAAAATTCTCATTTTTAAATTAAGTACCCGCTATGCCAATATCAATTTAAATATTTGGGATGGATGTTAATCAATGAAAAAAATTCCGAAGCAATCTGTTTATTACTGATACGATAATACTTTATTTTATTTCATCCATCATTGAGTGTGGTGTATATTATTAACAGATACCAAATGATATCTATCACATCAGCGTTAATATAGCAATATTGTTATAAATTGTATAAATACACGGCACAAAAATACTAATTATATTTATATCATTAATTTTTGTGTTTTAAAAAAAAAATTCAGTCTGAAAATACATTGATTGAATAGTAAAATCCTAGTTCAAAAAATTTCGAATTGCCAATGTTTTACTCTGATTTTTATTATGGTTTGGGAATTCTGAGCTTCATGTGACATCCCTAAGTCGAACCCAACTTGTAACATTTGTCTGACATTAGTTACGGATGGATGAGTGGGTACTGTATTTCACATATTCTTTCTGCACTGACGACAGATGTAGTGACGTATGCTGTGGTTCGATCCCTTGCTGTTTACGTAATTGATAGGAAAAACTACTTCACCACCAACATAAGCCATCGATCGTCAAAGAGTTTTGAGTTTAATATTCTACATATTCTTTCATTATTTTTAAAAAGGTTCATAGTCTTAAGTTATTTAGACGCTCCTCTATACCTGACAGAATTAAAACTACTTTTAGCTTTGTACATTTGTAAATATTAATTTTTGTTCGTGATTAAGATTTTTTGAAGGTTATATTATTGAAATGTTATCCCTGCCTACAAAGACTCACCTCAGTATGTAGAACCCTTGACAATTTAATGCCAAACGGGTTAATGAAAGACAGTGTCAAATGTCTAACTCGCCAGGGTGTCTGATCCAGCCCGAAGTCAACTCGTCTGCCACGCGGATGTATAACGGATAAAACCGTTTTGAGACATTTATTTTAAATTTGTTTCTTTAAATTTTTCTGATACACAATTTCGTTGTCTTCCAGAAATATATTCATACTACTTAAAACATCTTCTCCTGTTGAATGACCTGATGTCTAAATAAAATATCGTCATGATTTTTAAGTGCATTTTCGAGAAGTCGAATGTGCTATTGTCCGCGTTTTGTCCGTCTGTCATCACCCTAGATCTCAGCAACCATAAGTTCTAGACATATGATGTATATATATTGTTTTTGTTGGTCTTTGCCTGTCATTTCAAAAGTCCATTTTGCGATCTGACCTCTGAGGGCTGGAAATCAGTGTTTCCTAGGGTACCGTTTTTTACAATAATTGACTGATACACTAGCACACTTGTCTTTTCACTACACTTGACATGAGATGTGAGATTTAAGTATAACAAAATTATTACAAATATCAGTTACGATTAAACAATCTTTGAATGTCACATTGAATGAACATTTACAAATGAATCGCTTCTGTCTTCTCCCCCCCCCAAATACTGACCACGTGTATACTGACAGAAGATGGAATGGGTTGGAGGTACGAGCAGCGTCTTTACTGCGTCACGTGATATGTGCTTATTGTTCTGATCCTCATATTTATAGTAGCAGAGAAAGGAGAGAGGGGGTGCGCCAAAAAAAATGTAAGCCAAACATTCAATGTTACGCTGAGGTCTGAAAAGTCGTGCGCTAGCGCAGGCTTGCGCAGCTTAGAGGGAACAGTGGACCGTGTGGGTTGAAGTTACACTCAAAAACCACATGATCAACTTCTATGCAGTGTTGGCAAAGGGCATCGACATTGGGCCTCAACCTCCCAAAGTACGCAGCTATAGAACAATGCCTAGTACGAAACTCAGCAATCATAGCCTGCACGATCCTTCTGAGCCCTAACCACGTTTCAGTTTTGGACGGTCGCTCCATCTAACTGCTCTTTATTCTACCCTACACCCCATTATCCCAACTCGAAAACCACTGAGTTTACTCAGACAGCCTGATCTTGATCTTGGCACATGCTGACTCAAGTGAGCTCTTTCCCGCACCCACGGACTGCGCTTGGGCATGTATCGACTTTGCGAGGAAGTCGGCTCAGTCAATCCCGGTCAGGTCCATATGTCCTGTAATTCATTGAAGAGTCGGTGAATCTGTATAGATTGCACGCTCTGCACAAATATTTGAAGGCTGCGTTGGTATAGATGTTGGATCAGAGGACCAATTTGTCTTTCATGACTTCCTTACTATATACCGGTTTAACGCAGAGTTGTAGGGCTGGGGCCTCATAAAACAAAAATCTCTAGCCCACCGTCCCATCATCTAGCGTCACGTATAACAACGACACCAAAAAATTATGAGTAATCCATGGCAGACTGAGTTCGTTTTTAGTCTCGACTGCTAAAGAATATTTGGGCATTATAAAATAAGGCGATATCACAAGATTATCAAGTAAGGTTTTGTAGTTAAAAGATGACTCATTATTTTATTAGAAAACAAAACGGAATGTCTTAATAAATTTATTAAGTGATAAACGTACACTAACTTGTATACACACACGAAATGATAAACACAGTCTCATTTGTCATTTATGACAATCTTATAATAAAATAATAGCGATTTGGGTGCTGCGTTAAATGGAAAGTAAAGAATTAATATAACAGTATTTCAGTTTAAAATACAATCATGAAAAAAAAATCGGATCTGCCCGAAACCAAAAAATAACCTAGCCTACTGATCAAGCCTAAGGGGATATAACTCTATGCAAATGTTTTGCAGGGTACAGCTAGTATATATATATTTAATAATCCAGTGATTCTCAAAGTACGGGTTATGATCCAAGTGTAGGCTGCAAACACATTTTAATGGGTTTCGCCAAATTTCATTTTTTCATTAATCAAGAATCTACCAATTCCTAATTATTTCTCTTTATTTAATAAAACTAAATGTTTGTAAATCAACAAATAAACGGGGAAATGCAGGGTGGAGTGAAAAAATAGTATTTTGTCCACTACTCACTCATTAATTTTTTGAGAATTACCATATATTTATATATATATAAACAATGAATAGTTTCTTTTTAATTCCTTCTTGTTTTTTTTTTTTTTTTTTGTTTTTTCTCAGGTGGTTGGTACAGCAAATAACATTTTATGGTGGATTGGAAAACCAAAATAGTTGAGTATGTCTCAAGTTTGAGAATCAGTGTAATAGACATAATTTGTTTTTTTTTTTCTTTTAATTATCACATAAATAAAAAACGTAATTTTACGAAAAAGAAAATATAATGAAATTCATAAAAATATCAGAAATTTGTATTTAAAAAATTGAATAAAAAAATAACTTTTACATTTTGACTCATTACCTTTCTTGTGTTGTTTCGGTTTGTCCCTTGGCACTGAAATAATGACGTGACGTCATTGTAACTATGTAAGTTATTACTGACAAACCTACAAAAGCTATATAATTAGTTGCTGACGAAATGTTTATTAACGACACACGATTAATGTTAAATTATGAGAAGGATATTCAAAACGTCTGAATAAATTTATTCATATTTATAATTAGGCTGGTTTAAACGTATTTCTAAATGGTGTAACGTTTAATAATAGTTTCTCAGACGTGTACTCTGACGTTTATAGTGTGAAGTGTTGCATTTCATTCGATCATTTTATGTTCGTTTTTATAATCGTTTAATCTTATTACAGATCGTGTGTAGTATCGATTAATCAATATTATATCAATGGTAGAGGGGAAGTAGGCCTATATTACAATGCCCACTAAAGCGTTAAAAAAAACTAAATAAAAATCTAATTCTCTCTCTGTTGTTGATAAACGTATAAATTTGAAGTTAACATATGTGTTGTGTTTCAGTTTATTGCAGTAAAGAAAGACACAGTGAAACTTTTAATTTAATGGGCTGGAGGCCAACAGGTCACTTACAGACCCATTTTTTTAAGAGCACAAAAAAAAACTTTTTAAGTGAGGCATAGCTGTCAGTCTCATAGCTAAATAAATAAAATGAGTCTTATCTTTTTGGTTTTTTGCCTTTGTGCGCGTTGCTTTGCGGTGTTGAGTGTACAATGTCGTTATCCAAATTCCATGCGGAAAAGTCGACCCTGTTTTTTTAAGTAAAATTAAAGGCATAAATAATTTTTTGACTTATACGTGAAGTATCTACGGTAGATTTCATTAACTTATGGTGTTTGTTAATGTGCATAATTTAAATTGTGTAGTGAATTCAATATTTTCCATGCTTAGAGTAAATTCAATATTGTCCATCTGTGTAGTGAATTTAGTAAAACTCATGTTTGCTGTAAATTCAATAATGTCCATGTGTGCAGTGAATTCAATAATGTCCATAAGTATAATGAATTCAGTATTGTCCATATGTTTAGTTAATTCAATATTGTCCATGTGTGTAGTTAATTCAATATTGTCCATGTGTGTAGTGAATTGATTATTTTTCATGTGTGTAGTGAATCCAATATTGTCCATGTGTGTTAGGGTGGCTCAAAAAACCCAATATCGTTCCACAAACCGGGGCACCCTTTTTTTAAGTTCATTTTGCATTAGTTTTTATACTGTTAAAATTTTACAACTAAATTCCAAGTAGAAGGGGATGCTCACAGGCCTCGTTGTTTTACCTTTTACGGCATTTTACTCGATTTTGTTGACTGGTGGAAGTACAACGTTTTTTCACTTATGAACTATTCCATGCTGACCTAGTTCTCATTTTAGATACATGACTTCCTATTGTTTTTATGAACATTGTGCTGACGGAAAATCAACAAATATAATGTTCATGAGTGGTAAAGATAAAGAGATGGCAGCACAGCAGGAACGAGTCCATCACAAAGAACAGAAACAGATACTTCGTAAACAGAAACAGAAAAAACGACAGCAACAAATTATAGAAGGTGAATCAGGTGAAAATGAAACAGAGAGCTGTAATCATCCAATAAATTTGAAGTCCTAGATGAATATGAACCGTCCAAGCTCAACTAAAAAACGGACAAACAAGACGGAGATTGGGTATCATACTTCCTTGTTCACTAAGCATGTTACCAGTGCCTTGGGTCGCAACCAAACGTCTGATCGTGAAGCTATACGATTGATGAATCCTATTGCTGCAGCACTGGTACATGATCCTTCATCATAGACAGTTTCACGAAGTATCATGCAAAGAGCCAGAAAGAAAGTCACTTGTAAACAAGCAGCAGATATAAAGGTTTCATTCAAGCCTGACTATCCTGTACACTGGGATGGAAAAATCTTACCTGAAATCCTGGATTTTGGAGAAGTTGACCGCTTGCTGGTGATGGTTTCTGGTGATGGCAGTGAAAAATTACCAGGTGTCCCTAAACTTACATCAGGGACAGGACAGAATGCTGCTGATGATATTTATGGTCAGTTAGAACAGTGGGCACTGGTAGAAAGCATCCAGGCTATTTGCTTCGACACCACTTCTGTCAACACTGGTCGTTTCAATGGAGCTTGTGTACTGCTTGAGAATCGTATTGGTCGAGAACTATTGTGGCTGGCATGTCGTCATAATGTTCTTGAACTGGAATTGGCAAAAGCTTTCAGTTTGTGTTGCGGTCCGTTTAACTCACCAAACATACCTATCTTCAAAAGATTTAAAGAAGTTTGGGGACGCATAAAACATGACAATTATAGTAAGTTGGAACTGCCTTCAAGCACTGATGTTTTCCGAGAAAACACGGTGAGCTTCCTGACAAATTTCGTTGACTTGAAGTCCCAGGTCAGAGATGATTATGAATAACTTATTGAACTATCAATGATTATCTTAGGAAATCCACCAAAAACCATTCAATGGAGAGCACCAGGCCATGTACATCATGCTAGGTGGATGGCTAAGCTGATCTATGCCATCAAAATTTACTTCCTCCGTCATCAGAGATTAATTTTCAGTCTTAAATCCAAGGAAGAGAGCCAACCCAAACGATTTGTACAGTTTGGAACCTTGTTGTACACAAAGTATTGACTTCAAGCATCCTGTGCAGCGAAAGCACCTATAGGAGATCTTTTGCTCTGGAAGGACCTGCAGCAATATCAGTCTGTTGATCACGACATCAGTATTGCAGCACAAAAAATTCTCAAGAATCACATGTGATATCTGTCTAATGAGACTGTCAGCCTGGCATTGTTTTCCGATGAAGTGCAACCAATTGAGAAACAGAAAACAATAACAGGTTTTGGAATAGAATCTTGTGAGCGACGTGTTCAAGGTGATCCATCATTGGTCCAAAATGAAGGCGTCAGCTTGGGTCACTTTTCCCCAAGGCGTTCACAGAACCTGCTGACAAAGCTACACATAGGCAACTCCTTTCTAGTTCTTCCTCAGTGGAATGATAATACTGAATACCAGAAGGGTAAGCAGCGCATTAACGACTTGCGTTTGATCAACGATACTGCAGAACGTGGAGTTCAACTTTTGAGGAATATAATTTACTGCTGACAAAAAATGAGGAAGAAAAGCAATTTATTTTGCAAGCTGTTGAAGACAACAGAAAAGTCATCCCTACACAAACTACAAAGAAGTCTGCCTTCTGTGCTGTTTCAGTGTAGACAATGTTTACACAATTAACTCTGACTCTTCAGTACTCTACAATGTACATTTTATGTTGATATTTTCGTTACTTAACAGTTACATTACAGTAATGGCATGATTTGAAAATGTACTTTAAACAAGCTTTTAGGCTGATCCATTCTGGACACAGGACATGTTAGTGCATTTTCGTGTTATGTATCAGTACGTTTGTTAGCTTTCAGTAAATATTTGTAAATTTTGTAAATGTTTATAAATTCAATTGTGCAATGCATATATCTGTAAAAAAAAATTATAAAGACGTTTCTTTATATTTGAAAAAAAAAATTATTGTCTCTTAAATCTAAATACAAGTGGTTTGTGGTTACTGAAATAGGACTCATAATTGAAAACATTCGAAATTATAGTCATTTAATCGTCCGAAAACTCCGTCAATTGTTGCATAGCTCTGATACTTTCAATTAAACTCAGAACACAAGCTTACTATTTCATTTGATGAGTTTCTTAATAAATCTTGGTGAAAGCAAGATTATAGTCATTTAATCGTCCGAAAACTCCGTTAATTGTTGCATAGCTCTGATACTTTCAATTAAACTCAGAACACAAGCTTACTATTTCATTTGATGAGTTTCTTAATAAATCTTGGTGAAACTACGTGCTGCAGTATTTCGCACCAAATGAATGGGTTATTGAACGTACAAGGTGTATATATAATATATAAGCCCCTTAGGAGCCCTGAAGCCCGGTCCTCAGAGGTCCTATCGCGAAATTAACTTTTGCTGCACACATGGCAAGCCAAGACCTACAAAATGATATATACATCATGGGTCTAGGACTTATGGTTGCTGAGATATAGGCGCTCCTTTGTTAATATAGCTTATATAGTAAAAAAGGTACTAAGCCCCCTTTTACGGCCCTCAGAGGTCAGATCGCGAAATGAACTTTTGCTGCACACATGGCAGGCCAAGACCTACAAAATGATATATACATCATGGGTCTAGGACTTATGGTTGTTGAGATCTAGGGTGATGACAGACAGACAGACAGACAAAACGGGGACAAAAATTCAACGGAAATGCGTTTTTTATTAATATAGTAAAACTTTGTAACTCTTGAGCTTTCCCTTCCAATGACAATAGGAAGCTAAAATTGTTGTTAGTTACAAAGTAAGACCAATGGAACTCAACAAGAGGATGCCCCGTTAGACTGAGAAACTTTATTTTTTTCCATATAATTTTGAGCCACCTAATATATATATATATATATATATATATATATATATATATATATATATATATATATATATATATATATATATATCAGCCACGTAGCGCAAAATTTCTACAGAAGGGGCCAGGCTAATAGCGGGGTGGGGGGGGGGAAATAAATGTAAATGATTAGAGCAAACAAGCGGGGGGGGGGGCAGATAAAACTCAAAGGCCCCCGCACGCTGCGGGCCTTATATATATATATATATATATATATATATATATATATATATACGTCAGATAATTTTAACTGAATGACTGACTTGGTTGAAATAATTTCTTTTATATCTCAAAAACTTGTGCAGCTGAAAAAAACAAACAAAAAAAAAAACAGCAATCTAATATTAGATCTCGTTTTAATTTTATAAGAGACTCATATATACAAGCTATGAGCATATCCAGCCATAAAACCACCAGTAGATCGCTATACATGTATTTATAAACGTGAGCTTCTTTATGCATGAATGTTTTGTTTTTTTTAAAAAAAAAACACCACTTCCGTGAACATGAGTTGGTGCACACCACTGTGGTGCACACCATTTTGAAAACGCAGTGGCTTTGAACACGACCGGGCGTGCTACGAATTTTTTTTTTTCGAGACATGATCAGCAAACTTTGATGACGTCAGTAAACAGAATGAATGAGAACTCTTATTTACTGCAGAAGTTGATGACGTCATTTTCTGTTAATAATCGGAGATATTTTTATATTTGGCTTTAATTTTTTTCGGGTCTGTTCAAGCCTAATAAAGTCATTTGCTGTTAATAATCGGTAATATATTTTTATAATATTTATTTTTTTTAAAAAATAAATTCGGCTTTGAATTATATATTTTAGTTGTCAGGATATATGTCTAAGACTAAGAGTACGATGTGCACATGCACGGCAGTTATTCTTTATTACTTTTTTTCGGGTCTGCCCAAGCCTAATAAAGTCGGACGAATAAAACAAAAATTTATGCGCTAAATTAGTATCGATCGTAACCCCCCCCCCCATAAGAAAGCTAACACTCGTTAATTCAACTCCGTCAGTATTTGGTTCAATTCTCGGATATAAATGCTTCCCCACCCCCTCTATTATCGTTTCTTAATCTTTTTATTATTTAGTAAATTTGAAATATGTAGGCTACTCTGAATTTTTTAAAGTGTGACGCAAAAATGATGTAAGGAAAAGTTAGGTAATATTTAGGACTAGCTGTACCCTGCAAAGCCTTTTTGCAGGACGATAGACTATTGTAAAGCAATTGCTTAACCTAGGATTTGGGGACCTTGCATTTTGACATTCGATACCATGACATGAGATTATGTACTTAATATTTAATGTAAAAAATAATTTTGGGGGCTCCCTTCAAGCTGGAGCCCGGCGGGACTTTCGATTTTGGACCCCCCCCCTCCTTGTTACGCCTCTGTGTTCAGCTTTGATACATATTTTCAAAATATTTTTTTTTAAGTTATGAAATAGTTACAAACATAATTAGTTGTTGTTTCTTTTTCTTACAACATCCTAAAGGATACTGTCACGGGTTGTGACTAATCTGTCGAAACCATCCCCTTACTCCAACCCTTAACTTAATGGTATTACTAACGTTAAGATGTATATTATACCATGTATCATAATATACGTTCCCGCTCTCAAGTTCCCCACCTTTTTACCCCACCCCCGTAATTGCGTCATCAGCCAGGTGGACAGCGGAACGGCGAACGAGGCAGTGGGTAACAGAAACACGTTACATTCCACGGGGAATTCTCTCTGACCACCGGACTACTATTCGTACTCCGGTCGGCGTCTTCAAAGGGACAGAGAGCGCTCGATGGCCAGTTACTTCCGTCTATGTCGGTATGACGTACTTCTTCCCCCCCTCCTCACCTAGGCTCCACCCCCTAATTTGAAAGTTTGAAAGAAACATATTATATTTGATTGGCTAGGGGTCACGTGGGGAAAATGAGATGAGGAATGTAAGATTTATAGACATTCGTCCGGAGAGCCGGGCAGGGTGTGGTCGCAGATTCGACTGAGGGTCCGAGTGGTGACCGGTCGACTTTCGAGTGAGAGGTCGATTGTTGTGTCTCTGAGTGAGACAGAGAGAGAGAGAAGGGTGATCTATCGAGAGAACGTCCCTTTAATTCTAGTCATTGATACTGGATTAATCTTTGACATTTTTGGATTACTTTGCTTGTGATTTTAAAGGCCACCAGATCTCTGTTACGAACTGGTGTCTCTGTAAATAAATATATTTGTCGCTGTACACACTTGTGGAATTGATTATTCGTCACTTGTTATACGTTTAATTGTTGGTGAGACTATGTGTGGTAGAAACACAAATACAAATACGAGTCATCATTGAGTCAGCCCTCATACTCTTAGCAACAAGCCAAGGATACCCTCAAAGGGGTCCTCAACAAATACATTATTTCAATTCAAAAAAAAATGTCAAAGAGATCTAATTAGTTACTTTTCATTAAAACAAAGAAAAAGATACATTCTGAAAAAAAACAATAAAGAAAGTTATGTTCATGAGAGGAATCGAACCTGGATATAGTCAGCATAAAAATGAGTCACGTCCAAACGGATTAACCATTGTGCCAGCAGGACACACAACCAAAGTTACAATTTTAATGTAAAAGTAGAAAAAATTGCTCGTTCCCGCGAAAAAGAAAATAATTTTAAATCAAAAGAGTTCATTCTGTTTACTGACGTCGTCAAAGTTTGCTGGTCCGTGTCTCGAAAAAAAAATACCTAGCACGCCCGGTCGTATTCGAAGCCACTGCGTTTTGAAAAAAATGACTCATTTTTAAATAAAACTTAAGGGAAGAAATAAAAGCTAATCAAAGGGGCGTAATCATTATTTATTTTTGTAACAGTTATTCAACATGATTACTTCCCTCTCTATTTATCAAAACAAGGGAAAAAAATACCGATTTCGTTCGGCGTTACCGGCGAAAATGCTCTAAAATGTCCTTTGTCCGAAACGGAAAAGTCTTAAATTGCTTGTTTTTTAAATACGGCCTTTGTTTGAATTGAGGATTTATTAAGAAGTAAGTCTATTTTTTTATTACATTTGTTATGCAAGTGGTACACTATTATTAAAATTTCAAATCAGTTAAACTTACAATTTAAAAAAAAAAAATAAGCCTTGAAGCACCGACGTGTGAATTTTAAGGATTTTTGTTATACCTTTAATTAAGTAACTTTTTGATTGCTTTTTACCTTTCATAAAGCAATAGGTGTTATTATTGTTGTAATCAAAAGCCACAATTAAGCGTATAACACGTGATTCGTTGGACTGTGCTCTTAAGTAATTAGGTCCAGTATACAACAAAATCCATATTGCTCCAGCAATCTCGTAAAAACAGACATAATAGCAATAAAAGACCTTTTTTTTTCTAATTTTATAAAAATAAATCATTGTTTTTTTTTATTTCAACAATGAGCAGTGGCGCAACCAGTTGGGGGGAGGGGGGCTTGAGCCCGCCCCCCTCCAGGCCAAATCATCAATTCATGTTATAAAGTTACAAAAAAGACTTTCAAACTGTCTTTTGTCATATTGTGAGACCCCCCCCCCCCAGCATTTTTTGCTGGTTGCGCCACTGACAATGAGAGATGCAGTTACTGTTATAAAAAAATGTATTCCAAATGAGTTATAAACGCTGACAGCTAAAATGTATTTGTGACGGATGAAGTGTATTTTTTTAAACATTACTACACATTAGGTAGTTGACAAGAATTTGAAAACAACATCTTCACTTAATGTTGTATTAGAACAGTTACATGTTCACTTAATGTTGTATTAGAACAGTTACATCTTCACTTAATGTTGTATTAGAACAGTTACATCTTCACTTAATGTTGTATTAGAACAGTTACATCTTCACTTAATGTTGTATTAGAACAGTTACATGTTTCACTTGGCACTACTACTTTCTGGACACCGAAGGGTTTACTGCAAGTAAAATATCAAAGTGAATCATTTAAAGTCCATTTTTCAGCGTGCCAGAAACGAATGTTCTTATGTTAGTGTTTAAGATATAATTACTTTTGTTGATGTTTTTATATATTAATGTGTTTGTTTAGATAGAAAAAATAGACAGACATACAGATAACTAGATAGATAGATAGATCTTCAGATCGTGTATTTGGAATCTCTGATAAAGAGTATATTTTATCTTTATGTTTGATTAGTTAGATAGATAGATAGATAGATAGATAGATAGATAGATAGATAGATAGATAGATAGATAGATAGATAGATAGATAGATAGATAGATAGATAGATAGATAGATAGATAGATAGATAGACAGACAGACAGACAGACAGACAGACAGACAGACTGATAGATAGATAGATAGGTAGATAGATAGATAGATAGATAGATAGATAGATAGATAGATAGATAGATAGATAGATAGATAGATAGATAGATAGATAGATAGATAGATAGATAGATAGATAGATAGATAGATAGATAGATAGATAGATAGATAGATAGATAGATAGATAGATGGATGGATGGATGGATGGATGGATAGATAGATAGATAGATAGATAGATAGATAGATAGATAGATAGATAGATAGATAGATAGATAGATAGATAGATAGATAGATAGATAGATAGATAGATAGATAGATAGATAGATAGATAGATAGATAGATAGATAGATGGATGGATGGATGGATGGATGGATGGATAGATAGATAGATAGATAGATAGATAGATAGATAGATAGATAGATAGATAGATAGATAGATAGATAGATAGATAGATAGATAGATAGATAGATAGATAGATAGATAGGTACATACCTAGATAGATGGATAGATACGAAATGACTATCTTCTTAATTATCTATAGCCTGTCTATTATCACAGCCTATAACTACTCTATCTACAGGACAAGTTCACCTATAACTACTCTTTCTAATATCGCAGCCTATAACTACACTGTCTATTATCACAGTCTATAACTACTCTGTCTATTATCACAGCCTAAATCTACAAAGTCTATTAACACAGGACTACTCTGAGCCAGTTGTGGATGAAAGACAAGACTGGTAACTGATAGAAGCGAATGAGAATGGCGGCTTCACGACGTTGGTCTTTATACGCAAATGAATTTCATGTGATGATGTACAGGACATGAAAATGGAGGTAAACAAAACGTAATGAAAGTTGAACACACTGACTCATTGGAGGTCTTAAAGTCTGGAGACTTATGTAAATGTGGAGATTTGTCATAAAACTAAGACCCCCCCCACCCGCGAACTACTAAGGCCAATTGTGAGTCATTAGGAGTGTGCGAAAATTATCTAAACTGATTCGTGGATAGGCGAAAAGTTTCTTAGATGAGTTATTCGTATGCAATATTACATGATCACAGTAAATGAAAGGGACTTGAATCAAAATGCAAGTAATTTAAACTGTTATTTATTTTTTTTTTAGCGATACGTTTTACCATACTTTTAAAACAGGGTTATGTATTATATTTTATTTGTTGGAGGGAGGGGGAGGGGTTCGCATTATATTTTGATTGTATGTTGTTGTTTTTATGTCCATGTGTAACTTTGTCACCCAAATGTTGTTGTTTTTATGTCCATGTGTAACTTTGTCACCCAAATGTTATGTTTTTATGTCCATGTGTAACTTTGTCACCCAAATGTTGTTGTTTTTATGTCCATGTGTAACTTTGTCACCCAAATGTTATGTTTTTATGTCCATGTGTAACTTTGTCACCCAAATGTTGTTGTTTTTATGTCCATGTGTAACTTTGTCACCCAAATGTTGTTGTTTTTATGTCCATGTGTAACTTTGTCACCCAAATGTTGTTGTTTTTATGTCCATGTGTAACTTTGTCACCCAAATGTTGTTGTTTTTATGTCCATGTGTAACTTTGTCACCCAAATGTTGTTGTTTTTATGTTCATGTGTAACTTTGTCACCCAAATGTTGTTGTTTTTATGTCCATGTGTAACTTTGTCACCCAAATGTTGTTGTTTTTATGTCCATGTGTAACTTTGTCACCCAAATGTTGTTGTTTTTATGTCCATGTGTAACTTTGTCACCCAAATATTATGTTTTTATGTCCATGTGTAACTTTGTCATCCAAATGTTATGTTTTTATGTCCATGTGTAACTTTGTCACCCAAATGTTATGTTTTTATGTCCATGTGTAACTTTGTCACCCAAATGTTGTTGTTTTTATGTCCATGTGTAACTTTGTCACCCAAATATTATGTTTTTATGTCCATGTGTAACTTTGTCACCCAAATATTATGTTTTTATGTCCATGTGTAACTTTGTCACCCAAATATTATGTTTTTATGTCCATGTGTAACTTTGTCACCCAAATATTATGTTTTTATGTCCATGTGTAACTTTGTCACCCAAATGTTGTTGTTTTTATGTCCATGTGTAACTTTGTCACCCAAATATTATGTTTTTATGTCCATGTGTAACTTTGTCACCCAAATATTATGTTTTTATGTCCATGTGTAACTTTGTCACCCAAATGTTATGTTTTTATGTCCATGTGTAACTTTGTCACCCAAATGTAATGTTTTTATGTCCATGTGTAACTTTGTCACCCAAATGTTATGTTTTTATGTCCATGTGTAACTTTGTCACCCAAATGTTATGTTTTTATGTCCATGTGTAACTTTGTCACCCAAATGTTATGTTTCATTGTGGACGCGGCATAAGTTTAATATAGGAAGTCCCCCTTTCATAGCACCACGAGAAACATATTGAAAACTTTCTCCATGACCTAAAAAAAAAAATTTACTTTAGTTCACACCAGCCATCCAACCCCGGGACCCTTAGGTCGCACGATTTAAATCACCCTATCAACAGGCATGGGCGTCGCTATGATTTTTTCCAGGGGGGTGGGGCAAAAATTTTCCGGGGGGGGGGGAAATAACAACTTTATGACATTTTTTTTAAATGTAAGGGGGGGGGCAAATGCCCCCTCTTATATGACATTTTTTCAAAATGTAGAGGGGGGCAACTGCCCCCCTTGCCCCCCCCCATGAATACGCCCATGTCAACAGGTCGCCCTCACAAGAGCTCGACAGCGGGCCAAAATTTCTTTAGTTAGAGTAGCGACCGACTGTACTAGCCACACAATCCCATAGTACAGCTGTGGCTACAGTAACGGATAAACTCACTACGTCCGACCACGATGGTCTGTGACCCCGAAGGTCTGTGACCCCCAAAGGTCTGTGACCCCAAAGGTCTGTGACCCCAAAGGTCTGTGACCCCAAAGGTATGCGACCCCCAAAGGTCTGTGACCCCAAAGGTCTGTGACCCCCAAAGGTATGTGACCCCCAAAGGTCTGTGATACCGAAGGTCTGTGACCCCAAAGGTCTGTATAGGGTAGTATAGACTTTATAATGGGATAATTATGATTATTTTTTTTTTCACAGACTGGTAAGACGAAAGTAATTTACAGCATCTCAGACCACGACTTACCAAGTGACCTCAATAAGCGAGCCTTTTGTGTTCACAATTACATGGGGTCGAAGCTGCTGGAACTCGTGCCCCAGGTCTCATCATCGAAAATACTTGTACTTAGACATGCACACATTAAAATATACATGTACTTAGACATGCACACATTAAAATATACATGTACTTAGACATGCACACATTAAAATATACATGTACTTAGACATGCACACATTAAAAATGTTAAATTTTCGAGTAAATTGTAAAAACAAATAATGAACCAAAAGAATTGTGCAAATAAAAAAATTACTTAAATTACAGATATATGAAAAATATATATTCTTAAAAATGTAAAAAAATAAAAGTAACATTTAAAAGTCTAATTTTTTGTTTTCATTTGTTTCTTACTGATTACAACGTTAAATTATTTACGTTTCATGTGTAAAACGCCAACACTGTAAAATTTAGAATATAAAAGGTATAATGTAATAAATATTTCCACGTGAATACTTGGAATGATGTTTAAAAAAAATTAACAAATGGATTCACCGAGGAGTAACCCATTACTCTGTCAGTATTGCCCAGTCAATTTAGGCCTACATGCAGTGGCGCAACCGGGTGGGGGAGCAGGGGGGGCTCAAGCCCCCCTGGCCAAATCATGAATACATAATTAATGTTATAAAGTTAAAAAAAAAGACTGCGAAACTGTCTTTTTTCATAATGTGAGCCCCCCCCCCCAGCATTTTTTGCTGGTTGCGCCACTGTCTACATGTAGCCTACTGCCTTGCCTTCATCTCCGCTATAGCTGTAGAGTGGAATCGTTATAGTGGCACGACAAGGGACAAAGGAAGGTGGAAACAATGGCCACGCGTAACAGATGAATGCAGGTATCTATGAACTGCACGGTGTACTCAAATTGACTACACAATGTACCAGTATTAACTACACAATGTACCAGTATTAACTACACAATGTACCAGTATTAACTACACAATGTACCAGTATTAACTACACAATGTACCAGTATTAACTACACAATATACCAGTATTAACTACACAATGTATTTACGGGAACTACACAAAGTTGCTATATAAACTACACAATGTACTAGTACAAACTGCACAATGTACCTAGATAAACTGTACAATGTACCAATATAAGCTACACAATATACCTATATAAATGACATTTAATCTGCTAATAAAACATACGCAATGTATCGATATTAACAACACGACATAACAATACTAACTTCAAATGTACAACTATTAACTACACAATGTACAAGTATTAAATACACAATGCTAGGATATTCTAAATCAGACCTAGCTATACAAAGCAAATATATATCGCACTAATTTACCAAGATTTATTACTATTGTTTAAAAAAAAACTAGTTTTGTTAAAGTAAATTTTACGCTGTAACTGTATTTAACGAAATAATTAGTATTCCTTAAAATCCCTAGAATGTAGTATTCAACTAGCTCCATCTTATTTTATGTAGTATTTGAATAGTTCCGTCGTTTAGAATGTAGTATTCAACTAGCTCCATCTTAGTTTATGTAGTATTGGAGTAGCTCCGTCTTCTAGTATGTAGTATTTTAAAAGCTGGGTTGACTTTACCAATTCTTGGGGGTCTGTCTCCCGAGATCGCACCTTAGACCTTCAGGTGGATAGTCGCGTGCTCTAGATCGCACGACAATCCGTCCATAGATTGTTTTATTTGAAAGGCGCTCTATCAACTAAAATAACTATGGACACTCTCCAGTAAAATGACCTTTGTGACTCTCAGTGGTCTATAGTATATATCTTAATCAAAACAGTTATTACGCACTGGGGCGTAGTCTGCCTAGGGGTTCCCTATCTTCATACATTTTGAGACCAGGGGAAGACAATCTACTGCCTGCTGGCCAGTTATGGTCGTTTCGGATAAGCTCCTTTCATATAAGTTAAGGGATTTCGGGACATAACATATCATGTAATCAATCCAACCGTGAAATCATGGTCCGGACCTTTTGCCTAAGATAATAAATTGTGGCCCATAATTTAAAAAAAAATGTGCCCACCCGTATTCTGGAAAGAAAGAAAATATTGTTACAATATTACTAGGCCTACTAGTTTATAATGGCTTACTATCACCGTGTCTCATTTTACTATCACCGTGTCTCATTTAACTATAACCTCGCAGTTTTATCAAATTTTGTTCCACTCTTTCTATCAGGCCTATTTATATTTATTTATTTTTTTAGATCAATTCACTAATGCAGGTCTCCTGAGTATTCTCAGTCGGCTAGTTACTACAGATAACTTTTAACTTAAAAAAATCATCTTTTGAAAAGCTAATGGCAGCCAAATGTGAGTTTCTGTTCTGATAAAAAAAAAACTATTTTCTTTGTAAAAATGATAAAACAGGTGACAGACTTTACCTGTACATTTTAACCGTGAAATTGAATCAATGAGTTCTCTGTTTTAACAGCTAGCTATTTAATTACTTATGGATTTCCTTGCCAAATGAATAGAGCAATAGATCTTTGTCCAGGGGACAGACGATTTGGGTGGTGTAGCGCTTGACTGTTGTTCTGAGGGTCGCTGGGTTGGTCTCTGGTGAGGACCAAGGAATTTTTCAGGTTTGGTAAAAATCTCCCATAGTGTCAACATGGCCATTGCACTATCGGTTACGGTGGGGATGTTGGGGATTGTGGGGAGGCTAGAAAACTAATGACAGTCGGACGTTGTGTTAGGGAAGTAATATCGGACGTTGTGTTAGGGAAGTAATATCGGACGTTGTGTTAGGGAAGTAATATCGGACGTTGTGTTAGGGAACTAATGACAGTCGAACGTTGTGTTAAGGAACTAATATCAGACGTTGTGTAAGGGAACTAATGACAGTCGAACGTTGTGTTAGGGAACTAATATCGGACGTTGTGTTAGGGAACTAATGACAGTCGAACGTTGTGTTAGGGAACTAATATCGGACGTTGTGTTGGGGAACTAATGACAGTCGAGCGTTCTGTTAGGGAACTAATATCGGACGTTGTGTTAGGGAACTAATGACAGTCGAACGTTGTGTTAGGGAAGTAATGACAGTCTGACGTTGTGTTAGGGAAGTATGACAGTCGGACGTTGTGTTAGGGAATTAATGACAGTCGGACGTTGTGTTAGGGAAGTAATGACAGTCGGACGTTGTGTTAGCGAAGTATGACAGTCGGACGTTGTGTTAGGGAAGTATGACATTCGGACGTTGGGTTAGGGAAGTAATGACAGTCGGACGTTGTGTTAGGGACGTATGACAGTCGGACGTTGTGTTAGCGAAGTATGACAGTCGGACGTTGTGTTAGGGAAGTATGACAGTCGGACGTTGTGTTAGGGAAGTAATGACAGTCGGACGTTGTGTTAGGGAAGTATGACAGTCGGACGTTGTGTTAGGGGACTAATGACAGTCGGACGTTTTGTTAGGGAAGTATGAAAGTCGGACGCTGTGTTAGGGAAGTATGACAGTCGGACGTTGTGTTAGGGAAGTATGACAGTCGGACGTTGTGTTAGGGAAGTATGACAGTCGGACGTTGTGTTAGGGATGGAATGACAGTCGGACGTTGTGTTAGGGGACTAATGACAGTCGGACGTTTTGTTAGGGAAGTATGAAAGTCGGACGCTGTGTTAGGGACGTATGACAGTCGGACGCACGTATGACAGTCGGACGCTGTGAAAGGGAAGTAATGACAGTCGGACGTTGTGTTAGGGAAGTAATGACAGTCGGATGTTGTGTTAGGGAAGTATGACAGTCGGACGTTGTGTTAGGGAAGTATGACAGTCAGACGTTGTGTTAGGGAAGTATGACAGTTGGACGCTGTGTTAGGGAAGTATGACAGTCGGACGTTGTGTTAGGGAAGTATGACAGTCAGACGTTGTGTTTGGGAAGTATGACAGTCGGACGTTGTGTTAGGGAAGTATGACAGTTTGACGTTGTGTTAGGGAAGTATGACAGTCGGACTTGTGTTAGGTAATTATGAAAGTCGGACGCTGTGTTAGGGAAGTAATGACAGTCGGACGTTGTGTTAGGGAAGTATGACAGTCGGACGTTGTGTTAGGGAAGTAATGACAGTCGGATGTTGTGTTAGGGAAGTATGACAGTCGGACGTTGTGTTAGGGAAGTATGACAGTCGGTCGTTGTGTTAGGGAAGTAATGACAGTCGGATGTTGTGTTAGGGAAGTATGACAGTCGGACGTTGTGTAAGGGAAGTATGACAGTCGGACGTTGTGTTAGGTAAGTAATGACAGTCGGACGTTGTGTTAGGGCAGTAATGACAGTCGGACGTTGTGTTAGGGAAGTAATGACAGTCGGACGTTGTGTTAGCGAAGTATGACAGTCGGACGTTGTGTTAGGGAAGTATGACAGTCGGACGTTTTGTTAGGGGACTAATGACAGTCAGACGTTTTGTTAGGGAAGTATGAAAGTCGGACGCTGTGTTAGGGAAGTATGACAGTCGGACGTTGTGTTAGGGAAGTATGACAGTCAGACGTTGTGTTTGGGAAGTATGACAGTCGGACGTTGTGTTAGGGAAGTATGACAGTCAGACGTTGTGTTAAGGAAGTATGACAGTCGGACGTTGTGTTAGGGAAGTATGACAGTTTGACGTTGTGTTAGGGAAGTATGACAGTTTGACGTTGTGTTAGGGAAGTATGACAGTCGGACGTTGTGTTAGGGAAGTAATGACAGTCGGATGTTGTGTTAGGGAAGTATGACAGTCGGTCGTTGTGTTAGGGAAGTATGAAAGTTGGACGTTGTGTTAGGGAAGTATGACAGTCGGACTTGTGTTAGGTAATTATGAAAGTCGGACGCTGTGTTAGGGAAGTAATGACAGTCGGACGTTGTGTTAGGGAAGTAATGACAGTCGGATGTTGTGTTAGGGAAGTATGACAGTCGGACGTTGTGTTAGGGAAGTATGACAGTCAGACGTTGTGTTAGGGAAGTATGACAGTTGGACGCTGTGTTAGGGAAGTATGACAGTCGGACGTTGTGTTAGGGAAGTATGACAGTCAGACGTTGTGTTTGGGAAGTATGACAGTCGGACGTTGTGTTAGGGAAGTATGACAGTTTGACGTTGTGTTAGGGAAGTATGACAGTCGGACTTGTGTTAGGTAATTATGAAAGTCGGACGCTGTGTTAGGGAAGTAATGACAGTCGGACGTTGTGTTAGGGAAGTATGACAGTCGGACGTTGTGTTAGGGAAGTAATGACAGTCGGATGTTGTGTTAGGGAAGTATGACAGTCGGACGTTGTGTTAGGGAAGTATGACAGTCGGTCGTTGTGTTAGGGAAGTAATGACAGTCGGATGTTGTGTTAGGGAAGTATGACAGTCGGACGTTGTGTTAGGGAAGTATGACAGTCGGACGTTGTGTAAGGGAAGTATGACAGTCGGACGTTGTGTTAGGTAAGTAATGACAGTCGGACGTTGTGTTAGGGCAGTAATGACAGTCGGACGTTGTGTTAGGGAAGTAATGACAGTCGGACGTTGTGTTAGCGAAGTATGACAGTCGGACGTTGTGTTAGGGAAGTATGACAGTCGGACGTTTTGTTAGGGGACTAATGACAGTCAGACGTTTTGTTAGGGAAGTATGAAAGTCGGACGCTGTGTTAGGGAAGTATGACAGTCGGACGTTGTGTTAGGGAAGTATGACAGTCAGACGTTGTGTTTGGGAAGTATGACAGTCGGACGTTGTGTTAGGGAAGTATGACAGTCAGACGTTGTGTTAAGGAAGTATGACAGTCGGACGTTGTGTTAGGGAAGTATGACAGTTTGACGTTGTGTTAGGGAAGTATGACAGTTTGACGTTGTGTTAGGGAAGTATGACAGTCGGACGTTGTGTTAGGGAAGTAATGACAGTCGGATGTTGTGTTAGGGAAGTATGACAGTCGGTCGTTGTGTTAGGGAAGTATGAAAGTTGGACGTTGTGTTAGGGAAGTATGACAGTCGGACTTGTGTTAGGTAATTATGAAAGTCGGACGCTGTGTTAGGGAAGTAATGACAGTCGGACGTTGTGTTAGGGAAGTAATGACAGTCGGATGTTGTGTTAGGGAAGTATGACAGTCGGACGTTGTGTTAGGGAAGTAATGACAGTCGGATGTTGTGTTAGGGAAGTATGACAGTCGGACGTTGTGTAAGGGAAGTATGACAGTCGGACGTTGTGTTAGGGAAGTAATGACAGTCGGACGTTGTGTTAGGGCAGTAATGACAGTCGGACGTTGTGTTAGGGAAGTAATGACAGTCGGACGTTGTGTTAGCGAAGTATGACAGTCGGACGTTGTGTTAGGGAAGTATGACAGTCGGACGTTGTGTTAGGGAAGTATGACAGTCGGACTTGTGTTAGGTAATTATGAAAGTCGGACGCTGTGTTAGGGAAGTAATGACAGTCGGACGTTGTGTTAGGGAAGTAATGACAGTCGGATGTTGTGTTAGGGAAGTATGACAGTCGGACGTTGTGTTAGGGAAGTATGACAGTCCGACGTTGTGTTAGGGAAGTATGACAGTCGGATGCTGTGTTAGGGAAGTATGACAGTCGGACGTTGTGTTAGGGAAGTATGACAGTCAGACGTTGTGTTTGGGAAGTATGAAATTCGGACGTTGTGTTAGGGAAGTATGACAGTTTGACGTTGTGTTAGGGAAGTATGACAGTCGGTCGTTGTGTTAGGGAAGTATGAAAGTTGGACGTTGTGTTAGGGAAGTATGACAGTCGGACTTGTGTTAGGTAATTATGAAAGTCGGACGCTGTGTTAGGGAAGTAATGACAGTCGGACGTTGTGTTAGGGAAGTAATGACAGTCGGATGTTGTGTTAGGGAAGTATGACAGTCGGACGTTGTGTTAGGGAAGTAATGACAGTCGGATGTTGTGTTAGGGAAGTATGACAGTCGGACGTTGTGTAAGGGAAGTATGACAGTCGGACGTTGTGTTAGGGAAGTAATGACAGTCGGACGTTGTGTTAGGGCAGTAATGACAGTCGGACGTTGTGTTAGGGAAGTAATGACAGTCGGACGTTGTGTTAGCGAAGTATGACAGTCGGACGTTGTGTTAGGGAAGTATGACAGTCGGACGTTGTGTTAGGGAAGTATGACAGTCGGACTTGTGTTAGGTAATTATGAAAGTCGGACGCTGTGTTAGGGAAGTAATGACAGTCGGACGTTGTGTTAGGGAAGTAATGACAGTCGGATGTTGTGTTAGGGAAGTATGACAGTCGGACGTTGTGTTTGGGAAGTATGACAGTCAGACGTTGTGTTAGGGAAGTATGACAGTCGGACGCTGTGTTAGGGAAGTATGACAGTCGGACATTGTGTTAGGGAAGTATGACAGTCAGACGTTGTGTTTGGGAAGTATGACAGTCGGACGTTGTGTTAGGGAAGTATGACAGTTTGACGTTGTGTTAGGGAAGTATGACAGTCGGTCGTTGTGTTAGGGAAGTATGAAAGTTGGACGTTGTGTTAGGGAAGGATGACAGTCGGACTTGTGTTAGGTAATTATGAAAGTCGGACGCTGTGTTAGGGAAGTATGACAGTCGGACGTTGTGTTAGGGAAGTAATGACAGTCGGATGTTGTGTAAGGGAAGTATGACAGTCGGACGTTGTGTTAGGGAAGTAATGACAGTCGGATGTTGTGTTAGGGAAGTATGACAGTCGGACGTTGTGTTAGGGAAGTATGACAGTCGGTCGTTGTGTTAGGGAAGTAATGACAGTCGGATGTTGTGTTAGGGAAGTATGACAGTCGGACGTTGTGTTAGGGAAGTATGACAGTCGGACGTTGTGTAAGGGAAGTATGACAGTCAGACGTTGTGTTAGGGAAGTATGACAGTCGGACGTTGTGTTAGGGAAGTATGACAGTTTGACGTTGTGTTAGGGAAGTATGACAGTTTGACGTTTTGTTAGGGAAGTATGACAGTCGGACGTTGTGTTAGGGAAGTAATGACAGTCGGATGTTGTGTTAGGGAAGTATGACAGTCGGTCGTTGTGTTAGGGAAGTATGAAAGTTGGACGTTGTGTTAGGGAAGTATGACAGTCGGACTTGTGTTAGGTAATTATGAAAGTCGGACGCTGTGTTAGGGAAGTAATGACAGTCGGACGTTGTGTTAGGGAAGTAATGACAGTCGGATGTTGTGTTAGGGAAGTATGACAGTCGGACGTTGTGTTAGGGAAGTAATGACAGTCGGATGTTGTGTTAGGGAAGTATGACAGTCGGACGTTGTGTAAGGGAAGTATGACAGTCGGACGTTGTGTTAGGGAAGTAATGACAGTCGGACGTTGTGTTAGGGCAGTAATGACAGTCGGACGTTGTGTTAGGGAAGTAATGACAGTCGGACGTTGTGTTAGCGAAGTATGACAGTCGGACGTTGTGTTAGGGAAGTATGACAGTCGGACGTTGTGTTAGGGAAGTATGACAGTCGGACTTGTGTTTAGGTAATTATGAAAGTCGGACGCTGTGTTAGGGAAGTAATGACAGTCGGACGTTGTGTTAGGGAAGTAATGACAGTCGGATGTTGTGTTAGGGAAGTATGACAGTCGGACGTTGTGTTAGGGAAGTATGACAGTCAGACGTTGTGTTAGGGAAGTATGACAGTCGGACGCTGTGTTAGGGAAGTATGACAGTCGGACGTTGTGTTAGGGAAGTATGACAGTCAGACGTTGTGTTTGGGAAGTATGACAGTCGGACGTTGTGTTAGGGAAGTATGACAGTTTGACGTTGTGTTAGGGAAGTATGACAGTCGGTCGTTGTGTTAGGGAAGTATGAAAGTTGGACGTTGTGTTAGGGAAGTATGACAGTCGGACTTGTGTTAGGTAATTATGAAAGTCGGACGCTGTGTTAGGGAAGTAATGACAGTCAGACGTTGTGTTAGGGAAGTAATGACAGTCGGATGTTGTGTTAGGGAAGTATGACAGTCGGACGTTGTGTTAGGGAAGTAATGACATTCGGATGTTGTGTTAGGGAAGTATGACAGTCGGACGTTGTGTTAGGGAAGTATGACAGTCGGTCGTTGTGTTAGGGAAGTAATGACAGTCGGATGTTGTGTTAGGGAAGTATGACAGTCGGACGTTGTGTTAGGGAAGTATGACAGTCGGACGTTGTGTAAGGGAAGTATGACAGTCGGACGTTGTGTTAGGGAAGTAATGACAGTCGGACGTTGTGTTAGGGCAGTAATGACAGTCGGACGTTGTGTTAGGGAAGTAATGACAGTCGGACGTTGTGTTAGCGAAGTATGACAGTCGGACGTTGTGTTAGGGAAGTATGACAGTCGGACGTTGTGTTAGGGAAGTATGACAGTCGGACGTTGTGTTAGGGGACTAATGACAGTCGAACGTTTTGTTAGGGAAGTATGAAAGTCGGACGCTGTGTTAGGGAAGTATGACAGTCGGACGTTGTGTTAGGGAAGTATGACAGTCAGACGTTGTGTTTGGGAAGTATGACAGTCGGACGTTGTGTTAGGGAAGTATGACAGTCAGACGTTGTGTTAGGGAAGTATGACAGTCGGACGTTGTGTTAGGGAAGTATGACAGTTTGACGTTGTGTTAGGGAAGTATGACAGTCGGACGTTGTGTTAGGGAAGTAATGACAGTCGGATGTTGTGTTAGGGAAGTATGACAGTCGGTCGTTGTGTTAGGGAAGTATGAAAGTTGGACGTTGTGTTAGGGAAGTATGACAGTCGGACTTGTGTTAGGTAATTATGAAAGTCGGACGCTGTGTTAGGGAAGTAATGACAGTCGGACGTTGTGTTAGGGAAGTAATGACAGTCGGATGTTGTGTTAGGGAAGTATGACAGTCGGACGTTGTGTTAGGGAAGTAATGACAGTCGGATGTTGTGTTAGGGAAGTATGACAGTCGGACGTTGTGTAAGGGAAGTATGACAGTCGGACGTTGTGTTAGGGAAGTAATGACAGTCGGACGTTGTGTTAGGGCCGTAATGACAGTCGGACGTTGTGTTAGGGAAGTAATGACAGTCGGACGTTGTGTTAGCGAAGTATGACAGTCGGACGTTGTGTTAGGGAAGTATGACAGTCGGACGTTGTGTTAGGGAAGTATGACAGTCGGACGTTGTGTTAGGGGACTAATGACAGTCGGACGTTTTGTTAGGGAAGTATGAAAGTCGGACGCTGTGTTAGGGAAGTATGACAGTCGGACGTTGTGTTAGGGAAGTATGACAGTCAGACGTTGTGTTTGGGAAGTATGACAGTCGGACGTTGTGTTAGGGAAGTATGACAGTCAGACGTTGTGTTAGGGAAGTATGACAGTCGGACGTTGTGTTAGGGAAGTATGACAGTTTGACGTTGTGTTAGGGAAGTATGACAGTCGGACGTTGTGTTAGGGAAGTATGACAGTCGGACGTTGTGTTAGGGAAGTATGACAGTTGGACGTTGTGTTAGGGAAGTATGACAGTTGGACGTTGTGTTAGGGACGTAATGACGACTGGGCGTTGTGTGAGTCTTTTATCTACGCATTCCCTAGTATTTCCACTCCGAACCACTCACGCCTATGGTGTGGATAAAAACAAATGCGCAAACACACACACACGCAAACAAACACTCACACAAATCGTCCCAATAGCTGTTTATAAAATCTAACAGATAAACATCTCATGTTTACCTGGCCTTTAGTGAAAATACAACTTCTTTACCCTTGACCTATAGTTTAATTTATTTCCTTTTTTTTGTATCTATAGGTTGAAACAAAGTAAATAACATTTAAGTAGTAAAAAGGTGAAAAGGAAGAGTTTGATATGCTATCTTTTTTTTTTAAATTAACAATTTTTTCCTATTCAAACTCTCTTTCCTGTGCTACCTGTATGGGGCATGCCCACTTTCAACTCACCTACATAACAGACGAAAGCTCAAAGATCGATGCCAATTATCAGCTCCCCTATGACCAGCCTGCAGTATCTCAACCCAGGTCTATAAAAACAATCAACTACCTGCTGTCACTTAGTCATTTCATCGTGAGAAACAGCTGATTGATAATGTTGGCCGTTGCTCTAGCGATCTTCGTCATCTCAGGTGGAGCCGCTCAGTCCCCACAGGGTAAGTCGACATGCAGTCTTTTATTTTTTGTTAAAAATTGAGCTCGAGAAACGCCCGTGAAACAACCGTTTGTAGCCAGAATTTCAAAAGTTGACCAGACGGATTATAGATGAAATGCAGGGGTGGATTTAAGGACGGGCGTAACGGGCGCTCGGCCCGGCCCCTGGCTTTCAAAGGAACCCAGAATGTCCTAAATTTCATACTTTTTTTTTTTTTTTTTTCGAATGAAAAAAAAATTCTCAGACGCAGCGCCAATAGTTATTGGAGAAAATGAATTTCACCCCATTCTGTAGTAGTTTCATCAGTCCAAAACAGGCCATTCATGTGCCCACTCCTTAAAGAATTATCGACCACACCAAGAGCGGCAATAATTAACTTTTTGATTTGTTGTTACCATTACAGCTGATTCTGTTATTTAATCATTTCCTAAAAAAAGTAGTAGTTGATTCATGTCAGTCCAAAGCTAGCCTCTCATTAAACTAATGTTGTTAAGTGAAACTGCGAACAGTGGTGACCTGGCGGGGGTGGATCTGGGGAGACCCCCCCCCCTCAGGCCCATCGACTGAGAAGCTCCTAGCAATTAAAGATTATATGTGTCATAATTATATCTTGAGCCGTTCATATGGATATGCAGATTAGGCGGATATCTAGAGTCCCCCCCCCAAAGTAATGAAGCGCTGACCACTTTTCAAGGACACCGAGTTAGGGTATAGTAATAGATAGACCCACTTTTTCAGAGTTTTATTTAGGTGCCCAATATTTGCAGGTGGAGGGATACACAGCTAGTTTTCCTAGGGCCTTTGACTAGTGCCCCCAATTTACCTTTGATTAGAGCCACCAATTTATCTTTGACTAGTGCCCCCATAATTACATTTGCATAGAGTTCCCCAAATTTGCATTTGACCAGAGCAGGAGTATTCAAACTTTTTGAATCCTGAGCCACAATAGGCTCTTGAATTTGACAGAAGGGCCCTACCAGCAGCATACTGTTGGACTGTTTATATGTAATATTAATTCGATGCAAACGTAGTTGTTGTAAACGGGCGGAGGGGAGCGAAGCAATGTTAGGGCCGGATCAAAAGAGACCGAAGGGCCAAACTTAGGCCGCGGACTACAGCTTGCACAAGTCATCCTGTCATCCTGTCATCCATTTAAACAAAAAGGAAGTATTAATTTTTTATTTTTTTTTTTAACAAAAAAAGTTTGTTTTTCTTTCTATGAGAAAGTTCACACAGTCAACAAATAAAAGTGCCAGACTTCTTTGACAGTATTTTTTTAAGCATTTTGTTCGTTCAATCACAAAATGTGTTCTAAGTGATATAGTATAGTACTCCTTATGCAGAAATTAACATTTAATAAAAAAAATAATTTGTGAGAAACAATTAGGTATTTTGGTTCCAATTAAGAAAATTAGTTTGCCTATCTAATAGACCAGTGGTCGGCAAACTTATCAGCCAAAGAGCCAAATATGAACATTACAACAATTTAAAAAAAAAAATTGGCAGCCAAATCAGCTTGTTTAGTAAACTTTTATTACACTAAATAAGTAGTATACTAAATAAAACTAAATGCCAGAGCCGCACTTAAAGAGCGAAAGAGCCACATGCGGCTCCGGAGCCGCACTTTGCCGACCACTGTACTAATCCAATGATCCCCAATCCCCGCGCCGCGGACCGGTACCATAGAATGGTTTATTATACTAGGCCGCCAGGAATGATTAAATTATTTCCTTTTTATTTACTGTGGTGTATTTCTCTTAGGGATAGTAAGACTTGCCACTGAAGAGAAATAATCAACCCCATTCCCTCCCTTCCCCCACCTCTTTCTAGCGGGCCGCAGTGAAATTATCAAACGTTGACCGGTCCGTGGCGATAAAAAGGTAGGGGACCACTGTACTAGACAACCGATTTGGATCACCAGAGCCGAAAGGGCCACATTCAGAATGAACTTCTATTAACTCTGGCGCACATTTGGCCTATCATGTACTTTTGGGCCCCCCTCATATCTCTAGCTCTATACCTAGAGTCTCCATAATCTAAAAAAAAAAGGTACTGCGTCCGGCAGCCATATATATGATATAAATAGATATATGCCCTATGTATCAATCTGCACACAGGGCCCAGAATAATCTTAAATCCGTCTCTGACAATGAGAATTTCAATCAATTTTGACCGAATTTGACTCACAATAAGCCAGTTGTATGGGTGGGGTGGGGGGGGAGGGGTCAGTGAAGACCTCCGGTGCAGTCAGTTAAAAGATTAAACACACAATAGCAGTGTGTGTGTGGGGGGGGGGGGGTCACAAACATCATATGTCTTCAGCCGCAGTTAGTCTCAGAGAGAATTGTCCAGCCTATTTGACCCACTTCATATCATCAAGACGTTGATAGTTTAACTGACGACTGGCGTAACAACTTACCATTGACTTTGATTTTGAAAAAATCCTTCTGGTGCGTAACTGGTAAGAGTGGGCATGTATTATTGGAAAGAAATATTGGAAACTCCATTTATTCTATAGATCAGTAAAACCACTATGGGGGGGGGGGGGGTCAGGTGAAGTAAAGCCCCTAAATTTCTGTAGCCTCGACAATTCTATGCGATAGCGTAGCCCACCAGCCTACAAAAATTAAAGTACTCATTTTTGTTTGAAGAATTTACTTTCGGAGTCCATTAATGGTAGTTCCCTACTATCGGGAAAGACGCGGAATCAGCGGTAACCTGCAAACCCGTCCCTGTGCAACTCTCTATTTCGGACAAATTAAAAAAAAAAAAAACATTAACAAACCATAGATGACCAGGCCCGTAGCGTGCGGGGGGGCGGGGGGCCTGGCCCCCCTGCATTTTGTCTGTCCCCCTCTACTTATTTGTTCTACTTAGTAAAATGTATGACCTGCCCCCTACTATTGCCTGGCCTCTGCTGTAGAATGCCTGGCCCTTGCTGTAGAATTTTCACGCTACGGAGCTGCTGCTGACGCTAGCTGCTACCTACGATATAAAAAATCTGTAACAAATTAAAAAAAAATGACCAAGCGAGTTAACTAATACAGTGATTAGTTGACTCGTTATAATTAAGTTGTATCCCTTTGACCATCATTACAACATTACATAATTTGCGTACTACTTCTTTTTTTGGAATTCCCCAAACTATTTTTATAGTTATACACACGGTCGAACTGTCTACCGCTTAAGTTAGCCGATTATGTATTAGATATATAAATATATTGGTAAAGATTGATTTAAATAGCCTCTCCGTTCCCAACTGATGAAAAATGATTGAACTCAAGAAGTTAAATAATAGATATAAATAATCTGGCTCATTGTTAGCCGCACAAAGCTCACTGAAGAGCTACACGCGGCACTAAGAGCCGCATTGGGCCAACATTCGTCATATTACTTCATTAAACTTTTTTTTAACTTTTTGTTCAGGAGAGCTGTCCACCACTAACTTCACCAGAGAAGAAGTTCTAAGCATTGAGCCCGAGTTTCGATTGTCTTGGAACTACAATGAAACCCACATTGTCTTCAGGACTCATGTGAAAACTGAAGGTAACAAAATCCCCCTCAGATTAAAGAATATTTTAAAATGAAAATCATAAAATGATTGTGATAAACCCTGAATAAAAATTTAAAAGAAATAGAAGAAAAAAAAAACAACTTAACGTCCAGGAGTTTCATTTAGGGAGGAAGGTGGGTTTGAAATGGTTTTAATGGAAACCAAAAATATGATTCTTAGGAATTAAACGGGCATATTCACATTGTCAGACACATACAGTCACGTAGTCAGTCACTAGTCAGTCCCATAGTCACCTAGTCAGTCATACAGTCAGTCTCATAGCCACGTAGTCAGGCACGTAGTCAGTCACAAAGTCAGTCCCATAGTCAGTCTCATAGTCACGCAGTCAGTCACTAGTCAGTCCCATAGTCACCTAGTCAGTCATACAGTCAGTCTCATAGCCACGTAGTCAGGCACGTAGTCAGTCACACAGTGAGTCTCATAGCCACGTAGTCAGTCACACAGTCAGTCCCATAGTCAGTCTCATAGTCACGCAGTCATTCACACAGTCAGTCCCATAGTCACGTAGTCAGTCACACAGTCAGTCTCATTGCCACGTAGTCAGTCACGTAGTCAGTCACACAGTCAGTCTCATAGTCACGTAGTTAGTCACACAGTCACTTTCATAGCCACGTAGTCAGTCACGTAGTCAGTCTCATAGTCACGTGATCAGTCACATAGTTAGTTCCATAGTCACGTACTCAGTCATACAGGAAGTCTCATAGGCACGTAGTCAGTCACATAGTTAGTCCCATAGTCAGGTAGTCAGGCACGCGTAGTCAGTCAATAGTTAGTCCCATAGTCGCATAGTCAGTCACACAGGCAGTCTCATAGTCACGTAGTCAGTCACATAGTTAGTCCCATAGTTACGTTGTCAGTCACACAGGCAGTCTCATAGTCACGTGGTCAGTCACATAGTTAGTCCCACAGTCAGGTAGTCAGTCACATAGTTAGTCACACAATGCCTTAAAGGAACACGTTTCCAGCTTTCTACACAAACTACTAAGGGAAAAATTCATTCACAAAGACAAAGTCATTATAGTAGAACAGTTACAACATAAGAACTCTTCTGTTGAAAGAGGAATTTAAAAAAAACTATCCTCCCCCCACACTCCCCCCCCCCCCGGGACCAAAATTTTAAAAATCCGTGGCAACGCTCTTTCACAAAATGTTTGAGGTGCGAGGAGCTTACCGAAAAATAATACTTGACACACACACACACACACACACATACACACACACATGCACACACACACACACACACACCTACATCAATGTCGTAAGTTATTTAGTCCAGCTGTGTGAACCTGTTTCGCCGTTTCAGCCAAAAATAAAAAACAAAATGGTGTCACCTGAAATATAAACACATTAATTTAGACATAATCTGAATAAGATTTATTCCTAAAAATAAAAACAGAGCTTCCAATATTTGATTTTTATTTGTCATGTTTTATTTCAGGTTACATTGGTTTCGGTATTTCCAAAGATGGCCACATGAAACATTCTGACGTCGTGTCTGGATGGGTAAAGAACGGCGTGGGGTTCTTCAATGTAAGGACTTGTCTTGTTGTTTTTTTTTTAATTACTATTGACCCCAGTCAGTGAACAAGGTGCTGGCCATCTGCAAGTACCAGCACCGTTGTGCTATGTGGTCTGTGACATATGAGAAGAATAAGAGCCAGGACAGGCAGGTCAAACTCAAGGGAACCCCGAAGACCGCATTGAAATTTTAACTAGATTGTGACCAGCTTTGTTCGGGTCGGACATTAGAACTCAAAAGGTCACATCTGGACCTCCAGTTTGACATTGCTGAGCTCGGATAATCATTTGATGAGGATCTTCCGCATTTTGCGTTTTCGCTACGTACACTTTCGCTACGTACACTTTCGCTACGTACACTTTAGTTACGTACACTTTCACTGTTGTACACGTGTTTAACTTTTTCTTTAAACGTTCTAGACTTTCGCTGAGTTTATATACGTCATTGTGGACGTAATTGTGGACTTAATTGTGTATGCATTTGCGTTCAAACTTTAGCCGAAAAAAAAATTTTTTTGGCAACGTATTAAATTAAATAAATCCACCTTTTTATATGGTAACTTGACCTAATTATGTGACCTAATTACGATTGTTTCCCACGTCCGCTAACTTCTCAGATAATTCAATCAACGGTATACAAAAAGCTTATTATTGCTATACAACCTGCAGGCCGACCGACAGAAATTTCGGGCCCCTGAGCAGGGCTGTCATGAGCCCCCCGTTCTGATAATAATGTTTTCTAAAGTTGATTGGCCAGCTCAGTCCGACCCCCTGGGCATCTGCCCCCCACTGCCCCCCCCCCTCCACTATCGGTGGCACTGACAACATGTAGATGCATGCCATTCTAAAACCTCGATTATTTGTATAGACCAAAGATACTGTTGTTTTGTATGTTGATACTATCAACCGGTGCTTTACTTGGCAACGAATGAATAAACTACAACACTTGTTTTTAATAGAGAAGAAAAAAAATGAGAAATAACATGGGCATGGCATATATACACGTTAATGTCGCACGATGTCTAAAAATGTACCGAATACATCATCAAAACAGAAACAGGTTTTTACCGGTGGTATCCAAGTAATACGTCACAGACTATGCTTCATGTACTAAATGCCGAGTACACTTAGATACCCCGAAAGCGCCGTCAAAATAGCGTCATCAGTTTTGCCTATAGAAACTGGATTATCCGAAATTGGCTTTAAATTATTGATGCTTTTTTTTTAATAGGACAGATACGCCCCAGAATACAACGTCCCCCCTGTGGATTCACAACAAGACTGGAAACTGATTGAGGCCTCGGAAAGTAACGGCTACACCACTTTGGTATTCATACGCCAACTAGTGACATGCGATAAAGATTCTGACCTACCTATTAAGGTAAGAAAAAATATTGAAGGATTGTACGGCTGAGTGATTCATGGGAGATATAATTCATTTGTAATTATTTGTTTCTGTGTGCAGGTCTGCCTTAGTGTGGGGGTCCCCTTGAGTGATTTATCCAAATACCTGAGCATTGATTGATTATTTTAAAGTGAATAATGTAATCACACATTCATACGAATTACTCAATGCACACACACACACACACACACACAGACACATACACAAACTTATATATCATCTGTCATCATACGTTAAAAATGTCCCCTTAGCCCTAACGGGCCATCGGGGCAGATACAGTGTAGAATTCATCTTTTTCTATAACGTCGGCAAAGGAAAGGAATGAGTTGTTACAATTTAAGTTAGATATCCATTTAAAGCTAGGAATCGAACCCATGACTCTAGGGACGACAGTCGTGTATCTACACCACTCGGCCATCCACTACCATTCATTAGCTGTATTATCAATTCTTTCTATTACCACAGGCAGGACCTACCTATGTGATCTACAGTATTTCATCTCATGATCCGGCACATAATGATGACTTGGTATTACACGATCATATGGGGATGAAACAGATTGACTTGATTCCTACAGGATTCAACATCCAAAATGTTTGTAAATAAGCATAACCGTAAAGGAGCTGTTGGTGTTTTTTGTTTATTTTTGGTTGTTTTTGTTCTGTTTTTTGTTTTCACTTTTATTTCTTATTAGATTCCATACCTGCAGTAAAATAAATGGTTCGAAATCTGTTTTGACTAAATTCTCTAACAGTTAAAATTGAAAACATATAATATAAATTTGTAAACTTTGTTTTAGTAATAAGTATATTATTATTTATTTATTTGTTTACAGCTCGTGAACAAGTGATGTCAAGTCATTATGGACTTTTGATATAATTTTTTAGTACTGCGTCTGTCAGAAACATTTTACCTCTCTGACTTTATATATATCAACATATATATCAGTATCTATATATAACAACAGTGTGTAAGTAAGAAATTAAGAAAGTTAGAAGCCGCGCGCTGGTGCTGTATCCTGCCACACCAACTTGCCTCTGTGCTGCAAAATGGCAGAGAAAAAAAACATAATGTGTTCATTATTGCAATGCTTAATTTTGATTTTAACATTGATTGTGATAATTAACTATTCTTTAATCAAATGATTATAAGTTATTAGCGTTGACGGGTAAAACGTCTAACTGTACTACGACTAGACCAAAGTGAGAAAAAGAAGGAAGTGAGAAATCATACAGAGGACTGTAAACTGTTAGAAAGAGAGGCGCAGCGGAGTGAGCGATGAGTCTTTAACGACAGTGTCGGGTGTGAGCGTACGTCATCTCGGTGCATGTTTATTGGGACGTAGTATGGGTTACGTTCGATTTAGGTCAGTGCTCGATTTAAGAAAAAAAAACAGTGACGGGGATGAAAAAACAATTTCTGCAGAGCAGAGGATACATGTCTATGATTTCATTCCCGGCTGGGATATATTAGCTAAAACAGAGCCGGGGATAACAGTTCTCAGTGCCGGGGATATCCCCGGCTTCCCCGGCGGTACATCGAGCCCTGATTTAGGGGTACGGATGGTTGTGCGGGAAAACGCTCGACTGTCCTGGACTCGATCTTTGGTGGATATTTTTAAGTCTTGGTGAAAATCTCGAGTGGTGCCTCCATTGCCATTGCACTGACGGGGATGAAAGAAAGGTAATGAAAAAAAAAAACTCCTCGTTAGCTGTTTATATGAAATGGGAGATAAACATTTCATACTTAGTTGGAATTAACTAAAAAAAAATAATCAATTAACCATCTTTGATTTTCCCCATTTTATATTTATAAATATCTTCTGTAACAGAAACATTATGAGGATATATTGCTTTTTTTTATTTTAGTCAGGTGGTAAATTCCACTGACCGTTCAGGCAGTTCTAAATGACAATATATACAGATCAGCCTTAAACTGTGATGCATATTTTTCGCATCAATAAAATATAAATAAAAAATTTAAAAACCATCCCTTTAACAATACTTATTTTGTGACAACTCGACTGGCTACACATGCCATGGTAACCGTGTTATGAGAGCCCATCAAGTTTTTTTTTTTTCTTTTTTTTGTTAAAAAGACTTTATCAAGCATGGTTCGGACATGTGTCAAAGTACGACAGCCTGCCAAAGAACCATTCTCCAAGGGTCTGTAGAAGGAGGACGTCGCACAGGTCGCCAGCGGAAATGTTGGTTTGACCATATAAAAGAATTGACAGGGCCAGCAGTGAATGGTTGTGCGGTAAAGCGCTCAACTGTCGGTTTGAAGGTACCTGGTTTGATCTCCGGTGAGGAACAAGGAAAACTTTCAGTTCATGGCTTAAGTCCCCGCTTTATCTCCCGTGGAGTCTCCATAGCCTTTGCACTCAGATATGGTGGGGATGAAATAAGGGCGCCATAAAAACCGTCTCATTAGTGACTTATAGGATGTGAGATTTCATCTCACCCTTACAGGGACTTCACACACCAATGAATCAGTGCTGAACCAAGGAATTTGGAGACACGGGGGGCTTGGCCTTTTGGGGGCCCGGGGGCTTGGCCTCTTTGGGGGCACGGGGGACTTGACCTCTTTGGGGGCCCTTCATTTTGACATTGGACACCATGACATGAGATAATGTACTTAATATTTAAAGTAAAAAAAAATTGGGGGCCCCCTCAAGCTGGTGCCTGGGGCGACTTTCGAATTTGGACCCACCCCCCTTCCCCCACCCTAGGTATGCCTCTGCAATGAATGAACTAAAGACAGACGCGCAGCATAGGCAACTATGGTAGAAATAATGTCTGTTCATGTGTCTATTCGTTCCCCACAACGACCACACCAGTTAAGGGCATGGCGATGATGATGAATTAAACATGCAATGTCTCAACGTCATATGTTCACATAGACATAGGAGGATGGTAGGTAAAACCAACTGTTAGACTGTTAGGCTAGTGACCGGTGAAAAAAATCTATTAGTAAATAATACAACACTTCCTAAAATGAAAAAAAAAAAACTACAAACGAACAGTATGTAAATAATCGCCAGGCATCGACTATGTAGAATATTTACGACAATAGTGAATAAAAAAAAAAAACAGACGGATAAGACAGGTAACTTCAACCAGGTAAATCGAGTTGATGAGACTCACGTTATCCCTAGATGGAGTCAAGAATTGGATTTATCAAGACTCACTGGTAAGAGCAGGGGTGCACGATGATTGATTGGGGGGGGGGGGGGGGGGCTGTGGAAAAAAAAAAGAAAATGCATTATATATTTTTTTCATAAATATATAGATACAAATCAGTCTGGTGTCTGTCCTAACTAGAGGAGAGATAGACCTGATGAGACTACTATAAAAAGTGAATAGATTTATTTTAGTTTCTATACTGTATACACATTTGATAGATAAGTACGGTTTATTTGACTATTGCAGATAGTTGTAAAGGGGGGCCGGGGAGGGGGGGCGTCATTTTCAACACTAAAAAGCATTTTTTTAAAGTATTAACAATGATTTTAAAAAAAAAAAAGATTTTTAGTCAATATAATTTCTATCAATATTTGTACGACCTAAGCATAAAGACCTCTTGTAATAAGAATTATTTTTATTTTTTGAGTAAACTTTAATAAAACTATTTTATTTGGTCTACATAGAAATTTGTTGCCGCCCTTTAGATATTTCCGCCCCGCCTCAAGTGTAAGTAAGCTTACGGTTTTACACGGAAAATTGCCGACCAATGTTTGCGACTTGTTCTAAGGTCAAAGTTCAAGCTTTCCGTTTTGTCAACTTATTTGATTGTTGTTGCTTTTTTTATTGCTGTTTAATTTGTGTTAAAGACAAAACTGAATTAAGAAAATTTAAAGAATGGCAGAAGCAGGTTTAGCGATGGACAAACCAGAATGTTCGCACTTTTCTTAAAAGTTATGCTGCTTGGTTCTTCTTAAAAACTGTTTGATGAGTGTCATCACGTCAATGACGAGGATAAAACATAAAGTAATTTTTTTAATTTTTTGATATATAAACTTTATAGTATAACACTAATCATTAAAAAATACCGTTTTCATCTTGATTTTATTAGAGTAATTATTAGACTCATAATAACCTTACAGAATTTAATTATTTATTCACTTTTACTATTGGTATTATAACTACTTTAGTATAAACTTTACGTTTAAGAATAGTTTGTGATTCTTTCTTTGGTTTTCAAACTTCTGAGAATGAGAACAATAAATTCATTTGTTGTGCAGAAAAAAAAACTATAATAAACATTTTTTTTCGACAAAACATTCTTTCATTTTAAAATATAAATAATTTAATTACTGACACTTTAATTAACTGTTGCTTATAACAACTGTTTAAGTCATTTAAGAGAATTAAAATAAGTTGGAAAACAAGTGCCAATATTAATTACTACTTAGTACAAATAGATTATAGTGGGAAGGATGGCTGATTATTTTATATACTTGACTGATGACCTGGGAGTCCCGAGTTTGATCCACGGTGAGAACCATGGGAATTTTTAACAAGTTAAATTTGTTTCAAAGTCGTTCCACTAGTCCTCCCAGCTTTAAATGGGTACTCGACTTACGTTGGGGAAGTAAAGGCGGCTGAGCTATGTGCTAACCACACAGTCCCTTCATATGCAGATGTTATAGAAACAGATGAATTCTATACTTCATCTTAAGATAATTATTTTTTATAATATTTTTGTCATTATTGATACATCACCCTATGTCTTATGAATTTACCAATTATAACAGATTTTATGGTGGAAGGGCATGCAGTATAATCAAAATCCAGATACGCTAGATAGAATTTACCTACTTACTTTCTGTTACATAAAGATGCGCTGAACGCCTGAAGTTATTAAATTCTCACTTTGAGCTCCACCCATATCATTAACTGATGAGTAACTAACTATGCTTATTTTATTCTAAAAAACTCATTTTACTATTAAAAAAAAACCTTTTACTTTGGAAGGATAAGGATAATCTGGAGTCTGCATATTCATTATTTGGAAATTTGTTATCTAACTACTATAATTAATGCACCGTAAAACTTAATAATAAAGCTGATGTAGTGATTCTCAAACAGTTTTTAGTATTGCTTTCATGTCTTTTTCTTTACAGACGTCTCATATTAGTCGTATACTCTTCAACTACCATTATTTGGCCACAATCACAAAGAGACTAAAATTACACCTTGGTGTAATTGTTCAATAAACAATATTCTATATTTTAAAACTCTCAAAAGTAACATTTATTAATGAAGTTACATTCCCTAGGAATCTAGGTTAATAAATAAGATGTTGGGCATGAGGTTTACTTCTTTTGCCTCCAATGTTCATGGGCTATAAACTTCAACTGATCACTTGTATGATCGCTTAGCGAGTTGATTTCTTTAGGACATTTGCATATTGTCAGTGGTTAAACGTGCTAGAGATGTAAATGGCAATATTATATTTGAAGTAAAAAAAACATATTTCTTTGTTTTATTCCCAGGCTTTTGTCAATGAAGAAGATGCAAAATCATTTTCCTCAAACAAAACAAGCAGACAACCGCAGCTAATTACCAATTCTGCAGTAGAAAGAATAAGAAGGTATTTATTGTGTCTGAATCAAATACTATACAAAAACAGGTTTGAAATTTCAGGTGACTAAAATATCTTAGTTTGGTCCACAGAAGACATTTTAAACCTTGGTTTGAATAGTACAAAACCCCTTTTTGATTTCTGTCGATGATAAAAATTATTATTTGTTGTACTTAACTAGATGCATAATTTCCAGAGAATAAGACTGAAGAGTCACCCTAAATGACGCAGTATAGTTCTCATCAGACTAAACCTACAAAGCCATTGTTTGTTCAGTTCTTAATACAATATTTGTTGAATTCACACTGCTGTTTCTGAATTTCTTCATTTTTTTTTTTTTAGCAACAAAAGTAAAAATTCATCAAACAGAATTAAACTGCAACTTTTCATAACCTGGTTGAATGACTTTTTATAGATATATCTGTAACAATAACAGATACTTTTTATCTTTAATCTGTTTAAGAAAAAAGGCCAACGAAAATCTGGATTCAGACCTGAAATTTCATGCTCTTCACTATGAACTTATTGTAAAACTGTTTTTTTTTTTATCCTGTTTGTCTCTCTGTATATGAATATTGTCTTGAAGAGATTGTTGAGATTTTTTTATGTGCTCTATGTAGTGTTGCCTGATTGTGCTACTTTTCTCAATTATGATTATAGTGTTGATATGTGTTACTAAATTCATTCATTTTCTAATTTTTGAATCATTTGCCACTCCATATCATTAGTCATTTTGATAATTATCACATGGAAATTTCACAAAATTGCTAAACAAATTCATTTAAAAAAAAAACTATGGGTTTAAATAATAGAAAAGAGGAAAACCGCTTAATACAAATGAAGCTTTAGAGATAAAATCACCTGGCAGTTGGAGGATGAAGGGCTTAGTTGTATTCTTTCATCCAGGTCACTAATTATATCCTCATGGTCACGGTACTGCTTGCCTATCTAGGGATACAGAAGTTTTGTTTTGGGCTCAAGACTCATACATACAATCCCTCTTTCGTAATGGTAGTAATACTGACCTACAGCTTTGCATCTTTGGTTTTTCACCTGAGTGTACATTTGAACCATCTCATCTCACAAACTATTGCTGAAAGACTTTTAATCAGAATCTGCACTACAACTTTTTTTGTATTTTATTACTTGATTATTTCTCATTGTCCATTATATTATTTTGTTTCCTATTTAATGAAAATAATCCCCAACCATTTAGCTAGACCGAGTCACATTGGAAGAAAATGAGTTTTTTAGGCCACATATTATTCATCCAAGCGCTTTAGGCAGGCCCCAGATAGGACACGACTACTTTAGTTCATTGTATTTGTAATATGTAAATAGACTTATGCTAAAATGAGTTTTCATTTCCAATAGAAAATTCTGTTCTCACCATTATTTCATTTTTTTCAAAACCTATGTATAAGAAGAAATTAAAAAGCTTATTGATAAGTTAAAATTATTTTTTTTATTTATAAAAATAAAACCACAACTTATTAGCATTTGAGTTAATATATATATGTAATATGTGTAATATATGTAATCTTTATTTGTACCTAATCATTATTTATCTAATTTTATTTATATTCTAGGTGCCATTTGAATGATTTGGAGAATGTTCTGCCATTTGTACTCTTGGGACTTTGTATGTGACAACTGGACCAAGCCTTTACTACGCCACTCTGCTAAAATTTTAGAGTATTTGCCATTAGGGTCGTTTTTCCACACTCTAGTTTATTTGGGCTCAGTTCCACAACCAGCAAGAGCTTTGTGTTTTTTTGTTGGATTTTTAGTTAATATCTCACTATCTATTAACATTCTCATGGAATCTTCCTTCTAATTTTAATGTATTAAATAAAATACATACAACAGTATTGTAAACTATGATGCTGCATTGCTCAATATAAAACTTTTCTGTGACTGTAATATTTTGTTCTATAGTGTTACAATATTTATGTCATTTTTACTAAGATTGTATATTTTTAAATTACTTTATTTTAATCTCAAGTTTTAATCTTTAAAATTATTATAAGTAACAAAATTTTCATTAGCTTCATTTTAATCCTGTGACGTTTTAAAATATTTTTCTTTAGTTCAAATAGCTTTCATTGGAGGCTAAATATATCTTTCATTAGAGGTTAAATATAGCTTTCATTAGAGATTTACATCTTAATGTATGTAATAGCCTACATATAATGACAAATCAATTTAGTAGTAAAATGCAAACAGCCTACTTATATCATGAACAAAATATTGTGTATGTAATAGCCTACCTATATAACAAAATAAGTGTGAGAAACTAAAACCTTTTTTTTTTAATTTCTTCGCCTGCAAAATGAAAAGTGCCATAACTTTTTCCATGTACTTATTTTTGTAACTATTGAATATTGTCCCTTGTGGAAAAATGGCTTATTACTAGTTCAATGTACTTACCACTTCAACTGTTATATATATTCCCTTTCCCAGAAACTAAAAAGACACTTATTATATTTTCACTGTCTATTTGTTACTTTTGTTGATTAGGTTACAACAATTTTTTTTTTTTTTAATTTGTATTTAAATCTGAATTTACACTCGTCTTGTTTTGTTTTTTATTATTAATTTCTATTAAGTTTTACTTCTGTTTTCTTGTTTTATAAATTCTCATTTTTTTTAATCTAAAATTTCAATAAACGGATTTTTAACTATCCATATTTGTTTTTAGAATGCTTGTCCATTTTTTTTTTTACTTTGTTTTTGTTTTTTTTTTTTGTACAGAAAAGTTCCTTTTTGTAACCAAAGAAAACATTCAATAAAAAACATAACAGATAAAAAATATCGAAATTTGTACACAATCACCCAGTGTGATAACTGCAGTGTAGGTTATCACCATTTGTGAGATTGGAACGTGTGAGTGATCAGTGTTGAAGATTGAACATAGAACACTAAGACATCATAGTGTGCTGTAGTAAAGATACACCCAGCAATTAATTAAATACGAAATAAACATTATATATAGTTTATGGGTTGAATTATGAAGAGTTATCTGTCTTGCCCTTGATCATCTCTAAATTAAGAACATGTGTAAAGTAATAGCTGGCGGTCTACACACTGAAAGAAGAGAACTCCTGAATGGGGAACAGTAAATTTATTTGAGTATATTTAGAGGCTTGGAGCTTAAGTGCACAAAAAACTTTTTCCAGACTTAAAACACACAAACTTTACCATGCTACGAATTGTATATATGCCCACCCCATTGCAAGCTATAATGGACATATCATTTATTGCTTTTGACTGTAACAGCACTAACAAAATACAGTGTTTGTAACATTTATTCATTGAGATTAGTCGTGACATTTTATGTTGAAGAATTTAAATTAAGCTATTACCCTTGTTGAATTTGCTTTTTTAAATCTAATTTTGAATACCAGTACCCAAAGATGAGTCTCTGTGCAGTATAGAATGTAGTGGTTACCCATCGGGAGCCTCAAAATGACTGAACAGAAAACAATGACCCCCCAAACTACCAGGTCCACCTTGAGGGCTGGGAAGATGTTAGCACAGAAAAATGCCCATAGTGTAATGATATTGGACACCACAACAGGGACACCTTGTCCCGAGGGGGGGGTGGGGAAATTCCCCTATACATTTAATGAGCGATTTCATTTGTATGGGTGGTGGTAGGTTAAAAATAACCGTATTCTGGTCAGCCTATTGGTCTATAATTCTGTTGAGAGGAGTTAGAGCCATGAGACAGACGGGTTGAACCCCTTGCGCCGAGCTCTTCTCTAGTTCTTATAACTCTACAGATTGTACAACTGTAGTTGGGGTTATTATAGAGACAACACGGAACATCTCTAAACTTTGCAATAGTGAGAGGATGTGGACCTGCAGGTCCCACTTTTCTCCTTTCTGAAAGACCCAGGCTTTTTTTGGGGTTATTTGTTCAGGTCCCAGTGAAAATGTCAGTGTCCATCTAGTTTGAATTGCATACCTGACTTTGGTTTCGTAAGTAAAGATGGCTAGGCTCCTGTCTTCGCCATGAATAGGGGACTTTGTTAATTTTTTTTTACAGTGAGGTATCTAACAATCTGTAAGCACCCCTGTCCGCCCTACCTTCGCCCCCCACCCACACACACACGCACCATAGCTGGGCGTGTACTGATGCCCTAAAGCTTTACAGTCAACAGCTTAATAAGGTCAGTGTCATCAAAAATATCTTATTTAAAACATCTTTCTTTATCTGATGATATACATTATAGCTAACACATAAATATCTCCCAATGTTCACAAAAAAAAAATATGTATGACCATCATGAGTGTAAAGGACAATTGTAGCTTGTCTTTAATGTGGAAACTAAATAAATGTATTAATTGGTGTTAAGTGTATTGTATTAATGTGGAAATTAAATAAATGTATTAATTGGTGTTAAGTGTATTGTATTAATGTGGAAACTAAATAAATGTATTAATTGGTGTTAAGTGTATTGTATTAATGTGGGAACTAAATAAATGTATTAATTGGTGTTAAGTGTATTGTATTAATGTGGAAACTAAATAAATGTATTAATTGGTGTTAAGTGTAATGTATTCATGGGCAAAAGAAGACCTACAGGCAGTAAAGATATAGTTCTTTTTTTTTTAACTAGACAAGCAGACATAGACACGAAAAGCGATGAATGCCTGTGCACCAGCATGATACATGGCACTCACTAAGGATGATTAATGGCGGGGTCGTTGTCTCAGGGTTTCTAGATTAAAGAGGGGGGGACAGTGAGGTCTACACTGTACCCAATTAATTTCGCTTGCAACGTATTCTTGTGGATATAGTTCGAGGTCGGCTTTGATCACTTGAAGCGCAGGGCGCAGAACACAATATTAAGCTCCCTTTAAAATAAGAGAGATTTATGATAAAGTGTAAAGTGGGGCTAGGTGTGCCCAGCTCAAAAGACCCGGGGGCCGCGTCCTGAAATCCGATTCCGCCAACAGAATATCCCAGGCTACGATATTTTATAGTGGCCGCAATTTTTTTTTCTTTACTAGAGAGCATGTGCCATTATTGCTAGGAGAATACATTTACACAACTCTGGAGCTAAAATATAAATGTTTCAAATATTAGACAATGTTTGCTAAGCTGAAATATTATTTGTTTTATTAACTGACATTTGTACATTTGGTTTATAATGAGAAAAAAAACGCGGAAAAAATGCAAGAGAAGTTTAACAATACACAGTTTTCTTTGCCAGTTTTTTTTTTATTGAATTATTTAGTATAGGTCGGCTTGTAAGTTAACACATGGCAATAAAATTGTTATTTTTTTTTTCATGTGAACTGGTTTTCATGTCAGCCCATCAGGTAATGTGGAGACGTCTTGTCCGTCTTAGTACACTAGTCCATTATTTGTTGACCACTTTGTATCACACTGTGCTCCTGTTTCAAATTGAAAAAAAAATGTATATATTCATGGCAATGTTTCTACGCTCATGTTTAAAAAAACAAAATGTAGTTAAGTGTGCACATGTTTTTTTTTTTTTAAATTAAACCAAAGAACAAACGACACTCTTTCTTTGCTCATGTGTTATCAAATAATATACATCAATAGTACACACACACACACACATACACACATACATATACATACATACACACATACATGCACACACACATACACACACATATATATATACATACACACACACATATACATACACACATACACACATTCATACACACACACACACATACACAAACACATACACACATTCATACACACACACATAAAGATGTTAAAATGTAGGTACATTTATTTACCGGACGTTTTTA
>JAGDYQ010000127.1:898515-971949 GCA_021962125.1 Bulinus truncatus
CAGTCAGTCCCATAGTCACGTAGTCAGTCACACGGGCGGTCTCATAGTCACGTAGTCAGTCAGTTAGTTAGTCCCATAGTCACGTAGTCAGTCACACAGTCAGTCCCATAGTCACGTAGTCAGTCACATAGTCAGTCCTTTAGTCACGTAGTCAGTCACTTAACAAGGTTCCATAGCCATGTAGTCAGTCACACAGTCAGTCCTTTGTCACGTAGTCAGTCACATAGTCAGTCCCAAAGTCACGTAGTCAGTCACTTAGTTAGTTCCATGTAGTCACGTGGTCAGTCACACAAGCAGTCTCATAGTCACTTAGTCAATGTGGAGAAGTTAGTACCATAGCTTCATGTAGTCAGTCAGTACAAGCAGTCTGATAGTCACGTAGTCAGTCACATAGTTAGTCCCATAGTCACGTAGTCAGTCACTTTCATCAGTCACGTAGTCAGTCACATAGGCACTCTCATAGTCACGTGGTCAGTCACATAGTTAGTCCCATGTGTCAGTGTAGTCAGTCACACAGTTAGTCACACAATGCCCTAAAGGAACACGTTTCCAGCTTTCAAACAAATCCCAATGGTGGAAAATTAATTCACAAAGACAAAGTCATTAAAGTAGAACAATTCAAAACATAAGAACTTTTCTGTTAAAAAAAGGGAATTAAAAAAAAAAAATTACCCCCCCCACCCCCCGACACCCTCCCTGACCAAAATTTAAAAATCGTGCGGTAACGCTCTTCTTCACAAAATGTTTGAGGTGGGAGGAGCTTACTGAAAAATAATACTTCTGACACACACGCACACACACACACATACACACACACATGCACACACATACATACAATCGCGTAAATCAATGTCGTCAGCTATTTAGTCCAGCTTCTGTGAACCTGTTTTCTGCCGTTTTAGCCAAAAATAAAAACAAAATGGTGTCATCTGAAAATATAAACACATTAATTTAGACACATAATCTGAATAAGATTTATTCAAAAAAATAAAAATAGTATTTTCCAATACTTGATTTTTATTTGTCATGTTTTATTTCAGGGTTACATTGGTTTTGTATTTCCATAATGATGGCCACATGTGAAAGATTCTGACGTCGTGTGTCTACGGGAAAAGAACGGCGTGGGGTTCTTCAATGTAAGGACTTGTCTTGTTGTTTTTTTGGAATTACTATTGACCCCAGTCAGTGGACAAGGTGCTGGCCATCTGCAAGTACCAGCAACTGCTGGCGTTGGGCTTGGTGGTCTGTGACATATGAGAAGAATAAGAGCCAGGACAGGCAGGTCAAACACAAGGGAACCCCTGAGGACCGCATTTGAAATTTTAACTAGATTGTGACCAGCTTTGTTCGGGTCGGACATTAGGACTCAAAGGGTCACATCTGGACCTCCAGTTTGACATTGCTGAGCTCGGAGAATCGTTTGAAGAGGATCTTCCGCAATTTGCGTTTTCGCTACGTACACTTTCGCTACGTACACTTTCGCTACGTAGCTAATACTTTCGCTACGTACACATTCGTTACGTACACTTTCGCTACGTACACTTTCGCTACGTACACTTTCGCTACGTACACATTCGTTACGTACACTTTCGCTACGTACACTTTCACTACGTACACATTCGTTACGTACGACTTTCGCTACGTACACTTTCGCTACGTACACTTTCGCTACTATACTTTCACATAAATAAATATCTGTTACGTACACTTTCGCTACGTACACTTTCGCTACGTTCATTATTCGTTACGTACACTTTCGCTACGTACACTTTCGCTAAAGATATACACGCACATAGCGTACACTTTCGCTACGTACACTTCTTTTTTGCCACGTACACTTTCACTGTTGTACACGTGTTTAACTTTTTCTTTAAACGTTCTAGACTTTCGCTGAGTTTATATACGTCATTGTGGACGTAATTGTGGACTTAATTGTGTACGCATTTGCGTTCAAACTTTTTTGGCAACGTATTAAATTAAACAAATCCACCTTTTTTATATGGTAGTTTGACCTAATTATGTGACCTAATTACGATTGTTTCACGTCCGCTAACTTCTCAGATAATTCAATCAATCGGTATACAAAAAGCTTATTATTGCTATACAACCTGCAGGCCCGACAGAAATTTCGGCTCCTGAGCAGGCTCTAACGGGCTCCCCTGTTCTGATAATAATGTTTTCTAAAGTTGATTGGCCAGCTCAGTCCGGAGCCCCCGGGCATCTACCCCCCACACTGCTCCCCCCCACTATCGGTGGCACTGACAACATGTAGATGCATGCCGTTGTAAAACCTCGATTATTTGTATAGACCAAAGATACTGTTAGTTTTGTATGTTGATACTATCAACCGGGCATTTACTTGGCAACGAAATGGATAAACTCCAACACTTGTTTTTAATGGAGAAGAAAAAAATGAGAATGGGTATGGTATATAGCCTATATACACGTTAGTGTCGCACGATGTCTAAAAATGTACCGAATACATCATCCGAAATTGGCTTAAAATAATATTGATGCTTTTTTTAATAGGACAGATACGCCCCTGAATACAACGTCCCCCTGTGGATAAACAACAAGACTCTACACTGATTGAGGCCTCGGTTTGCAACGCCATGATGCAATTTTGGTATTCATACGCCAACTAGTGACATGCGATAAAGATTCCGACCTACCTATTAAGGTAGGTAAAAAAAATATTGAAGGATTGTACGGCTGAGTGATTCATGGGAGATATAATTCATTTGTAAATATTTGTTTCTGTGTGCAGGTCTGCCTTAGTGTGGGGGTCCCTTGAGTGATTTATCCAAATACCTGAGCATTGATTTTCGATTATTTTCAAAGTGAATAATGTAATCAAATATTCATACGAATTACTCATTGCACACACACACAAGGGACACATACAATAACATATATATTCATCTGTCATCATACGTTAAAAATTTCCTTTTAGCCCTAACGGGCCATCGGGGTAGATACAGTGTAGAATTTATCTGTTTCTATAACGTCGGAAAGAAAAGGAATGAGTTGTTACAATTTACGTCAGATTTCCATTTAAAGCTAGGAATCGAACCCATGACTCTAATGATTGATAATAGTCGTGTATCTACACCAATCGGCCGTCCACTACCATTCATTAGCTGTATTATCAATTGTTTCTATTACCACAGGCAGGATTTACCTATGTGATCTACAGTATTTCATCTCATGATCCGGAAACATAGTGACGACTTGGTATTCCACGATCATATGGGGATGAAACGGATAGACTCGATTCCTACAGGTTTCAACATTTAAGATGTTTGAAATAAGCATACCCTAAAGGGAGCGTTCGTGTTTTTTGTTTATTTTTGGTTGTTTTTTTTCTTGTTTTGTTTTTGTTTTCCCTTTTATTTCTTATTAGATTCCATACCTGCAGTAAAATAAATGGTTCTACAATCTGCTACGACTAAATTCCCTCTAACAATTAAATTGAAAACATATAATATAAATATGTAAACTTTGTTTTAGTAATAAGTATATTATTATTGTATTTATTTGTTTACAGCTCGTGAATAAGTGATGTCAAGTCATTACGGACTTTTGATTTAATTTTTTAGTACTGCGTCTGTTAGAAACATTTTACCTCTCTGACTTTATATATCGCGCGCGGTGCTGTATCGTGCCACACCAACTTGCCTCTGTGCTGCAAAATGGCAGAGAAAAAAACATAATGTGTTCATTATTTGCAATGTATAATTGCGATTTTAATATTGATTGTGATAATGATGTATTGTTTAATCTAAAATAATTATGAGGGTTAATAGCGTTGACCGGATAAAACGTCAAATAGTTAGACTGTTACATTGTACTGCGATTAAGACCAAGGGGAAAAAACAAGAGAGAAATCGCCCACATCGATAGAGATCAATGTAAACTGTTGAAAGAGGCGCATTGGAGTGAGCGATGAGTCTTTAACGACAGTGTCGGGTGTGAGCGTACGTCATCTCGGTGCATGTTTATTGGGACCTCAGTCTTGGGCTACATTGTTCAATTTAAGACAGTGCTCGATTTAAGAAAAAAAAAACAGTGACGGGGATGAAAAAACAATTTCTGCAGAGCAGAGGGATACATGTCTAGATTTCATCCCCGGCTGGGATAATAGCTAAAGCAGAGCCGGGGATAACAGGTCTCAGTGCCGGGGATATCCCCTGCATCCCCGGCAGTAAATCGAGCCCTGATTTAGGGGTACGGATGGTCGTGCGGGAAAACGCTCGACTGTCCTGGACTCGATCTTTGGTGGATATTTTTAAGTCTTAGTGAAAATCTCAGCGCCATGGCCATTGCACTGACGGGGATGAAAGAAAGGTAATGAACAAAAACCTCCTCGTTAGCTGTTTATCTGAAATGAGAGATACACATTTCATACTTAGTTGGAATTAACTAAAAAAAATTAATCAATTAACCATCTATGATTTTTCCCATTTTTGTATTTATAAATATCTTCCGTAACAGAAACATTATGAGGATATATTGCTTTTTTTTTATTTTAGTCAGGTGGTAAATTCCACTGACCGTTCAGGCAGTTCTAAATGACAATATATTCAGATCAGCCTTAAACTTTGATGGCATATTTTCCGCATCAATAAAATTTAAATAAAATTCAAAAACCATCCCTTTAACAATACTTATTTAGTGACAACCCAACTGGCTACACATGCCATAGTATACGCCGTGTTATGAGAGCCTATCCAGGGGTTTTTATTTTCTTTTTTTTATTAAAAAAGACTTTATCAAGCATGGTTCGGACATGTGTCCAAAGTACGACAGCCTGCCAAAGAACAATTCTCCAAGGGTCTGTAGAAGGAGGACGTCGCACTTTGGTCGCCAGCGGAAATGTTAGTTTGACCATGTACAAGAATGGACAGGGCTAGCAGTGAATGGTCGTGCGGTAAAGCGCTCGACTGTCGGTTTGAAGGTACCTGGTTCGATCTCCGATGAGGACCAAGGAAAATTTTCAGTTCATGGCTTAAGTCCCCGCTTTATCTCCCCGGAGTCTCCATAGCCTTTGCACTCAGGGGATATGGTGGGGGTGAAATAAAGGCGCCATAAAAAACCGTCCCATTAGTGACTTATAGGATATAAGAGATTTCATCTCACCCTTATAGGACTTTACACACCAATGAATCAGTGCAGAACCTAGGGATTTGGGTGCCCGGGAGGTTTGACCTCTTTGGGGGCCCCGTGAGCTTGGCCTCTTTTGAGGCACGGGGGGCTTGACCTCTTTGGGGGCTCCTTTATTTTGACATTCGACACCATGACATGATAAAGGTACTTTATATTTAAAGTAAAACAACTTTGGAGCCCCCTCAAGCTGGGACCTGGGGGGACTTTCAAAATTGGGACCCCCTTCCCCCTAACCCTAGGTACGCCTCTGCAATGAATGAACTTAAGGTAGACGCGCAGGATAGGCAACTATAGTAGAAATATGTCTGTTGAGGTGTCTATTCGTTCCCCACAACGACCACACCGGTTAGGGCATGATGACGACGATGAAAATGATGAATTAAACATGCTGTGTCTCAACGTCATATGTTCACATAGACATAGGAGGATGTTAGGTAAAACCAACTGTTAGACCGGTGAAAAATCTATTAGTAAATATTACAACACTTCCTAAAATGAAAAAAAATACTAACGAATAGTATGTAAATAATCGCCAGCTATCGACTATGTAGAATATTTACGACAATAGTGAATAAAAAAAAAAACAACAGACGGATAAGACAGGTAACTTCAACAAGGTAAATCGAGTTGATGAGACTCACGTTAGCCCTAGATTGAGTCAAGAATTGGATTTATCAAAACTCACTGGTAAGAGCAGGGGTGCACGATGACTGGGGGGGGGGGGGGGGGGGGGGGGCTGTAGAAAAAAAAAAAGAAAATGCATTATATATTATTTCATAAATATATAGATAGAAATCAGTCTGCTGTCTGTCCTAACTAGAGGAGAGATAGACCTGATGAGACTACTATAAAAAAAGTGAATAGATTTATTTTAGGTTTCTAGCTGTATATACATTTGATAGATATGTACGGTTTATTTGACTATTGCAGATAGCTGTAAAGGGGTGCAGGGGGGGGGGGTCATTTTCAACATTAAAAGGCATTTTTTTTGGTATTAAAAATGATTTAAAAAAAAGATTTTTTTAGTCAATATAATTTCTATCAATAATTGTACGGCCTCCAAGCATAAAGACCTCTTGTCAAAGGAATTATTTTTATTTTTTGAGTAAACTTAAATAAAAATATTTTTATTTGGTCTTTATAGCAATTTGTTGCCGCCCTTTAGATATTTCCGCCCGCCTCAATTGTAAGTAAGCTTACGGTTTTGCACGAAGATTGCCAACCCAATGTTTACGATTGCTCTAAGGTCAAAGTTCAAGCTTTCCGTTTTTGTCAACTTATTTGATTGTTGTTGCTTTTTATTGCTGTTTAATTTGTGTTAAAGACAAAAACTGAATTAAGAAAATTTAAAGAATGGCAGAAGCAGGTTTAGCGATGGACAATCCAGTGTTCCGCACTTTTCTTGGTTATGCTGCTTTGGTTCTTCTTAAAACGTGTTTGATGAGTGTCATCACGTCAATGACGAGGATAAAACATAAAGTAATTTTTTTTTTAATTTTTGATATATAAACTTTATAGTATAATACTATCATTAAAATTACCGTTTTCATCTTGATTTTATTAGAGTAATTATTAGACTCATAATAACCTTACAGAATTTAATTATTTATTCACTTTTACTATTGGTATTATAACTACTTTAGTATAAACTTTAAGAATAGTTTGTGATTCTTTCTTTGGTTTTCAAACTTCTGAGAATGAGAACAATAAATTCAATTGTTGTGCAGAAAAAAAACGATAATAAACATTTTTTTTCGACAAAACATTCTTTCATTTTAAAATATAAATAATTTAATTACTGACACTTTAATTAACTGTTGCTTATAACAACTGTTTAAGTCATTTAAGAGAATTAAAATAAGTTGGAAAACAAGAGCCAATATTAATTACTACTTAGTACTAATAGATTATAGTGAGAAGAATGGCTGATTAGCGTATATACTTGACTGATGACCTGAGAGTCCTGAGTTTGATCCACGGTGAGAACCATAGGAATTTTTAACAGGTTAAATTTGTTTCAAAGTCATTCCACTAGTCCTCCCAGCTTTAAATGGGTACTCGACTTAAGTTGGGGAAGTAAAGGCAACTGAGCTATGTGCTAACCACACAGTCCCTTCATATGCGGATGCTATAGAAACAGATGAATTCTACACTTCATCTGCCCCAATGGCCTGTTTGGGCTAAGGGAACTTTACTAATAGATTATAAAAGACTTAAGATAATTATTTTTTATAATATTTTTGTCATTATTGATACATCACCCTATGTCTTATGAATTTACCAATTATAACAGATTTTATGGTGGAAGGGCATGCAGTATAATCAAAATCCAGATACGCTAGATAGAATTTACATACTTACTTTCTGTTACATAAAGATGTGCTGAACGCCTGAAGCTATTTAAATTCTCACTTTGAGCTCCGCCCATATCATTAACTGATGAGTAACTATGCTTATTTTATTCTAAAAAACTCATTTTACTATTAAAAAAAATACTTTTACTTTGGAAGGATACGGATAATCTGTAGTCTGCATAATCATTATTTGGAAATTTGTTATCTAACTTCTATAATTAATGCACCGTGAAACTTAATAATAAAGCTGATGTACTGATTCTCAAACAGTTTTTAGTATTGCTTTCATGGCTTTTTCTTTACAGACATCTCATATACCCTTTAACTACCATTATTTGGCCACAATCACAAAGAGACTAAAATTACACCTTGGTGTAATTGTTCAATAAACAATATTCTATATTTTAAAACTATCAAAAGTAACATTTATTAATGAAATTACATTCTAGAATCTAGATTAATAAATAAGATGTTGGGCATGAGGTTTACTTCTTTTGCCTCCAATGTTCATGGGCTATAAACTTCAACTGATCACTTGTATGATCACTTAGCAAGTTGATTTCTTTAGGACATTTGCATATTGTCAGTGGTTAAATGTGCTAGAGATGTTAATGGCGATATTATATTTGAAGTAAAATAACATATTTCTTTGTTTTATTCCCAGGCTTTTGCCAATGAAGAAGATGCAAAATCATTTTCCTCAAACAAAACAAGCAGACAGCCGCAGCTAATTACCAATTCTGCAGTAGAAAGAATAAGAAGGTATTTATTATGTCTGAATCAAATACTATACAAAACAGGTTTGAAATTTCAGGTGACTAAAATATCTTAGTTTAGGTCCACAGAAGATATTTTAAACCTTGGTTTGAATAGTACAAAACCCCTTTTTGATTTCTGTCAATGATAAAAATTATTATTTGTTGTACTTAACTCGATGCATAATTTCCAGAGAATAAGACTGAAGAGTCACCCTAAATGACGCAGTATAGTTCTCATCAGACTAAACCTACAAAGACATTGTTCGTTCAGTTCTTAATACAATATTTATTGAATTCACACCGCTGTTTCTGAATTTCTTCATTTTTTTTTTTAGCAACAAAAGTAAAAATTCATCTAACAGAATTAAACTGCAACTTTTCATAACCTGGTTGAATGACTTTTTATAGATCTATCTGTAACAATAACAGATACTTTTTATCTTTAATCTGTTTAAGAAAAAAAGGGCAAACCAAAATCAGGAATCAGACCCTGAAATTTCATGCTCTTCACTATGAACTTATTGTCAAGCTGTTGTTTTTTTTTATCCTGTTTTTCTCTCTGTATATGAATATTGTCATGAAGAGATTCTTGAGATTTTTTTATGTGCTCTAGGTAGTGTTGCACGATTGTGCTACTTTTCTCAATCACGATTTTAGTGTTGACATGTGTTACTAAATTCATTCAGTTTCTTATTTTTTTAATCATTTGCCACTCCGTATTATTAGTCATTTTGATAATTATCACCCAGAAATTTCACAAAATCGCAACACAAATTTATTTTAAAAAAATAAACTATGGGTTTAAATAGTAGAAAAGAGGAAAGTCACTAAATACCAATCAAGCTTTAGAGATAAAATCACCTGGCAGTTGGAGGATGAGGAGGCTTAGTTGTATTCATGCACCAGGTCAAAAATTCTTTCCTCATGATCACGATTTTCTTGCCTATCTAGGGATTCAGCAATTTTTTTTTTGGTGCCCAAAACCATGCATACAATTTGTCTTTATTGGTGGTAATACTGACCTACAGCTTTGCATCTTTGGTTTTTCACCTGAGTGAACATTTGAACCATCTCATCTCACAGACTATTGCTGAAAGACTTTTAATCAGAATCTGCACTACGTCTTTTTTTTGTATTGTATTATTTTATTATTTCTCATTGTCCATTAAATTATTTTTTTTTCCAATTTAATGAAAATAATCCCCAACCATTTAGCTAGACCGAGTCACATTGGAAGAAAATGAGTTTTTTAGGCCACACATAACTTGTCCAGGGGCTAGAGGCAGGCCTCCAGATAAGACACCACTACTTAAGTTCATTATATTTGTAGTATATAATTAGACTAATTTTAAAATGAGTTTTTTTAGGCCACACATTATTCATCCAAGCACTTTAGGCAGGCCCTAGATAGGACACCACTTCTTTAGTTCATTGTATTTGTAATATGTAATTAGACTAATGCTAAAATGAGTTTTCATTCCAATAGAAAATTCTGTTCTCACCATTATATCATTTTTTCAAAACCTATATATAAGAAGAAATTAAAAAGCTTATTGATAAGTTAAAATTATTTTTTTTTATTTAAAAAAAACCCCCACAGCTTATTAGCATTTGAGTTTATATATATGTAATCTTTATTTGTACCTAATCATTATTTATCTAATTTTATTTATATTTTAGGTGCCATTTGAATGATTTGGAGAATGTTCTGCCATTTGTACTCTTGGGACTTTTGTATGTGACAACTGGACCAAGCCTTTACTACGCCACTCTGCATTTTAGAGTATTTGCCATTAGTCGTTTTCTCCACACTGTAGTTTATTTGGGCTCAGTTCCACAACCAGCAAGAGCTTTGTGTTTTTTTGTTGGATTTTTAGTTAATATCTCACTATCTATCAACATTCTCATGAAAGCTTCCTTCTAATTTTAATGTATTAAATAAAATGCATACAACAGTATTGTAAACCTTAGTATGATACTGCATTGCTCAATATAAAACTTTTCTGTGACTGTAATATTTTCTTCTATAGTGTTACAATATTTATGTCATTTTTACTAAGATTGTATATTTTTAAATTACTTTATTTTAATTTCAAGTTTTAATCTTTAAAATTATTATAATTAACAAAATTTTCATTAGCTTTATTTTAATCTTGTGATCTTTTAAAATATTCTGTGCTACACTAATAATTTCATAAACCAGTTACATTCTGTCGTACTTATCTCTTATCACCTATATGAATGATTTCTCACATATGCATTGCTTTTTGGTTACAAATATTTATTATATTGTTTATCACTTTTTGTATAAACAAAATACTAAAACTTATTTCAATTTTTTTTAACTTAAACAGAATTTCACCTTGTTCTGTAACATTATAGATTTACCCAGTGAATGTTAAATGTTTAAAATTAAGCCTTCTAACAGATCCATTGCCAGTTATATTTATTTAGTATTAAGCTCATATCTGTAAAATTCAAATCATGTTACACAATTTCTTGATCAGCAAAGTTAAGAATTCATCAATTCTTTATGTTGCAAGCTAGGTTTCCAATGGCTGCGTTTCAAAGAAAAATTTAGTTTAATGACAGCTGGTGTGCAAACTTTTTCATCCCTGATGGCTGCACTGAAAGTTCTTTTCTAGTTAAGAAGGTAGCGAGATTATTAAATACATTTATAAATACATTTATAAAGATATATATATAATATATTTTTGTATTTTACGGATGCCTTAAACCACTCATGCTGCCACATGTTGTGCATCTCTTCATTAAATGAAGTTTGACATTTTAATTTATTAACTAAATTTGTTGGAAAGTTAAAAAAAATGATTCTTTTAAATGGCTTACACAACTTGTGATATTTTTTCTTTAGTTCGAATAGTTTTCATTAGAGGCTAAATATTTTGTATGTAATAGCCTATCTATATAACAAAATAAGTGTGTGAAACTAAAGCCTTTTTTTTTTAATTTCTTCGCCTGCACAATGAAAAGTGCCATAACTTTTTCCATGTACTTATTAGTTTTAACTATTGAATATTGTCCCTTGTGGAAAAATGGCTTATTACTATTTCAATGTACTTACCACTTCAACTATTATATATATTCCCTTTCCCAGAAACTAAAAAGACACTTATTATATTTTCACTATCTATTTGTTTCTTTTGTTGATTAGGTTACAACATTTTTTTTTTAATTTGTATTTAAATCTGAATTCACACGCGTCTTGTTTTGTTTTTGATCATTAATTGCTATTAAGTTTTACATCTGTTATCTTGTTTTATAAATTCTCAGTTTATTTATATCTAAAATTTCAATAAACAGATTTTAAACTTTCCATTTTTGTTTTTGGAATGATTGTCCATTTTTTTTTTTACTTTGTTTTGGTTTTTTTGTACAGAAAAGTTCCTTTTTGTAACCAAAGAAAAAAGTCCATAAAAAACATAACAGATAAAAAATATCAATATTTGTACACAATCACCCAGTGTGATAACTGCAGTGTAGGTTATCACCATTTGTGAGATTGGAACGTGTGAGTGATCAATGTTGAAGATTAAACATAGAACACTAAGACATCATAGTGTGCTGTGGTAAAGATACACCCAGCAATTAATTAAATACAAAATAAACATTATATATATATATATATAGTTTATGGTTTGAATTATGAAGAGTTATCTGTCTTGCTCTTGATCATCTCTAAATTAAGAACATGTGTAAAGTAATAGCTGGAGGTCTACACACTGAAAGAAGAGAACTCCTGAATGGGGAACAGTAAATTTATTTGAGTATATTTAGAGGCCTGGAGCCTAAGTGAACAAAAAACTTTTTTTTCCAGGCTTAAAACACATAAACTTTACCATGCTAAGAATTGTATAAATGCCCACCCCATTGCAAGCTATAATGGACATATCATTTATTGCTTTTGACTGAAACATCACTAACAAATTACAGTGCTTGTAACATTTATTCATTGAGATTAGTAGTGACATTTTATGTTGAAGAATTTAAATTAAGCTATTACCGTTGTTGAATTTTTTTTCTTTTTTAAATCTAATTTTGAATACCAGTACCCAAAAGATGAGTCTCTGTGCAGTATAGAATATAGTGGTTACCCATCGGGAGCCTCAAAATAACTGAACAGAAAACAATGACCCCCCCCCCCCAAACTACCAGGTCCACCTTGAGGGCTGGGAAGATGTTAGCACAGAAAAATGCCCATAGTGTAATGATATTGGACGCCACAACAGGGACACCTTGTCCCAAGGGGGGGGGGGAATGCCCATATACATTTAATGTTCAATTTCATTTGTATGGGTGGTTGTAGGTTAAAAATAATCGTATTCTGGTCAGCCTATTGGTCTATAATTCTGTTGAGAGGAGTTAGAGCCATGAGACAGACGGGTTGAACCCCTTGCGCTAAGCTCTTCTCTAATTCTTATAACCAGTGCTTTTTTTCTAGCGAAAAAGGTTTGGGAACTCATTTCACATCTGTTTTTTAACTTATGTCAGAAAATACTATAATAGTCTATAAAAAAAAAAAAGGTATGGGAACTCAGCTCCCATGAGTTCCCACTGAAAAAAAGCACTGCTTATAACTCTACAGATTGTACAATGGTAGTTGGGGTTATTACAGAGACAACACGGAACATCTCTAAACTGTGCAATAGTGAGAGGATGTGGACCTGCATGTCCCACTTTTCTCCTCTCTGAAAGACCCAGGCTTTTTTTGGGTTTCAGGTCCCTGTGAAAATGTCAGTGTACACCTAGTTTGAATTGCATACCTGACTTTGGTTTCGTAAGTAAAGATGGCTAGGCTCCTGTCTTCGCCATAATTAGGGGGCTTTGTTAATTTTTTTTTTTTACAGTGAGGTCTCTAACAATCTGTAAGCACCCTGTCCGCCCTACCTTCACCCCCTCTCACACACACACACACGCACCATAGCTGGGCGTGTACTGATGCCCTAAAACTTTACAGTCAACAGCTTAATTAGGTCATGAAAAACATCTTATTTAAAACATCTTTCTTTATCTGATGATATCCATTATAGCTAACACATAAATATCTCCCACTGTTCACAAAAAATATGTATGACCATCATGACTGTAAAGGAAAGTTGTAGCTTGTCTTTAATGTGGGAACTAAATAAATGTATTATTTGGTGTTAAATGTATTGTATTAATGTGGGAACTAAATAAATGCATTATTTGGTGTTAAATGTATTGTATTCATGTGGAAACTAAATAAATGCATTATTTGGTGTTAAATGTATTGTATTAATGTGGGAACTAAATAATGTATTATTTGGTGTTAAATGTATTGTATTCATGTGGGAACTAAATAAATGCATTATTTGGTGTTAAATGTATTGTATTCATGTGGGAACTAAATAAATGCATTATTTGGTGTTAAATGTATTGTATTCATGTGGGAACTAAATAAATGCATTATTTGGTGTTAAATGTATTGTATTCATGGACAAAAGAAGACCTACAGGCAGTAACGATATAGTTCTTTTTTTTAAACTAGACATAGACACGAAAAGCGATCGATGCCTGTGCACCAGCATGATACATGTCACTCACTAAGGATGATTAATGACGGGGTCGTTGTCTCAGGGTTTCTAGATTAAAGAGGCGGGGGGGGGGGGGGACAGTGAGGTCTACACTGTACACAATTATTTTCGCTTGCAACGTATTCTTGTGGGTATAGGCCGAGGCGGGCTTTGATCACTTGAAACGCAGGACGCAGAACACAATATTAAGCTCCCTTTAAAATAAGAGGGATGTAGGCATATAATAAAGTTTAAAGTGGGGCTAGGTGTGCCCAGCTCAAAAGACCGGGGGCCGCGTCCTGAAATCCGATTCCGCCAACAGAAAATCCCAGGCTACGATATTTTAAAATGGCCGCTATATTTTTTTTTCTTTACTGGAGAGCATGTGCCATTATTGCTAGGAGAATACATTTTACACAACTCTGGAGCTAAAAATATAAATGCTTCAAATATTAGACAATGTTTGCTAAGCTGAAATATTATTTGTTTTATGAACTGACATTTGTACATTTGGTTTATAATGAGAAATAAAACGCGGAAAAAATGCAAGAGAAGTATAACAATACACAGTTTTCTCTGCCAGTTTTTTTTTATTGAATTATTTTGAATAGGTCGGCTTTTAAGTTAACACATGGCAATAAAATTGTTATTTTTCATGTGAACTGGTTTTCATGTCAGCCCATCAGGTAATGTGGAGACGTCTTGTCCGTCTTAGTACACTAGTCCAATAGTTGTTGACCACTTTGTATCACACTGTGCTCCTGTTTCAAATTGAACAAAAAATGTATATATCAATGGCAATGTTTCTACGCTCATGTTTAAAAAACAAAATGTGGTGAAGTGTGCACATGTTTTTAAAATTAAACCAAAGAACAAACGACACTCTTTCTTTGCTCATGTGTTGTCAAATAATATACATCAATAGTACACACACACATACACACACATACATACACACATACATGCACACACACATACACACACACATACATACACACACACACACACACATACACACACACATACACACATTCATACACACACACATAAAGATGTTAAAATGTAGGTACATTTATTTACCGGACGTTTTTATCTTTCCTTGATGTAAATTCCATCAACGTAAAGAGCGATACGTGTATTAATGGACCGCTGACCCACAGAAGGGAGATTAGTCGGGTGGTGGAAGGGGAGGTACTTAGCTACGCGATAAATATAGATTAAAAAAAAAGTAAAGTAAAGTTCTTTTAAGCTGCATAGCGATAGATGAAGTGTAGCATTCATCTGTTTCAGTAACCTAGGCATATGAAAGGAGTGTGTGGTTAGCACAACGCCCAGGTACCCATTTAAAGCTGGGTGGACTTGTGGGGACTTTCGCCAGGACCTGAAAAAGTCCCAAGGGTCTCACTGAGATTCGAACCCGGGACCCTCCGGTCGACAGTCAAGCGCTCTACACCACTCGACCACCCGTCCCCTCGATATGTAGATAACGAAGGAAAATAAGTGAGTAGATGTACTTAGGCACACAGTGTGCACCATGGACCTTCCCATTTAAAATAAGTGAGTAGATGTACTTAGGCACACAGGGTGCAATCGGGTTGCACCATGGACCTTCCCATTTAAAATAAGTGAGTAGATGCACTTAGGCACACAGTGTGCACCATGGACCTTCCCATTTAAAATAAGCGAGTAGATGCACTTAGGCACACAGTGTGCACCATGAACCTTCCCATTAAAAAATTTCCCAGGGCACCTTTAGAATTGAGCACCTCATACTGGAATGTATTACGCAAGAGAATCTTTGTGTGCGTGACAGTCATCAAATGACAGACTGCATACCACCATACAAGGATGAGATGTTTATCAATTAGATCCTATAATTCAGTGATTCCCAAAGAGGGTGGCGGAAGTACGCCAGTATTACGAAAAAAAAGGGGGGCTGGGGTAGAAAGATGTCAAAGGTTTAGGAAACTCTGCAATACGCCATTTATGAGACTTTTTTTTTTTGCATTCTCTTTCTTTCGTCTCCATCATCGCCAAGAGAGCATAGCCATAGAGGTACTACGGGAGACATTTGTGCGTGACCGTTACTCACCGGGAGTCGAACCCATTACCCACAGCATAATGATCTGGCTCGCTACCAAATCACCAACCAGCCTTCAAAGTCTTTTTCGTAACTAGTCTTATATCATCCACTCACATCAGCTACTTACCAAGTCAGTACTTTAAGTTACTAAGAATGGTGCAAGTCTAGGAGTTGGCAGCAGCATCAAGTGGTTTAGGGAACCTGAAAGTACAAGCAGTAACTGACCGCTATTACGTCATTATTTTCATTTGATATTAATGAGCACTTATAAAACGCATCGTCTTATTAGACTTTGAGCTGCTGGAGTTTACCGCAATCGTTTCAGTTTTTTAGGTACTGCCCTTCTTTCATCTCCCACCATAACCGATGGTGCAATGGCCACGGTGGCAACACGGGAGGATGGAACATGAATTAATACATATTAAAGGTAGAACCTCGAAACCTATAGGGATAGTTCTAGAAACGAAGGACGGGTCGCTTGCCGTAGAGTCAGTGGCGCCGAGAGCCAACGTGGGCCCCAGGGCAGGACATCATTGCGGGCCCCTTAATAAACAATGAGTCGTGAAAAAATTGACATGGTCGGGGGTGCCGGGCCCCCTTTATGCCCCTTACAGATGTGGGCCCCCTGGCAATGACTCCCTGCCCCCCTTCACTCGGCGGCCCTGCGAAGAGTGCCCATGGCTGGTATAATACATGGGGCTACTCTCCGCTCAGAATACTCTCCTACTGAACCCCAGGCTTTTTAACAGACGATTGTAAGTTGTTTTTTTTTTACAGTGAGTAAAATCATCTCTGAATGAAGCAGTACTCACTTCTTTGGCTTGGCGCCAACCACCTTGCAGCACTCATCGTCGTTCGGTTTGGATCGGCACGGGGGCAGGCTTGGCGGCGGACAGGGGCAGATGGGCATCTCCGGCTCCGGCTCTGGGGTTCGAATCTTCCGGTTGCAGGGCGGGTACAGGGGTACGCATGGGGGTCTGACGTACTCCTCGACCTGCAGATCAACATTCTCCGGTTCTTTGGGCCTGAGAACTTTCTCACAGGGCGGTCTGTAAGACATCGTTGGGGTTTTTCTAAGTTTGGCTAAAAGACTAACCTTGATCGTTCTGTAATTCCGTTTGGTGGCCTGCGACCAAACTGACTATGGGGCGATCTTACTTACTGATAGAACTGACCTAACATAATGACAGGTGGGGGGGAGGAAGTACCCGTCGGCGGATGTTTACCCACGTAGATTCATCAGGGCCGACATTAAAAAGCACTAGAGATGGCTGACTGTTTGGCGGTCTCTAAGTACGTTTGAAATTTATGCGCACTACGTCACATAAAATTAAAAAAAACAAACAAGAGTTCATTTATGTTAATAAATAGAATAGACTTGATGCGCAATATTTCATGTCACTTATTATCTTCTCAATACCTTGTACGACACACACATTAATGGTACAACCACATTATTAAAATCTATAATATACAAAAAAATCTTCATCGTATTCGTAGTCATAGAAATTTATGTTTTTATTTTTCTGAAAAACAAAATAAAAAAAGAAGGGGTGGAAAGAAAACCTTTGATTAAATTACTTTAGAAACATTGTTTTTTTCTTTTCTGTGGTTCCCAACTGTTACATACCTTGTGCTGACCTAAGTCCCGCAACTCATTTTATCTAACATCATCTTGGTTATCCCCCCGCGGCCATGTAACCAAACTGCCCATAGTTAATGTCTAAATAATGTAAATTCAAACCGCCGTCCCAATAAACGAATTCATTCATCTGATGTTAATATTGTATATTTTTATAAACAGCAATGTACACTTTCGGACCAATTCTACAGTAAATATTTGAGGTATGTAGACAAAAACGCAATAAAACCCGCTATCCTCACTTGTGCAGAACTATCGCCAAGTGTCAAAGTACAGCGAGGTGGGACTGGTGAATTGAGATTTCGTCCGATTTTCGCTTTTCACATTTATAGCACGAGGCCACGAGAATATCTAAAGTGAAAGAATCGTTCTTATGTCTTTAGGTGTAGGTGTGTGTGGGAGTCGAAGAGGGGAACTCCAGAGGGGGGGGGGGGTTGGGCTCTATCAACTAAGGGGGGTATTCTATATTCATGGGGCCCTGAGTAAATGAATAATTGAGACCCTGCGATAAAACAAACACGGGAAAAAACTTTTGAAATCCTCCTTCCCCAAGCCACTTAGTTTCCCCCAATCATTAACAACGGCCCTGGGTGGTTGTTAGGTCATAGAATGTCCAACATTTGTTGTATAAGTACACACGTCCGGTGTTAGTCATGGGGTGAAGGGCAGAAAAGTCTGCAGTCAAAACTGACCCGTGGTGGGGGGCTCAGGAGAATTCGTACACAGTTTCGTACTGGGCATTGTCCTTTAGGTGCGTACTTTGGGAGGCTGAGGGCTGAGGCCCAAAGTCGATTCCCTTTGCCGACACTGCAGGGAGGCAGAGGAAACCGTGGATCGTGTGCTTTTTGAGTGCCTCGGGCTAAATTAATACATTTCTATTGAAATAGAAAGCTTCACTTTTTATTGGACAAGAGATAGGCAACTATGAATATAATTCATTAATGAAATGTAGAATTACAGCTAGCAGTAAAAAAAAAATGAACTAACTTCATATATAATACATTTATATTACAATGGAGCTCTATAGTTTTTATCGCACAAGATGTAGGTTATTATGAATATAATTAATTGAAAGTAAAATTCAACAATGCATCAATGGTGCCTTGACACTGAAAAATACTAACCATAAATCCCTCCTTTGTTTCCCACATTTTTAATAATGTCTGGTCAGTGGTACCCGCCGGGGACATGGAGTAAGGTCGCCCCAGGGGTGCTATTAAGATGCTACTGTATTTAAAGTTGAAAATAACTTGATAGACTCCACCGCTTTTTTTTTTACACTTTGAATATATGTCTATATTGAATGATATCTTTACAAGTGTGGTATTGTAGGTTTAAAATGCCTATATTGAATAATATCTTTACAAGTGTGGTATTGTAGGTTTAAAATGTCTATATTGAATAATATCTTTACAAGTGTGGTATTGTAGGTTTAAAACGCCTATATTGAATAATATCTTTACAAGTGTGGTATTGTAGGTTTAAAATGTCTATATTGAATAATATCTTTACAAGTGTAATATTGTAGGTTTAAAATGTCTATATTGAATAATATCTTTACAAGTGTGGTATTGTAGGTTTAAAATGTCTATATTGAATAATATCTTTACAAGTGTGGTATTGTAGGTTTAAAATGTCTATATTAAACAATAACTTTACATTAGCGATATAAAGTGGTATAGTTGGTTTAAAATGTCTATATTTAACAATAACTTTACAATTGTGATATAAAGTGGTATTGTTGGTTTAAAATGTCTATATAGAATAATAACTTTACATTAGTGATATAAAGTGGTACAGATGGTTTAAATTGTCTATATTGTATATAATGTTAATATTGAACAACAATAAAAAAAAATTAACTTCGTTTGTTTGTGTTTGTTAAATTTAAGACTAATTAGTTGTTCAAGTTGACTTTTTAAAAGAGAATTCCTTAATCACTCGCCCGTGTCCGTGTATGTGTGTGTGTGTGCTTGCGCGTGCGTATGACTATGTTTGAATGAGAATGTGTATGTGTGTGTATGTGTGTACTACAAAGACCAGGCTAGACATAAACCACCGCCTGTTGCCTTCAGAAATTTAACATATATTGATCTGGTCAATTCCCCCAACCCTGCCCGCTTATGTACACATGAGCACAGCCAGTCAAGAGTAACAAAGTACAGTGTATACTCATTTGAGTTTTATCTGTGTCAAACGTATGTTCTGGTTGTGTAAACAGGCACACTTTATCTGTGTCACACTTGTGTTCTTGTTGTGTAAACAGGCACATTATTTGGCTATATTTACATAAATCGTATTTAGTAAACTGAAATGTGCCTCAAATTTCCAGACGGATACTTAACCAATGAAACAATGACTTGTGCAGACAATGGGTTTTGACCATACATATATTTTTGTAAATAATGAATCCAGTTACTTTTAGTAAGTATTATAACCATTTATTTATCAGTATTTTATCTGATTGTTTACTGACATGTACACAGAACAAATACATTAAAAGACTACAAAGATTTGGTACTATATTTTCTCTTCATTGCTAAGTTTGGCAGCTATTTCTATGGAAAAAAAAACATTATCTATGCAGGGTGCACCAGAAATAGTTTCAACATTTAAAAGATTTTTAAAAAGGCAGTTATTAAAGTTAATAAATTTACTAATTAGTTGACAATAAAATTATGTAATTGAAGCCATTTTTATTATAAAGAAGATATAATGTCTAGCCTATAGAATTGGAGCTCATGTACAAGTCAATGTACCTTCCTCCCAAACAAAAAAAGAAAACATTTGATAAATATTTCTTGAATAAACTTCACAATTTGTTAAGGAAATATTTACAGTGGATTCCGCTTAATTGGGACACCGCTTAATTGGGACAGCCGCTTTATTGGGACAAAAAGCCTTGGTCCCGATGTGTCCCAATTAAGCGGAATCGACTGTACTTTCAATGCCGTATTTTAGAAAAAGGTGAGAAGAGTTGGATTTCAGAGATGTTCAGAACCAGGGTAGGCCTTAGGGCCTAATTGACCGATTGCACCAAATTGGGGCCCGCGCCTTGCAGGGGGTTCCGTAATTTACATTTAGCTAATTAATAGTTATAATTGTTATTGTAAAAAAAAAAAATTAGAAGAGTGGCCTTAAATTGGGCCCATCAATTCGTAAGACCGGCCCTGTTCGGAACTACTGGTCAAAAGTAGTTGTTATGGCCGTCTTAGAAACATATTTCATGAGATTTAATTATTGAAAGGGCCCCCGGGCCTCTTGGGGGGGGAGGTGTGGGGGAGCTAGGCGGTCACTTAGTTCATAACGACGTTTTGATACATCGTGTAATCAGCTTACACCATGAGTACAGAATGAATCATTTCGTTTAAACCTTAGTCACGGCTGTATCAGAATGAAGTGGGCGTGGTACATAGATTTGGGTTTTAAATTAACACACACAAAAAAACTTAACTATTTATTTATTGCATTGGCCTACGTCACTGACCTATATGAATCATTAAAAAAAAGTGAGAATCAATAGGAATTCACGTGTGACAGCTTAACACAAACTATTGTTGTACAGAGTAAATAATTGCTTCTTAACTGAGCACTTGAGGTAACTATTGATAAATTCTTTTCTACATATTTCATGGGAGTTTGTTTTTAACTGGTACGTTTATATATATATATATATATATATATATATATATATATATATATTTATATATATATAATAATTTCGTATATTTAAATATATATACACACACACAATTAGTATTTTTATTTTCAATTTGTCGTAAAATATTACATTTTACAAAGGAAACAACAGGGATGATTTCAAATCTAAATCTTTCATATTAATAATATGATCTTTTATGATTTTAAATTTATGTTAGTGATTCTTAACTTTTTTTTTTTATCTTGATTGGATAATTTTTTAATTTGTCACCACTGGACATACAGATGTGATGAATGTAATTAAAATTGGATTATCACAAGATACTTGGCTATATTCATTTACATTACTTGATAAGTTTTACCTTAGGCTGTTAAAAACTTTTCTTTTTGTTTTTAAGCGAAAAGAAAAATAGATGTAGTAATTAATTGTTTCTTAAAAATGCATACTTTTAAATCAATAATATTGAATGTTTTCATACTCTCAGAACCAACAGGAATCTATGACACCATAAACCAGTGGTCCCCTAACCCCCGGGCCGGGGACCGGTCAATGAATCAAATATTAAATTATTTCCTTTTTATATTTTTCCTTCGTAGCATTGAAAATCAACACAATCTGAAATAGAAATACTCACCCCCCCTTCCCCAGCGGGCAGCGATTAAATTATCAAACGCTGACCGGTCTTCGGCGAGACAAAAGGTTGGGGACCACCGGTATAAACCATAGATGCAAATATACTTAAATACTTCAAGAATTTTCGCAAAATAAAAATATAACAAATCTTGACTCAATAAATGACTAATGTTTAAACAATTCGCTGCTAGCTGTTAAGAAATCTTAGCTAGTGAGATTTACTTGGATCATTCATTACAAGGATGAAAGATATTTTGTTTTTATTAATCGTCTTTCATTTGAAACTTTTCTAGTTTATATGTTTGATAAGTAAAAAAAAATATTTAGCAATAAAATGAGCGTTGTGTAACGTCCAGGCATAATAGTATTTTTAGTTTCATTCTAAATTTAGCCACGGCTTTGACCCGTTCAGGTTGAGACTAACAGAAACAGAGGCAGATCTAAGGGGCGGGTGCACCAGGTGCGAGACTTGAGCCTCAACTTGTTCGGGGCACCCAATAGACGAAATTTATATTGAGTCTATTTCAAATTGTATGGCAGTCCTTTTTTTATGGGCCCAATACATTTTCTGCGCCGGGGATCTCAATCGACGTAAAGTCCATCGCTGAACAGAGAGCCATCATTTTCAATGGCATATTTCTTAGAAAAAATCAAATCACGCCCCTTCTAAAGCTGAAATACTTACTTTGAAAAAACTGAAGTTTTTAGAAAACTTGCAGAATAAATAACAATCTCCGGCCGTGGCCACATAGAATCAGGGTCCTTAGACAGAAGTGTCGGTCGCCTAGGGGCCCTACACAAAAGTGTCGGTCGCCTAGGGGCCCTAGACAAAAGTGTCGGTCGCCTAGGGGCCCTAGACAAAAGTGTCGGTCGCCTAGGGGCCCTAGACATAAGTGTCGGTCACCTAGGGACCCTATAGAAAAGTGTCGGTCGCCTAGGGGCCCTAGACAAAAGTGTAGGTCGCCTATCCATAAGAACACCAATAGCATGATTTAGACCACGTGATCAAATCGTGACGAATCCAGTTCAATGTCTTCTCTGGTGCCTCGCCATATTGACTATGGGGGGAGGGGGGGAATGTAAACAGAAAATCTCACTAAAAATAAATTGTCCCACTAGCGGGTTATACGTTCAATCCCATCCATACGGGGGTCTAGATAGAAAATGATGTTTGTGAGGGTTTGCGAGTCTGATGATGGAAGTACGTGACGTGGGTAACAGTCCTATTGACATCAGTCAGCTATGAACTCCATGACACATTCATTCCCACAGTACAGCAGTATGGGGCGGGGTTATCTTTCTGCGCCCCCCACCCCACCCCCGAGCCGCCAATGAGGCCGTCTGGTTTTAACGCATTTTAAAGATATAATAAAAAAAATTTCAGCCACGCGAAGTGAGATGAAATATTCCACAATTCAACATAACTGTGACAAACAAGTCATTATGCTTTCTCAGAGTCTATTGGACGCAATACTTTGACCAAAACTTTGATTAATACTTTGATCAACACTTTGATAAATACTTTGATCAATACTTTGATCAATACTTTGATCGATACTTTGATCAACACTTTGATAAATACTTTGATCAATACTTTGATCAACACTTTGATCGATACTTTGATCAATACTTCGATCAATACTTTGTCTATCAATAAGATTTGCTCTGTAGTTTTATGTTTTTTTTTAATTTATCATTTATACATAAAAGTATATTATAATTATATTTATACTTTATTCCTATACAACTGAACAGGTTGATTGTCAGCAATTTAATATTTGAAAGAACATAGATGTTTATTCTGCCTAGGAAGTGACTCTAAGGAATATATAAGTCATGAAGGCATCATCTTCACGACTTGGATTTAATCAAAACATGCGGATATTCCTTTTTACATCGTTTATGTCATACAGCTTGATACATAGTCAAGTGACAACTAAATGTGCTACAAACGGATGTTTCCCAGACAGTGTTTCAATATTTAAATCAATCTCCAGCTTTCCTTCTCGGTCCATTACCGTGAGCTCCGTCTGTGGCAACGGCTCGGCCAGTCCTACTCAGTACAAGAGCCTGGACACGTCAAGGACTCAGATTTACACCTGCAATTCTTCAAACGTCCAGGCAGCGAACCTGTACGACGACGACACACCAGAGAATCCAACGTACTGGCAGTCAGAGCCCATGATCAGCACGCAGGGCGGGGCAGCTAAACAACAGAACATCACCGTCAGCTTCGCGGATGAGTTCATGCTGAACAAGGTAAGGAGAACATTAGTTTAGGCTAGCGAAGCAATTACGGCTACGATACAGGAAAGGGGTGGGGGTGAAAGGTTATGAATCAAACCCATAATAGGTAGAGGTGAAAGTTATGAATCAAACCCATAATAGGTAGAGGTGAAAGGTTATGAATCAAACCCATAATAGGTAGAGGTGAAAGGTTATGAATCAAACCCATAATAGGTAGAGGTGAAAGGTTATGAATCAAACCCATAATAGGTAGAGGTGAAAGGTTATGAATCAAACCCATAATAGGTAGAGGTGAAAGGTTATGAATCAAACCCATAATAGGTAGAGGTGAAAGGTTATGAATCAAACCCATAATAGGTAGGGGTGAAAGGTTATGAATCAAACCCATAATAGGTAGGGGTGAAAGGTTATGAATCAAACCCATAATAGGTAGGGGTGAAAGGTTATGAATCAAACCCATAATAGGTAGGGGGCAGTTATAGCAGAATCAAACCCATAAGGGGTGGAAAGGTTATGAATCAAACCCATAATAGGTAGGGGTGAAAGGTTATGAATCAAACCCATAATAGGTAGGGGTGAAAGGTTATGAATCAAACCCATAATAGGTAGGGGTGAAAGGTTATGAATCAAACCCATAATAGGTAGGGGGTGAAAGGTTATGAATCAAACCCATAATAGGTAGGGGTGAAAGGTCATGAATCAAACCCATAATAGGTAGGGGTGAAAGGTTATGAATCAAACCCATAATAGGTAGAGGTGAAAGGTTTTATGAATCAAACCCATAATAGGTAGAGAGGTAAAAAGGTATGAATCAAACCCATAATAGGTAGAGGTGAAAGGTTATGGAATCAAACCCATAATAGGTAGAGTGAAAGGTTATGAATCAAACCCATTACATAGTAGAGGTGGAAAGGTTATGAATCAAACCCATAATAGGTAGAGGTGAAAGGTTATGAATCAAACCCATAATAGGTAGAGGTGAACCCCCAGGTTATGAATCAAACCCATAATAGGTAGAGGTGAAAGGTTATGAATCAAACCCATAATAGGTAGAGGTGAAAGGTTATGAATCAAACCCATAATAGGTAGAGGTGAAAGGTTATGAATCAAACCCATAATAGGTAGAGGTGAAAGGTTATGAATCAAACCCATAATAGGTAGAGGTGAAAGGTTATGAATCAAACCCATAATAGGTAGAGGTGAAAGGTTATGAATCAAACCCATAATAGGTAGAGGTGAAAGGTTATGAATCAAACCCATAATAGGTAGAGGTGAAAGGTTATGAATCAAACCCATAATAGGTAGAGGTGAAAGGTTATGAATCAAACCCATAATAGGTAGAGGTGAAAAGTTATGAATCAAACCCATAATAGGTAGAGGTGAAAGGTTATGAATCAAACCCATAATAGGTAGACGTGAAAGGTTATGAATCAAACCCATAATAGGTAGGGGTGAAAGGTTATGAATCAAACCCATAATAGGTAGGGGTGAAAGGTTATGAATCAAACCCATAATAGGTAGGGGTGAAAGGTTATGAATCAAACCCATAATAGGTAGGGGTGAAAGGTTATGAATCAAACCCATAATAGGTAGGGGTGAAAGGTTATGAATCAAACCCATAATAGGTAGAGGTGAAAGGTTATGAATCAAACCCATAATAGGTAGAGGTGAAAGGTTATGAATCAAACCCATAATAGGTAGAGGTGAAAGGTTATGAATCAAACCCATAATAGGTAGAGGTGAAAGGTTATGAATCAAACCCATAATAGGTAGAGGTGAAAGGTTATGAATCAAACCCATAATAGGTAGAGGTGAAAGGTTATGAATCAAACCCATAATAGGTAGAGGTGAAAGGTTATGAATCAAACCCATAATAGGTAGAGGTGAAAGGTTATGAATCAAACCCATAATAGGTAGAGGTGAAAGGTTATGAATCAAACCCATAATAGGTAGAGGTGAAAGGTTATGAATCAAACCCATAATAGGTAGAGGTGAAAGGTTATGAATCAAACCCATAATAGGTAGAGGTGAAAGGTTATGAATCAAACCCATAATAGGTAGAGGTGAAAGGTTATGAATCAAACCCATAATAGGTAGAGGTGAAAGGTTATGAATCAAACCCATAATAGGTAGAGGTGAAAGGTTATGAATCAAACCCATAATAGGTAGAGGTGAAAGGTTATGAATCAAACCCATAATAGGTAGAGGTGAAAGGTTATGAATCAAACCCATAATAGGTAGGGGTGAAAGGTTATGAATCAAACCCATAATAGGTAGGGGTGAAAGGTTATGAATCAAACCCATAATAGGTAGGGGTGAAAGGTTATGAATCAAACCCATAATAGGTAGAGGTGAAAGGTTATGAATCAAGCCGGTAGGGGGAGTGGGGGGAAGATCATTCTACCAAATATTAATTTGTGGTGGAAAGAGTTGTATTAAAAATGTCGCTGTTTTTTTTTAGTACATAAAAACTAACAACATTATTATTCGAAATATCTCGATTACATTTATACATGTGAACTTTTGTATGCATAAAAACATATTTCTTTAATATTTCACTTTATGTTATGTCGTTTTTGATAAGCACAAAAGCAACTTTTTCATTAGACCCCTGCACAATTTACATTATTTTTCAAGTCACATCTAATACTTTGATTTATTCAAGAAAAAGAATGAATGTCTTTATAAGAATTAGCAGTCATACCTATTGATGACTAACTTGGTTTTATGAGTAATACGCAAGACTATCCAAATTGTTAACAAAGTTTGCAGTCATACACTAACGATGCATTGAAAAACGAGAATTTTTTAAAATAAATTATATCTGAAAGGACATATAGTGTGAATTTTCTGCTTTATTCTGCCTAGCGTCATTTGATAACTACTGAACTGATATAGAATGAAGCGTGCGAGCAATGAATCTGTTTAACACAACGCTTTGTCAAATTTTCGCGAAATTCTTACAAAGACAAAATCAAGTGTCACTGAATAGGTTCCGCTTTAAACGTCACACAGAAGGAAACTGATTATCGATACTATTAGTTCAGAGACGTCCAATACATTAAATTATGTCACTTCATATAATACAAATAAATTATATAAATTAAATGTATTCACTGCTATACTTAAGAGCAGTTTTAATTCATTGTTTCCATTAGTTCCTTTGGGTAAATCTGCTTTTATATACGACTGTTTTGGATGACATGTTTCTCTCTGAAACGAATTATGCTCGTAAGTTGTATTGTTGTGTATTAGTGGACTGACCTGTGATCAGCGACCGATTTGGAGAGATTGACATTTAGTAATTAGAGGGGTAGAGAGTAATAACAGGATAATAATTAGGGTTTTGCAGTGACTAGAGGGGTAGAGAGTAATAAAATGATAATAATTAGGGTTTTGCAGTGACTAGAGGGGTAGAGAGTAATAAAATGATAATATTTAGGGTGTTGCAGTGACTAGAGGGGTAGAGAGTAATAAAATGATAATATTTAGGGTGTTGCAGTGACTAGAGATAGTGAGCTTTTGGGCGGTCGTATAGTTAGTGTGGCCAGAGACAGAATGTCTATCGCTGTTAATCAGATACCTTAGAAAAGAGTCTATGCTTATTCAGTGGCGTAGCGAGGGTAGGGGCAAGGGGAAATCAAGCTCCGGGCGCTACTCACAAAGGGGCGCCGAATGGTATATTTCACATATTATGTTATTTGGTTTTCGAATGAGGAGGAGGAAGCGCTAAAAAAATATTGTGCCCGGGCGCGAGTTAAGCTCGCTACGCCACTGTGCTAAGGATGGACAGAGTGTAATGGACTACTGAAGTGTTTATATGTGAGAACTTTAGAATAACCATTGTATTCTACTAGCTGTACCCTGCAAAACCTTTGCATATAGTTATATCCCCTTAGGCTTGATCGGTAGGCTAAATTATTTTTTGGTCTCTATGGCAGATCCGATTTTTTCATGATTGTATTTTAAACTGGAATACTGTTGTATTAGTTCTTTGCTTTCGATTTAACGCAGAGCCCAGAATGGCTTTTATATATATTATTGTGTAAAATAAACATATTGTTATATTCTAGTCAATCGTGTCTAGTCGGTTTATGATGAGTGTACTGACATCGTCATTTTGCGCCACTCGTTTCAAGGCACTAATCTTTTATAATATGAAGTTCACATTTAATTAATATTTGTTCACGTCAACACTAAACACTCTATCCGACAGCTCTTGGTCCAGCCCAAATTTATCTGCAGCTCAAAAAGTTTGCGCCCCTCTCCCCTTTCCTCCCAAGGTAATATTTCGCTTTTGTGCGTGTCTGTATATTTCGCTATTGTGTGTGTCTGTATATTTCGCTTTTGTGTGTGTCTGTATATTTTGCTTTTGTGTGTGTCTGTATATTTCGCTTTTGTGTGTGTCGGTGTATTTCGCTTTTGTGTGTGTCTGTATATCTCGCTTTTGTGTGTGTCTGTATATTTCGCTTTTGTGTGTGTCTGTATATTTCGCTTTTGTGTGTGTCTGTATATTTCGCTTTTGTGTGTGTCGGTGTATTTCGCTTTTGTGTGTGTCTGTATATCTCGCTTTTGTGTGTGTCTGTATATTTCGCTTTTGTGTGTGTCTGTATATTTCGCTTTTGTGTGTGGCTGTATATTTTGCTTTTGTGTGTGTCTGTATATTTCGCTTTTGTGTGTGTCTGCATATTTCGCTTTTGTGCTTGTCTGTATATTTCGCTTTTGTGTGTGTCTGTATATTTCGCTTTTGTGTGTGTCTGTATATTTCGCTTTTGTGTGTGTCTGTATATTTCGCTTTTGTGTGTGTCTGTATATTTCGCTTTTGTATGTGTCTGCATATTTCGCTTTTGTGTGTGTCTGCATATTTCGCTTTTGTTTGTGTCTGCATATTTCGCTTTTGAGTGTGTCTGCTTAACTCATTTGAGTGTAGGTCTTTCTGCTAAATGTAATTCACTTACTTTCAGGTATATTTCGAATTTACGACGCATCCTGTTTCAAGCACATCTATCAATGCAATCCCGTCATTCGTTATTCAAAAATTGGACTCATCAAATCAAGGGTGGACAGCTCTTCAATACTTCTCTCCAGATTGTCGTGGAGCCTTCCCAGGCGTACCGCTGTTGCCGAAGAACCCCTCCAACTTTAGTATAGCCTATTGTCAAAATGTTACTCTCGATGATGCAAATTCAGTAAGCTTTTTGATTCTTTTAAACCAACTAAAAATAAAAATATAATAATATTATTGGTCATAATTAATTAATTAATTAATAATGATCAGCTTATTGGATGAACGATTGGTATACGATGGAGTCGCTAGATAGTAAGAGGCAGTGGCGTAGCGGGGGGGGGTCATTATGCCCCGGGTGCTACTCATAAAAAGGGCGCCAAATGTAAATAATATTATATGGTTTTCGAATGGGGTGGGCGGCGCTAAAACGGTATTGTGCCCCGGGCGCAAGTTAATCTCGCTACGGCACCGTTAAGAGGCCGTATTTTAAAATGTTCGAGGGTCCTTTACTGTCGGGGAGGGGGGCTCTTAAAACACGCGCCCAATATTCTAAAAAAGGCCAGTGATGACATCTCCGGAACTATTGTCACGGGCTTTTTTTTGGGTGTGTGGGAGCTAGGTAACAGTACTTTTAGGTGTGGGGAAGCTAGGTAACGGTACTTTTGGGTATGGGGGAGCTAGGTAACAGTACTTTTGGGGACTCTATGCAAGGTTTAATGTGCGAAAGGTTCATACAATGAAGGCCTGCTAGAACGTTTAACTCTCCCTCAACATTTCTTTTTAGAAAACATCAAATGAGAAAAAAAAATTTTTATTAATAAATGTACATTAAAAACAAGCAATTAAGCCTGTTCCATTCTGGACACAGGACGTGTTAGCGCATTTTCATGTTATGTATCAGTACGTTTGTTAGCTTTCAGTAAATATTTGTAAATTTTGGAAATGTTTATAAATTCAATTGTGTAATGCATATATATATCTGTAAAAAAAAATATTATAAAGACGTTTCTTTATATTTGAAAAAAAATTATTTTCTCTTAAATCTAACTACAAGTGGTTTGTGGTTACTGAAATAGGACTCATAATTGAAAACATTCGAAATTGTAGTCATTTAATCGTCCGAAAACTCCGTCAATTGTTGCATAGCTCTGATACTTTCAATTAAACTCAGAACACAAGCTTACTATTTCATTTGATGAGTTTCTTAATAAATCTTGGTGAAACTACGTGCTGCAGTATTTCGCACCAAATGAATGGGTTATTGAACGTATAATGTGTAGAATGGGGCTATATATATATAATATATAAGCCCCTTCGGAGCCCTGAAGCCCGGCCCTCAGAGGTCCTATCGCAAAATGAACTTTTGATGTTCACATGGCAGGCCAAGACCTACAAAATGATATATACATCATGGGTCTAGGACGTATGGTTGTTGAGATCTAGGGTGATGACGGACAGACAGACAGACAGGCAGACAGACAAAACGGGGACAAAAAAATAATATGATAAACTTTAAATGTACATTGTGTACAGACTGAGTTATATCCCTGATTACCCCCACCCCCACCCGTTGCGATGGGCAGACGTTTTTAAAGAATGTCTATAATTTCAAAATACCCAAGTGCAAGTACGAGGAGGACCCACAGTAAAAGTAAGTGTACAAGTCATGGTACAAATAGTACCCAAGTAAAAGTACGAGAAATACCCAAAGTCAAGAAAGAGTACATGTCCATGTACTCCAAAAAATATAATGGAAGCCCTACACTACCTTCAAGTAAGCTCATCAATATTTACCAGCTGTCTTTATCTTGAACAGACAGTTTAATATTTTTTGTTATGTTAACCTCTATTTTGATGACGACTTTCCACTAATTATTTGGATTGTCTGTACTTTTAGCAGCAACAACATCTTTGCCTTATTTACAATATATTTTTTCCGCTTGGGCAAGTAATGAATTCAATAGTGATTGCGTAAAACATTTCTATGTTTACATCAGAGTTAGAAGTGTGAGACAATGTGTGCTAACAACTTAATGTGTTTTTGGTAACTATGGGTTGCCTGGGAGGCTTGAGCTAATTATTGGTGAGGCGTATGTTTAAGTAACTTTTAGGTGTTTTAGGTAACTTTAAGGGGAATTAGGTAATTTAATGTGCTTTTGTAACTGTAATACGTATGAAGTAATTAAATATTTTCCCAAAGGGGCTTTGCCCAGAAAAAGAGCTTTTACTCGACGACCTGCGCGAATAAAATATGCGCGGCCGAGATTTCAGCTATGAGACAAAAAAAAACACACAATGGCATCAGGATCTAAAGTATCGGCGGCTGGACAGCAAATAGTATCGGTCGTTAATCCATGGAGATCTTCACACAGGTTATAAAACCAATAATATGTATCAACGTTACGTAAGCCAGACTAAAATACCATTGATTTTTTTTTTTTAATTTAGGTGTCGTATCAGCCTGGTTTCACTTTTGGTAAAATACTAAAAACAAGCATGGATGCAGTGGCCAGATTTTCAGCAACTTCTGTTCGAATCCTTTTCACTGCGCCTGCTAGCTCAGATCCCTTGATGTCCTATGTGGCAATCAACTTTATGGATATTGCAGTCAACTGTAAATGTTATGGACATGCAGTAAGCTGCTCTGGCCAGGTAATTCTGCATTCTAATGTAAACCTTTATGACCTACATTTATCTTAATTAACAGTATAATTTATTTGACCAACAAATCATCTTAAATTCAATGTATTACAACCAGGCTTTCTTCCACGGCTCTGGTCATTTTATGTTCTGTCGTGGTTTAATTTTAATATCTGAAATAGTTATTCATTTTGAAAAATATTTACGGATGACAGAAAATATTCAAATAAAAAGTAAAATTTCATCAATGGCCATCGTGGCAGATGAAGTGTAGAACTCATCCGTTCCTATAACAGACTTTTTGTCAGCTTAACTTCCAATCACCTCTACTTCCACAACTTAAGTCAGGTACCCATTTCAAGCTGAAATAAATTCCCTTGGGTCTCACCAAAGATCGCACACAGTACCCTCAGGTCGTTAAAACAGTATGCTATAATGGTTGTGTTAATTTATATTTTTTTTAGTTCCTTACCTGACTGAACAAAACTAGGACATCGGTTGTTTCAAACTAGAAATTAACAGGCATCAAGCTAAAAAAAAAAATAATTACATATGTAATACATGTAAAAGACAGCAGCTTACGACTGTAGAAATGTTTTCCTTCGTCTGTAACTTACAGTTTCGTTTTTTATTGGTTTTCCCCTGCTTAAAATATGTAATGTCTCTCCATAGAATGAGGCGACGTGCAATTGCCTCAACAACACCGCTGGGCAACAGTGCAGCTCTTGTTTACCTCTATACAACAACCAGCCATGGCAGATGGGAAACACGACGTGTCAAGGTGACATTTTGCTTGTTCACATTTTATAACAGTATGGTTTATAACGAATTTTTTTATTTTAACTTTGGGTGCTGAGATAACGATTGACATTTATAAACGAAAGAACATGATCTGTTTACAGCATTGACCAAAAAAAAAAGTATTCTGTAATTAAAATAATGATTTCAGGTGTAGGTCTCAACTCCATGTTTTTATACATAGCATCCTGTCCATGTCCTTTTCACACCTTTGTGAACCCCCAGGCTTTGTTACTACGTCAACGGTCATTTAAGGTGTACCCCGGCCGAGACACTTGTTTTGGGGTCTTATGAGGTCAGGCTCTTTTTTTAGGTCGCCGCCACCCCCCCCTCTCCCCTCCCGTCTGTGGAATAACAGGCAATAAGGTGGGGGGTTATGCCATCGTCAATGAACCATGAATCGTTCATTCTACAGAACATCATCTTTCAGTATTTATTGTAATAGATGAATGTACGTTTTGTTTCTAATTCAGCTTTGATTACAGTTTGACTATTATCCTTGTTTATTTTGTTTTTCTTCTTCTAAAGAATGTTCGTGCAATGGTCACGCCAGCTCGTGTGTTTATGACCTAGTTAAAGGTCGAGGTGTGTGTAACTGCACAGACAACACAGCAGGGGATAGATGCGACACGTGTGCACCCGGATATTACGTCAATCCTAATAATAGAAACAGCACAGCACCCAGCGAACCATTCTGCCTAGGTAAAAAATAAACGTTTCAATAATCATCTGTTTGAAAGGTCAACTCTTTGGCAAGTGCTTAACGAATGGCTGCCCTTAATGATCAGCCCGTATGGTGGACATGGGTGTGAACTGTGGGCTAAGTACGGACCGTCGGGCAGTTTGATCCGTTCTGCTGTCTGCGGCACTCAGCTCGCTCATGAAGATTTCGTCCACATTTCATTTCTGTTCACATCTGCTCTTGGTCTGGCCCTTCGATCAAATTAAGAGCCAACTTTGTGTCGCGTTTCAAAAAGTTTGCTCACCCATAGTCTAGGGCAGTGGTTCCCAAACTTTTTTTGACCCATGGACCCCTTTTATAGTCAAAACTTGCCCAAAGACCCCCAAGTGAAAAAGCTGCATAAATTCATGGTATGAAAAATATAAATTAAAAAAAAAAATTGTTGAAAAGTATTTAATGAAATTATAGTTTTCGTTTAAAATAAAAAACAATGGCGTGGATGAACTTGATGGATGTTATGAGTGTATCTATGCCCAGCTCAATGTGTGTGTGTAGTGACTGCTAATTCCCATGAGCACAAATTTCTGGTCGGTTTTTTTTTTTGTGTGTGTTTGTGTGTGATGAAGTTCATAATGGTAATGAATCAACGTTCTACCAAATAGTAAGACGGAAAAGCAGTCAACAACTTCTGTACAATAACTCATAATGCAGGCTATAAAATTGGGATCTGTTTTGTAACCAGAATTTGTGGTACCCTTGTTTAAAGATTGGTTTAATTTCATCTTTTGTGAATATTTCAATAAGCTGCTCCTGTAATAGTAAGGATTCATCTGTGTCCAGGCGTCCACGGGCTCTACGCCCAGTCGGGAATATCCAAGTGACCAATGTCTTCAAATCTTTGGTTCAGGTCTGCATGAAGAACCGTTAAGTGTTGACAGTAAGCAAGCTGATCTTCAACTTTATTTTGCAATTTCGAAATATTTCGAATCTGAAAACATTGTCCTCTTTCCATGTTTTGTTTGCACAGAAAAAGTTTTGCCACAAACGCAGCCATTACGCTTTAAGTTGTAATTAAATTTAATTTGTCACCTTGTAGGTTCAAATTAGTTCCGTTAAATTTGTCAAATGAATCACTCATAAAGGCTATGTTAAATTGTGTCGCCAATCCACGAATTTCAACACTAAATCAAAGAGCGCAAATAGTCGATTTAAACATGCGCCTTGAGATTATCAACGTACTACTGTGTGAAGTATTAAACGATTATAGTCTTCAAACAAAGTTGAGAAAACAATATCTAATTTTAGACATTCCTTCTGATTTTATTAACTGCTTTAATGACATAATCTATAGATCTATGCAAAAGTTCCATAACATTTTTTGCGACCAAATGATGTTAATGAATGACACAATGAACTAATAATGCATTTGGTGCACTTGTTTTAAGTATGCCAGACAGCCTCTTTATCATCCTACCATAGCTGGAGCACAGTCAGTAGCAACAGAAATGGTATTAGTCAAGGTGAAAGCTTTTACTTTAAACAATCTTTTTTAACTCAGTAAACAACATTTTATCTTTTGTTTCCAAACATTAAGCAAATAACAATTCTTGACAAAATTTTTCTTCTTTTACAAATCTTACTTAAGCTAAAAGTAAAGCTTCGTTTCCTGGTATAGTAGACTCGTCAAGCTGTGTAAAAAATTCATAAGTTTTAAAGTAATAACATAAAGAATTTTCTACGGACTGAGCCGATTCGTCAATCTTTCTTTGTACTGTATTAATACTCAGTGGAATTCTTTTTAAAATGTCGTAAGCTGGTTTGTGTAACACTGTGCGTATTTCCTCACTTGCGGCTGGTAAAATAAGTTCTTCGCCAATAGTATGCAGCTTTCCTGACTTTGAAATCAATAAAGAAATATTATAAGAAGCGGCAATCAGTCCATCATCATCTCGCTTAGATGTTGTCCCTATGAGTTGTTGCAGTGACGGTGTTTTCAAATATTTTTCTTTGACTGTTTGAAAAAAAAAACGTTAATTTATTATCCTTTTTGTCTAAGACTGAGAAAATTGGTTTATACACTTTGTATCAGCATAACATAGAACTAAATTCGATGTACGATGTACAACTCTTTTATAGTTTATGTTTATATTGTAGACAAATTATTGCGTGCGCGGCATCATTTCATTCCTGTATAAAGTATAAACGTGTTTTCGGCCGTCTGTCTCACACTGCTCCATGCTTGTTATTAATTTAGTGTACTTCCACGGACCTCCTGAATGATGCCAGGGACCCACGGGGTCCGTAGGGACCACTTTGGGAACCACTGGTCTATGGCAATATCCCCCCCAGTGTAAAGTAGCTACTGGTAAGACTTGCCTTCTATTATCCTGTCCATAGCATTAAGCTTACCGGTATTTGAGAGCTCGCGTTACCGCTATGGTCAAAACTAAGTAAAACCAGTATTATTTCCACCAGTGTCATGGACTCGATTTCTTAATATACTTGAAGTGCGTGTGCAGGTATCAACCAACAGGACGCTTATGGCGGCACTCTTGACAGGATCTGTACCAAGAAGACGCGGCCTTGCGGCTTATGTTTGGCAATCGTTAACATTCAATCAAAGCATGCTGACTGGCTTTTCAGTTCAAGGCTACACACATACATGCACACTAACACACACACACACACACACATATACTAACACAATCCCAATTAGGTTAAATTATTCAGATTCATATTACAAATGAAAAAAAAGGGAGATTGTAACACTTTATTTTTGTATATAATGTTATGTACTTGTTGATGTAATGCTTCTCCAAGGTAACACTGTGTGTTCCTCACTGCTGCTTCAGATAACTATACTGGTTTTATGTAGCTGCCGATATCATAACTGGTTTATAATTTTAAGTACCGTTCAGTCTCGTTGCACTCTCAAACAACACACCAATCAATGAGGGCAAAGTTCCACGATTCAATTATATTTATTCAACAATAAGAAAACATATGTGATCTGAACTTGTTGCAGCAGTATTCACAAAAATGCTTCGTACACAATATAACACGTAGTATTCTGTGTCCCCGAAAGGATTATACAGACATACTTTGACACTTAGTATCCTGGGTCCCCGAAAGGATTATTCAGAGATACTTCAATAAAATAGACTTTGACTGTGTACTGTAAAACTCAATAACTTGATAGCTTGTGCCTCTATTATTTCTCCACTAACTTCTCCTCTAATTATCTCTACAACTGGTGTCCTGATGTCTCTATCGTCAGTCTGTCGAACTGTCGGTCTGTATCTCGTAGGTCTGTCCCAATTTCAATTACCTCGGATATTTATGTGATTGTGAATTATCACGTGCCCCAAACGCCCAGAACTTCTGATTGGCTCCCTAACATCCTTTCTAACTCATCTACATATTAATGATTCTTATTCCAGCCTCGGGATTGGCGCGGCTAAAAACTCACTATGGGCTAGTATTCCTTTGTCTGCCTAATTACATCTATCGTCACCTACCTCTGGGGGGTCATAACCTGTGGTGACAACCAATTTTACCCTAAACAAAGATCAACTGCTGGAATTCTAGTTATCAAAACATATGACTGTATCATGGACCCATGAGTTTGGACAGTGGTTCTAAAATTGTACAGACTTATCTAAAGCTATTGTTACAGAGATAAACAATAAGTTTGTATGAACTATAAAGAGCCTTTAGTCAACTGATAGAGTTGAATTTTCGGCGCCCCTCCCCGAGATTTTTAAGCTAGGAAAACATTTAACATGCTTTTTTTTCGGCGCCCCTCCTTATCTCGGCGCCATGTGAGGCCGTACTACCCTTTCTACGCCTCTGTATGTAAGTAAGAAAAGTTAAACATTGACCAGGGGCTACTCTTATAGACAGACAAAATGGGGGGGGGGTGAGGGAACTGCTTAGGATCCCCATTGCTAGGCGATCCCTATCTCGACTGTTTTCTTTTAGCCAGCCGCTAGGTAGTGCAATCTAAGCACTAGTTGGGTCCCAGGGCTTCAGTGATTTAACAGTAAGAGTGTTGACACAGGGGACGGGATCTTGTATGGACCATGTACATGCTAGCTTAGGGTAATTCATCATTGCATGGTAAAAAATAGAGGACACCTATTTAACTATATAAATGGAGGACACCTATTTAACTATATAAATGGAGGACACCTATTTAATTATATAACTGGAGAACACATATTTAACTATATAACTGGAGGACACATATTTAACTGTATAACTGGAGGACATCTATTTAACTATATAACTAGAGGACACCTATTTAACTATATAACTGGAGGACACCTATTTAACTATATAAATGGAGGACACATATGTCACCCAGTGAGTAAATTTTGTCGCCCGGTTAGCTCAAAATTCAGGCAATAGGCGACAATGAAGTTCATTTTCTTTATAATTTCTAGGATAGATTTAGGATAATATTTGCATCTGTCACATAATACTGTTTCATTTTGATATGGAAAATAAAGGTGTTCTAGTGAATTAGGTCATTTTAACCTTTTTCTGAATTTAAATGCCGAGTACTGTAAGACGGCATGACTGACGCATACCATAAATTCGCCAATCAAATACTTAGTTTGAGAATAAAGTATTTAGCGAGTTTATACAATGAACCAAATGTTTGCCGTTCTTTATAACATGTAGTTTTATATTATTTATATTTACCTATATTATTTATAGTTATTTATTAATATTTATATGTATTTTTGACCTCGCCCTCTGCTGTGTTAAGTAATTTATACACTCTGTTAGAATTTCACAGCTTACACGAATTTCGTAGCTTGTCGACATTAGTGTAATCCAGTTAAGAAAATATTTTGCCTAATAATAATTCAGACAGTGGGCGACACAGCCAATGTCAATCTTTGCTTTGTTTTAATAAAGCTATATTACCCAACTCCAAGGGAAGACACATCTTTTGTTTATTTAGTTTTGTATTAGAGTTTCTGCTGTTTTAGCCAATTATTGATTATAACCATTAAATGACTTGTGGTTATTCCCAGCAATATAATCACGTGATTAGGGTGTCAAGAGAAGAGGGTGGCAACTCAGAAAGTTTTCAAAGTCAAATTTATCTTTTAAATTATTGAATTCAGTTTATAGCCAGTTTAAAAAAAATGAAAACTGTTTTGAAAGCGTTTTTCCTGTGATACACGGTAGATATAGTTTATTAGTTAATAGATGAGTTGTCAACAAGTCACTAGTTTTAAATTGTATGTGCTTTCATGACTTCATGTCAACAATTCATTAGTGTTAAATTGTATGTGCTTTCATGACTTCATGTCAACAATTCATTAGTGTTAAATTGTATTTGCTTTCATGACTTCATGTCAACAATTCATTAGTGTTACATTGTATGTGTTTTCAAGACTTCATGTCAACAATCCACTAGTGTTAAATTGTATGTGCTTTCATGACTTCATGTCAACGATTCACTAGTGTTACATTGTATGTGCTTTCATGACTTCGTGTCAACGATTCACTAGTGTTAAATTGTATGTGCTTTCATGACTTCATGTCAACAATTCACTAGTATTACATTGTATGTGCTTTCATGACTTCATGTCAACAAGTCACTAGTGTTAAATTGTATGTGCTTTCATGACTTCATGCTTGCTTTGAAAGTACCCAACAATAATTTTGAGTAAAAACAAATTGATGTTTCTTCAAACAACCTGAATCTATTCAAGTTCATGTTTGGAATAAAATGTTTGAGTAACACCTTTACTTTGTGTGCATTACGTCTATTCCCTTTCCCAATACGTTCTTATAAATGACGTAGTAGAGATGTCTTGCAACACTTTATTATAAATGACGTTTTTTCAGTTTTATTGAGAAAAATCCCACAAAAATTCACAAATCGTAAATGATATATAGTAAGTACTTGTTCTTTGTATTCATACTCTGAGATCAACAAACGTTTTTGGTCTATTTTTAAACGAATACACTCACAAATTTGAACCTAAAAATGATTTCACTCATGGTGAATAAAGTTATTAAAGGCTAAATTATTCAAGAACGAATCGATTTTTTAGACACTTGAATTTATAAAAGCATTTGAAATTTCGAGTTGGTTTGTAACAATTCTTTGAACCTTAACAGCTGGCCAGTACAACCAGATTCAGACCTATAGACTCTTAGAGTTACATATAGAGAAGTGAAGGAGGAGACTGTAAGCAACTCTCAGAGACTGTATACAACACACAGAGACTATACAACACACAGAGACTGTATACAACACACAGAGACTGTATACAACACACAGAGACTATACAACACACAAAGACTGTATACAACACACAGAGACTATACAACACACAAAGACTGTATACAACACACAGAGATAATACAACACACAAAGACTGTATACAACACTCAGAGACTATACAACACACAGAGACTGTATACAACACACGTCATGTTTCATCTTCCTCCCTTATTTAGTTTGATTTTGCTCCCACATTTTAGTTTTTTTACCGTCTCGAAAAAAATTTAAGTAAATTTAATTTTACTATTTAGTGCCCGTTATTGAAAGTTTAATGAATTCTCTTTAGAATAATATTTAGTACTAGTCGTTCCGCGTCGTAGCATACGCCGCCTTATCAATCAACATAATTACTGTAATTATTTTTAAACAAGCAATCAAACAAAATAACAGGCTGTCATATTCGGAGAAAATACATACTATGCAAAGTTGATCTTTGACCTATCATTTGCAGACTTTATGGTCACTATCTGGTACCTTCCAGCAACTTGTTTTTTTTATTTTTATGGTTTACAGATTTTTAGTTAATTCTTTGGATGCCTTGATTGTCGATGAGCTGTCAGACTTAATATTCTCTTTATTGGTTAGATACATTTTAATGCCTTTTTTTAAGATCAGGATTTTTTTCATTGAGATTCTAACAAACATATTTCCGGGGTGGGTGTTTTAATTTGAATTGCTTTTTAATTTTTGGTTCACTTTGTGTCTGCCTCAATCCACCCTTCACCCAGCACACTATAGTGTTGTTTTGATGATTTTTTTCATTCAGGCCATGCCAGTCTCCATAGGCCTATTACCTGTTTTGTGTATTTTTTTAGACTTGCTCAACACAGCTTAAGATTCTTTTAATATAACCTTCATCCTACACTATTCAGTACAGATAGATGTTAGGGCTCGTTCGCAAATGATGTAACGCTTATGGGGGGGAGGGAGGGGGTCTAGGATTTTGTGACGGGGGGGCGGTCAGTGAAATTGTGACGTCACAAAAATAATAATTATCTATGAGGGAATTAATTAAACTTAATTATTTTTGGTCGTTCTTAGGCCAGACATTCAAGAGAGGTAATTGAAGGTGTTAGAGGACTAGAAGCTCATGATTATTTTGGAGGAACGTTCACATGTTAAACAAATGGCAGAGGTTGCGGTAATTGGCATATATTATATAACGCTATAAATTGAACTGAAATAACACTTGTTTGAACTTGTGACGTGACATGGGGGGGGGAAATTTGTGACACTTTGTGACAAGGAGGGGGTCTAAAATGTCGTTTTTTTGCGTTACGTCATTTGCGAACGAGCCCTTAGTTAATATTTTTTTGTAATGCGTACAAATTCTGAAACAGTTAACATTTGTTTGTAATGCTCCACATATTAATAATTTACTTAATCGGGATTTCCCCAAAACAGCAGCACAAAGAGATCAAAACAAAAGATTTCACCATATCTAATATTTTATTGTCTACACTTAGCGTTGAATGTACGTTATCTTGACCCACTTTTAGCCTAATGTTAGCCCCGGGCCCAGCCACAGCATTTTCACATGTTATCTATATTTATACACCATGTTTTGAATTCTAAAATTGGAAATTGGTTCAATGTTACTTATTCTTCACACATAATTGTATCATTAAATGTTTTATTTTTTTTTGCATAACCAGCTGACAGATTCTATTTTATATACAGCATTCCCTCATTTTCCGCGGTTGCGGCTACAGAATTTACCGCGACTGGGGATAATAGAGAAATTAAAAATAATCTGGTTTGATAAAAGAAATCAGGAAACAACGAGTTGTCGAACGTTGTTGAACGCGTCTTGCTATCTTTGACGTATTCGGGAATTTCGCAGGCCGCCGTTGTCTCGCAAGGTTGGGAGAAGAAGAGAAATATATATATATATAGATAAGGTAAAACCTACAAGATAAAACATGTCTTAAAATGTCTGTAGATGAATTTACCATTGACTTTAGAAGTGAAATTTTTGTGTCTACAATTTCATCCATAGACGGTAGTTTCTTGTAGACCTCTATGTGTTCACTGCTGAGAAAGTCGGCTGCATGTTGGTGATAGTCTGGTGAACATGGAAAACAACACTGTTTATATATGTGATTAGTGGAGATATGATTGTGCTAGAACAACATTGTTTATATATGTGATTAGTGGAGATATGATTGTGCTAGAACAACATTGTTTATATATGTGATTAGTGGAGATATGATTGTGCTAGAACAACATTGTTTATATATGTGATTAGTGGAGATATAATTGTGCTAGAACAACGTTGTTTATATATGTGATTAGTGGAGATATGATTGTGCTAGAACAACGTTTTTTATATATGTGATTAGTGGAGATATGATTGTATTAGAACAACGTTGTTTATATATGTGATTAGTGGATATATGATTGTATTAGAACAACATTGTTTATATATGTGATTAGTGGAGATATGATTGTGTTAGAACAACGTTGTTTATATATGTGATTAGTGGATATATGATTGTATTAGAACAACGTTGTTTATATATGTGATTAGTAGAGATATGATTGTGCTAGAAAAACATTGTTTATATATGTGATTAAGTGCAACTATGATCGTGTAAAAAGAACATTGTCATGATATGTAAGTATATATATTAGCCCAGAGACAACTTGACGAAATGCGTCATGGCCCCTTTGGGTTGAGGAAAATTTCTTTAATAAAAATAAACAAATACATAAAATGTAATCATATATATATATATGATCGTCGTTAGTGAAACTATGACTATGTAAGAACACGCTTATAATTATGATTAGTAAAACTGTAGACTTTTATATGCAAGTGTATACAAAACATTTATATGGCCAGAAACATTTAGCGTATTCCAGTTAAAAAACTTACAGCATGACACAAGATAATTATGGATTACTACTGCTATAGGAAGATTGAGAATTTAAAATGAAATATTTACAAAAGATGGTGTTTTTACAGGCAAAATTTTGACTTTTCTGTCCTTATTTGGAAATATAATTTGTGATTCTACTTATTCAATTACCTCAAATAAAAAAATGTTTTTTTAATGTACAAAAGAAAGATTAAATACTTACATAAGTACACTCTCTTAAATTTGATGTCTTGTTACTTCATGTCATGCTACTTCATGTCTTGTTACTTCATTTCTTGTTACTTCAAGTTTTTACCTTGTAGAGATTGTCTATAATCGGACTTCAGGTAAAAAAATTCAATCACAGCATATTGTGAATTAATAATTGTAACACTTTCAAAATTTATTATTTTCACAAACGTTAATTTATGTTTTAGATGACTATATTTCACAGCAAAACAACAATCGCTTTTGAAAACTCATGTTTGAGACAATATAAATATTATAAATGTTTCGAGACAATATAAAAGATTATTATTGTTTTTTACATTTTACTTTTTCCCATTACCTCATCACCAAATCTTGTTAGTGTATGGTCCATCATCTTTTATAGTTTTACCCCGTACCCTGTTACCTCCCACTCACAACCTTCGTTGACCAGATGATATATTCTGTAGCCCCCTCCTCCTTCCCCCCCATGGTCTATGCAAAGCGGTAAAGGCCATCGTGCAGTTCTAACAGACATAAGTTATGTCATTGCGGGAAATCCCCAGAGACCCAGGAGGTGTTAAATCTTTTTGACGTCTTTTTTGGGTCAACTGTTTGAAAATAATTAAGGCGACAGACGTCATGAACAGAACGGCTGGGGTGTAAAGTTGACAAGTAGGTTATTGACATACTTGTTGATGACATACTTGTTGATGACGACATACTTGTTGCTGTCTTATGTTGTTTCTAAATAACAAGAACTTGCGCACTCAAAACTTTAGATTTAAAAAGGTCACGATATTTTACGTAGTGAGAGAGAGAGGGGGGAGAGAGAGAGAGAGAGAGAGAGAGAGAGAAAGGGTTTAGAGGGGACAGACGTAACTTTACCCCTGTAACAAGAGAATAGTGAAGTAGTAGGGACGGCCCTGATACAAATAGAGTTGTGGGTGGGGGAAGGGGAGCCAGTCTAATCTTTACCCATGAAGCGACGATTTTAAAAATGAGAATGTGGCTATAATGTTACGAGCCTAAATTGCCTAGTGAGGGTCAAAATGCTACATTTTTTATCATTTTATTTCAAATAAATCCATTGGAACTGAACTAGCCTTTTATGCATGTCTAGCTCTAAGTTTGAACGCATTCAGAAGATATAAAAATACTTTGAATCACGTGATATGTAGTTAAATAACACACAATTCAACATGGCCGCTGCCATAGAGTCACTTTGCTTACTCAGAATTATTTTGCACAATACTTTAACCCAGGGACAAGGTAGTCCAGGGACAAAGTAGCCCAGGGATATGGTAGCCCAGAGACAAGGTAGCCCAGGGACAAAGTAGCCCAGGGATATGGTAGCCCATGTACAAGGTAGTCCAGGGACAAAGTAGCCCAGGGACATGGTAGCCCAGAGACATGGTAGCCCAGGGACAAGGTAGCCCAGAGACATGGTAGCCCAGAGACAAAGTAGCCTATGTACAAGGTAGCCCAGGGACAAGGTAGCCCAGAGACAAGGTAGCCCAGAGACAAGGTAGCCCAGGGACAAAGTAGCCCAGGGACATGGTAGCCCATGTACAAGGTAGCCAAAGAGACAAGTTAGCCCATAGACAAAGTAGCCTAGGGACATAGTAGCCCAGAGACAAGGTAGCCCAGAGACATGGTAGCCCTTGTACAAAGTAGCCCAGGGACAAGGTAGCCCAGGGACATGGTAGCCCAGAGACAAGTTAGCCCAGAGACAAGGTAGCCCAGGGACAAAGTAGCCCAGGGACATAGTAGCCCAGGGATATGGTAGCCCAGGGACACGGTAGCCCATGTACAAAGTATCCCAGAGACAAAGTAGCCCAAAGACAAGTTAGCCCAGAGACAAGGTAGCACAGAGACAAGGTAGCCCATGTACAAGGTAGCCCATGTACAAGGTAGCCCAGAGATAAAGTAGCCCAGAGACAAGTTAGCCCAGAGACAAGGTAGCACAGAGACAAGGTAGCCCAGAGACAAGCTAGCCCATGTACAAGGTATCCCAGAGACAAAGTAGCTCAGAGACAAGGTAGCATAGAGACAAGGTAGCCCAGAGACAAGGTAGCCCAGGACAAAGTAGCCCAGGGACATAGTAGCCAGAGAGACAACTGGACGAAATGCGTCATGGCCCCTTTGGGTTGAGGACAATTTTTTAATAAAAATAAACAAATACATAAAATGTAATCAATGATAAAATATGTTTTTTTAATACTTCCATTAAATGTGAAATGTAAAAAAAAGATTGAACTAATTTGTTGTATAATGTTTTAATCTTTATCTAATTTAAACTTAAAGCAGCCAAAACCCCACCAGTCCTGATGAAACCGCCCAAACTTGCGTGAAATCTCTCATACTGGGACCTAGCCAGTTCAAGGTTATATTGTTCTTTGTTTATGAACCAGCATACATTGCTCTTACCAATTTAGCTATGCGATATAAAACATTGCATTTTTATGATTTCGAGAATTATAAAATATGATTTATTGATTGTTTAATCGTGGATCCTGGAGGTGATAGCCTCTACCCTGTCTCCTGCTATTGAAGCTCCAGGTTATAACGTTCTTATCTTAGCCTGGTTTCAAACATTACTTTGTCTTTTGCACTCTTTGTCTTTTACTTGATTTTTTTATTACATCTGCATAAGAAATGTCAAACTATTTCTATGGTGTTTATTATTAAATAAATATGATCTATGATGGCATTTCAGTCCAATACACCGGTCACAATATATTTGTGTTAGTCTAATACACCAGTCGTACAAACAATATTTGTTGTTTCAGTCCAATACACCAGTCGTACAATATTTGTGTCAGTCCAATACACCAGTCGTACAATATTTGTTGTGTCAGTCCAATACACCAGTCACAATATTTGTTGTGTCAGTCCAATACACAAGTCGTACAATATTTGTTGTGTCAGTCCAATACACCAGTCACAATATTTGTTGTGTCAGTCCAATACACCAGTCACAATATTTGTTGTGTCAGTCCAATACACCAGTCACAATATTTGTTGTGTCAGTCCAGTTACGTATTACGACGAGATGAGACAGTATCGATTCTGTTAGTTTCAGAGAAAGACGTCAAACACAGTAAATTTCATCACTTCATATAATAATGAAAATTATACAAATGTATTCATTACTATACCTAAGAGTAGTTTTAATTTTCCGGAACTAATCATCAACGTTTCCCATTAGTTCCTTTGGGTATATTTGATTTGATATACGACTGTTTGTATGACGTTTTGTTTTCTGAAACGAATTATGCTCTTAAACTGTATTGTTGTGTATTTGTGGACTGACCAGTGCTCAGCGACCGGTTAAAGAAACTTCTTTGGAGAGATAGACATTTAGTGAATAGAGGGGTTGAGAGTAATGACAGGATGATATTAAAGTGTTGAAGTGACTAGAGGGGTAGAGAGTAATGACAGGATCATATGTAAAGTGTTGAAGTGACTAGAAGGGTAGAGAGTAATGACAGGATCATATGTAAAGTGTTGAAGTGACTAGAGGGGTAGAGAGTAATGACAGGATCATATGTAAAGTGTTGAAGTGACTAGAGGGGTAGAGAGTAATGACAGGATCATATGTAAAGTGTTGAAGTGACTAGAGGGATAGAAAGTAATAACAGGACGATATGAGTGTTCGTGAGTATAGTTAGTGTGGCGTGTAGCCAGAGACATAATGTCTAGTGTTGCTTATTAAGGACCTTGGGAGAAAGTCTTGGATTGGGACGGACAGAGTGTTATGGACTATTGAATTGTTTATTATGTGAGAATTGTAGAAGTGCCATTATATTCTAATCTGTTGTGTAAAAAAAAACATGTGAGTTATATTCTAGTCACTTGTCTATTCGGTTTATGAAGTGTGTAATGTGATCATCCTTTTGTGCAAAGAGTAGTTAACCTCAACCCTTAACAATATATAAAGCCATAGTATACTCCAGTGGTTCCCAAACTTTTTGACCCAAAGACCCCTTTTATAATCAAAACTTGCCCACGGACCCCTAAGTGAAAAAGCTACAAAAATACACAGGATTTTTTTTTTCTTTAATTAATTGAATTGTGTCGCAAAACATTGTCTTTGCTTTCCAGGAATATCAACACTTAATCAAAGAGCGCATACAATTTGATTTAAACATGCACCTTTAGATAACGAACGTACTTCTGTGTGAAGTAGTAAACGGTTATCGTCCTCGTCATTTTTTAAACAAAGTTGAGAAAATATCTCATTGAAGGCATTCCTTCTGATTTTATTAACTGCTTGAATGACTTAATCTAGTGATCAATGCAGACATTCACTAAGATATTTTTGCGACAAAATAATGTCGATGAAAGACACAATGTACTGAAAATACGTTTTGTACAGTTTGTTTTAAGTACGCCAGAAAGCCTCGGTATCTTCCTACCATTGCCAGAGCACCATCAGTAGCAACAGAAGTGATATTAGTCGAGGGTATAGCTTTTACATTGAAAAATCTTTTTAATTCAGTAAATAACGTTTCACCTTTTTTACCGGTTTCTGAACATTGATCACAATTTTTCTTCATTACAAATCTTACATAAACTAAAAAGTAAAGCTTCGGTTCCTGGTTTAGTGAACCAGTGCCGTAGCGATCTTAACTCGCGCCCTGGGCACAAAACCTTTTGAATACATTTTTAGCGCCCCCCCCCCCCCGCCATTCAAAAACCTATTAATATATGTAAAATATACCATTTGTCTCTCCTTTGTAAGTAGCGCCTGGGGCATGATGTCCCCCTTACCCCCGCGCTACGCCTCTGAAGTGACCTCGTCAAGCTGAATAGAAAATTCAGATGTTTTTAAGTAATCACATAAAGAATTTTCAACGGACTGTGAGCCATGTATTATTACTCAATGTAATTCTTTTTATAATGTCGAAATGTGGTTTGTGCAAAACTGTGTGTATTGCCTCACTTACAACTGGTAAAATGAGTTCTTCATCAATAATATACAGCTTTCTGGACTTCGCAATCAATAAGAAGCACGCAGTCATCATCATCTTGCTTAGATGTTGTCCCAGTGAATTGTTGCGGTGACGCTTTTCGGCCTTTTGGCTAATATTAAAGTGTAATATCTGCACTATAAGGGATCTTATCCGTTTGGCTAACTTGGTCTCACGGCATACCATAGTCTGTGGGTAAAAGATCATTGGGGTTCTCCTGGCCAGGAACAAAACCTTTAGCGACGGTGGTGGTACTGTGGTCAACGAGGACATTCCGAGACAATGGTATTCACACCCTTCCACTCTGTCCCACACCGTCGCAGCGTGCCATTTCTGGCGGGTAGTCAGGCACATTACACCCTCCCCTCTGTCCGAGTGGCAAGAAAACAAACATTGCATTGCCATTCTGGCCGATCAGCAGTACACACACCGTGCTAGTCTGGTCAGTCTAGGCATGTTTTAATAACCGTTTTCTATGCCGCGCCGACAGATTGTGGGGAAACAATATAGTTAGAGTTTGATGACGCAATTTACTCATACTACGATGCCCAAAGCTAGACTAGTAATTGTACTCCTCCTGAGTTCACCATTATATGTCAGTTCATGTTCATGCAGTTATTTTAAAAGAATTAAATACTATTATCGTCACTCTCAACTGGAGTCGACTTAGTATATTAGTGTTGTTCACTGTTATTGGAACATCTAATACACGTTTATAAAAGAACCTCGCAATATAAATGGATCATAATTTTACTATTTTAGAAATTATACATTAAACCTTTCACGGACCCATGGAGCTGTTCAGGGACCCCCAAATTAATTTAGATTTTCCACTGACCCCCTGAATGATACCGCAGACCCCTGGGGGTCCGTAGGGACCACTTTGGGAACCACTGGTATACTCTATTCCATAAAACTGATGATTATTTCCAGGCATGCTGAGCCGGAGCCGAGGAGCCGGGAGCCGCTACTTTTTGCTGGAGCCGTAGCCGAAAAAATCTGGCGGCTCTACGGCTCCCAGATGTTTTTTTTTCTTACAGCAGAATCTTTTTTTTAGCTTTAAAATTGCAAATTTGTTTGATTGTTTGCCTCCTACAATTTGATATGTTGTCATTTTTACGAACGCCACAACATTCACAGAATTGAAATGATAGCGTGCACGCACATCACCACAAGAAATCTTTAATGGGGAATCGTTTTGTGTTCGTTTTAAATCTTGTTTACACTCCGAAATTTTTTTAATGGCATGTTATTTTGTTATATATAAAGTTAAAACAGTTTTATTTCATAGAATAATTGTATCAATCATTTAAAATAAATTTTTACTACGACGACGAATAGAACGCGTCATTTCGTATTATTATTTGACCGCGAATTTATAATAGACTAAAAACAAAATGGTCGCTTTCTGTATTTAACAATTTTATTATAAACAGAATATCTGAAAAAGAGTAGATAAATTTATAAGGCTGTGGCTATTCGGACCCGGGTCCCAATTTAAACTTTATTAGACGGAACCCGGAAAAATAATAATACAGAGTCCGCTTAGTGGAACCCTAGACACTGAGTAACGATTAAATCATACAATTCAAATAATGATAAAAAAAATAAACAAAAACAATAATAAAGTTTATGTATAGCTAAGCTAAGTGCATATTTGCCACGGGTCCGAATAACAATCAGACTTTATTGGGACGGGGTCCGAAAAAAAATCGGAGTTTATTGGTACCCGGGTTCGAATAGTCACTTCGAATTTATAAATAATAAACGTAAATACTGAAGTCTTTAAAATATTTTAAATAATGCATCATTTTACTATTTGCTAATTTGATCATTGAAATAACTTTATATTACTTATGAAAATGGCGACTAGTGAAACCTCGGTCGAAAATAATGATATGATTCTGGATGCATTGAAATGGTTTGTTTTTAGTAAAACCGACATGCGTATATTTTTCAAGTTCCTGACTATGGGGGTGAACGCGGCAAAAATTGCATAACTTTTTATCAGCGGCATGTTTGCTTGGCACAATTAAAAAAAATTTTGTCTCGTGTGATACTAACTTAATAGGGAGCCGGAGTCGTGCCGGAGCCGTCAAATTTGTGGGAGCTGGAGCCGTCAAATTTGTGGGAGCCGGAGCCGTTAAAAAAATTTGGCGGCTCCGCAAGCCTGATTATTACACAAACATTCCTAAATGTAAATATACCGGACTGTGAATTTAAGACAATAATAATATACACAGAATACATCAGAATTCAGTCCGCGCCATCTTGGTCACAAACCTACACAATAGGTCACGACAGAAAGAGGGGAGTTATAGTGTAAGTTTAGTTTTGAGGAAGGTAAGGGAATTAGGAAGAAACGAAGGAGTTAGTAAGAAGTGTTTTTAGTGTGTTGACGGAACGGACAACTAATTTAGTAATTGATCTAGAGACGTGATTTTAAACGCTGATGTTTATTGTTGGACGATATTTTTTCTAATAATTTTATCTTCATAAACATTTGTTTTGATTTTAACAATAAAAAAAAAACATCAATTACTGTTATAATAGCAATTTATCCTGAATAATGTATAGTGTTGACGGGTAGCGTAAATTCGCATCAATTTATTGACCCTAACAAACCCCCATCCATCTAATGTTTCGGGTATATATATGTATTAGAAATATGTCGTGTGTCAGACAGCAATCCACCTTCCCGCGCAATGATGTGAGAATCGACTTAAAAAAAAAGACTGGTTACTTCTACATCCCGCCACTCGTTTCACGGCTCCAACTTTTTTATAACATGAAGTCTACATTTAATTAACATTAAGACACGTCAAGACTATATCTGACTGCCCTTGATCAAGCCCAATGTGGGGGCCCACGACTCAAAAGTTTGCCCCTCCCCCCCCCCCGTTTTTTTCACCCCAAGCTAATATTTCGCTTTTGTGTTTTTGCGTTAAAGTGGAGGTCTTTCTGTTTAATGTAATTCTTACTTTCAGGTATATTTCGAATTTACGACGCCTCCTGTTTCAAGCACGTCTGTTAATGCCATCCCGTCACTCGTTATTCAAAAAATGGACTCGTCCAATCAAGGGTGGACAGCCCTGCAATACTTCTCACCAGATTGTCGTGGAGCCTTCCCAAGCGTACCGCTGATGCCGAAGAACCCCTCCAACTTTAGTGTTGCCTATTGTCAAAATGTAACCATCGATGATGAAAATTTAGTAAGTTTTTTGGTTGTTTTAAACCGACGAAAAATATTACAATATCATTGGACATAATTAAAACAATGTTTTTTTTTTATATAATCAGTCCCGTAGCGTGAAAATTCTACAGCAGGGGGCCAGGCCAAAAGCATGGGGGGGGGGAAGGAAATAAATGTTACTAAGTAGAGCAAACAAGCAGGGGGGGTCAGACAAAACGAAGGTGGGCCGGCCCCCCAGGCCCGTAGCCAGAGGGAGGCTGGGGGGGGCTGAGCCCCCCGTTCATGACCTGAGCCCCCCCCCCTGCATGATTTGAGCTTTTTGACAAAATTTTAATAATAACGGCTATAAAACATCAATCATTTTGTTCAATAAATCAATAATAATAAAAACTTACAAGTTTATATTTTGGCAATCATTCAGGCTATTTTACTTACATATATATATAGCTTATCTAATTTTTGGGCATAAAAGATTGAATCTTATTGAAGCTCACTTCTGGGTATTTTGGGCAGCATTGGCATTTGGTGCTCCAACAGCCGTGTGTGAGAGCAGTTTCTCAACCCTCACACGAATGCTCACCCTATATCGCAGATCAATGTTACAAAAGCGTCTAAGCAAGCTTTTCCTGCTTGCATTTGAAAAAGATTTAACAGACAATCTGAATGCTGAAGCATTTTTAGATAAATTCAGTGCTAAACCACGACGTTTGCAAATTTGAAACGTATAATAATATAAGTTCGCAACCAGTGCCGACGAGTGGGGGGCGGGGGCAAGGGGGCTAATGACCAGGGGCCCGGCGAGCTGGCCAACCAACTTTTTAAAATATTAATATCAGCCCAGGGGCCCGAAATTTCTGTCGATGGGCCTGTTCGCAACCTTGTAATAGTTTTATAGATTTATATCTTCTGAGGACAACTAGCAACTTAAATAAGTTAATAAAATAACATTGACTTCTGACATCATTTTATACATATGTATAATAAAATAATAAAGTACAAACTCCGTGACTTCTGAGTGATGTTATTTAATTTGCAAATTTACTTTTTAACAGAAATAATTTTATTTTAAATTGAATAATTGATACTGCTCAATTTGTTGTTGATAGATCTATTCTTTGTTTTCAATATTTTATAAGAAATATCACACAAATAGCTAAGCTATATTCGTGCATTTTTGTCGTTCTTCCCGGGTTGTACGTTAAACCAACAGTATGATAATATAAATCAGGTATCTATTATGCAACAACTGTGTAGCAGAACAAATGGTCAATATATTTATAACAGGAATCAGAAATTGCTCAGTCTCAATACATTTTTATCATTAAAACTCTTTACTATTTCAATTATTTTTAACAAAACTGCAACATGCCATGCATTATTGAAGCGTAGTTAAAATTATATATTTCTAATGAATAGCTAAACAATCGGTACTAAAATGCACCATTCCAGATATGGAACTGCAATAAATTGCAAACTGCAAACCCCTCCTCTCCGTTTGCAAGCTTTTGGCGCTTCGCCCCCCCCCCCGAACATTTCTTCTACCCCACCAGGGGCGGATTTAGTGGGAGGGGCCGTTATCGCAAGTTTAGGTAATACATCATTAAATTATCGAAATATTTTTTGTTCTAAGACCAATTTTCAACAATGAAAACAGTTTTGGCCCCACCCTCACCCCCGTCAAAGTTGTCTAGATTCGCCCCTGTGCCCCAGGATCATTTCTTCGGCAATTCCCCCCCCTCCTCCGAAAAAATTTCTTCGCCCCCCCCGAAAATTTCTTCGCCCCCCTCCCAAAAATTTCTTCGCCCCCCTCCCAAAAATTTCTTCGCCCCCCCCGAAAATTTCTTCGCCCCCCCCCCAAAAATTTCTTCGCCCCCCCCCCGAAAATTTCTTCGCCCCCCCCCGAAAATTTCTTCGCCCCCCCCCCCCCCGAAAATTTCTTCGCCCCCCTCCCGAAAATTTCTTCGCCCCCCTCCCGAAAATTTCTTCGCCCCCTCCCGAAAATTTCTTCGCCCCCCCTCCCGAAAATTTCTTCGCCCCCCCCCCCCCGAAAATTTCTTCGCCCCCTCCCGAAAATTTCTTCGCCCCCCCGAAAATTTCTTCGCCCCCTCCCGAAAATTTCTTCGCCCCCCCCCCCGAAAATTTCTTCGCCCCCCTCCCGAAAATTTCTTCGCCCCCCCCGAAAATTTCTTCGCCCCCCCGAAAATTTCTTCGCCCCCCCCCCGAAAATTTCTTCGCCCCTCCCGAAAATTTCTTCACCCCCCCTCCCGAAAATTTCTTCGCCCCCTCCCGAAAATTTCTTCGCCCCCTCCCGAAAATTTCTTCGCCCCCCTCCCCCAAAATTTCTTAGCCCCCCCCCCCCGAAAATTTCTTCGCCCCCCCCCCCCCAATGCAATAATCCTGGCTACGGTTGGGGGGGGGCTAGGTAACAGCTATTTGAGTACCCTAGGCAAGTTTTAATTTGCTAGTCGTAGTCAAAGATATTTTAGGGGCCCCGAAGCAAAAATACATTGGGGGGGAGGGGCTGTGTGAAATGGCGGCAGGCCTCTGCATATCAATTTTGGGCCCTTATCAACCTCTGACCACTGGAGGCCAAGTTGACCTCCAGCTATCATGTAATTTTATATCCCAACATGAGATTAGATGATTGACCCTTGTGCTCGGACATGTGACCATTAGCAATATGATAAACTTTAAATATGTATTGTGTAACGACTGAGTAATAGCTCTCCCCCCCCCCTTCTCCACACACACACACCTTGAAGCAATGGGATGTTCCTTCTACTGACCATGCAAGTACGAAGTACCTAAGGTACATATACGAGTACTAGCACAGACGTTTTTTTTTTAAAAAAAATGCTAGTAAGACTATGAATGCAAAATACCCAAATCCAAATTACTAGAAGTACCCAGGGTGCAGTTTCGAGTACAGGCTCAGGTACTCCAAAAATGTACTTGAGACCAAATATTTGGCAATTCTAACACAAATTACTCCATCCCTGGTAATGGGGGGGGGGGGGGGAAGGGGGGGACGACACTGCCGTCAAGTTAGTGTATCCATATTCACCAGCTGTCTTTTGTTTTGTCCGGACAGTTTAATATAATTTTTGGAGCACTGTGCATATGCACAGCAATGTTTACGTCCATACTGGTAATAACCAGGCCCGTAGCGTGCGGGGAGGGGGGGGCGGCCCCACCCCCGCGTTTTTTCTGCCCCCCCCCTCTGCTTGTTTGAACTACTTAGTAAAATCTTTTTCCTGCCCCCCCCCCCCGCTAATGCCTGGCCCCTGCTGTAGAATTTTCTTGCTACGGGGCTGGTGAAAACTTTCCACTTATTGTTTGGCTTGTCAGTACTTTTAGAGTCAACAGCATATTTGCCTTATTTATTTTATATTTTTTTTATTTTATTTTTCTGCATTGGCAAGTGTAATGAATATAAGAGTTATTGGATAAGTGGCATTTCTATATTTACATAATAACTAAATATGTTTTTGGTAATTATCGGGTGCCTCAGGGGCATGAGGTAATTAACTGTGATGCTTATGTTTAGGTAACTTTAAGGTGTTTTAGGTAACATTAATGTGTTTTAGGTAACTTAAGGTGTTTTAGGTAACTTAAGGTGTTTCGGTAATTTAATATGTTTAGGTAACTTTAAGGTGTTTTATGTAACTCTTAGGTGTTTAGGTAACTTTAAGGTGTTTCGGTAAATTTAAGGTGGTTAGGTAACTTTAAGGTGTTAACTTAACTTTAAGGTATTTTAGGTAATTTTAGGGTGTTTAGGTAACTGAAAGGTGTTTTATATAGCTTGAAGTTGTATTAGGTAACTTTAAGGTGTTTTATGTAAGTGCGGCAAACAATTGTAAGTTTTATAAAATGGGGCTTTGCTCGGAAAAAGCTTTACGCGACGACCAGTGTGAATAAAATGTGTGCAGCCGAGATAGTATCGGCCGTTAATCAATGGAGATCATCTCACAATTTGTAATATCGAAAATATGTATCAACGTTACGTAATCCAGGCTCAAGATATCATTGATTTTTTTTTTAAATTTAGGTTTTATATCAGCCTGGTTTCACTTTTGGTAGAGTATTAAAAACAAGCATGGATGCAGTGGCCAGATTTTCTGCAACTTCTGTTCGAATCCTTTTTACTGCGCCTGCTAGCGCAGATCCCTTGATGTCGTATGTGGCAATCAACTTTATGGATATTAAAGTCAACTGTAAATGCTATGGTCATGCAGTCAGCTGCTCTGGCCAGGTAATTGTGCATTCTAATGTTAATATTCATGACGTTCATTTATTTTTAATTAACCGTTTAATTTATTTGACCACCACCTCATCTTAAATTTAATGTAATACAACCAAACTGTCTTCAACGACTCTGGTCATTTGATGTTTTCTCGCGGTTTAATTTTGATATCTGAAATAGTAATTCCTTTTGAAAAATATTACTGTTGACAGAATATATTCAAGTAAAAAGTAAAGTTCCATTAATGGCCATCGGGACAGATGAAGTGTAGAACTAATATGTTCCTATAACCTCGGCAGATGAAGTGTAGAACTAATCTGTTCCTATAACCTCGGCAGATGAAGTGTAGAACTAATCTGTTCCTATAACCACAGGATATAAAGGTTTTTTTTTATCAGCTTAACTCTCAGTCGCTTTTACTTCCCCAACTTAAGTCAGGTACCCATTTAAAGCTGAAAAAAAAAATCCCTTGCGTCTCACCAAAGATCGCATCCAGGCCCCTCAGGTCGACTTTCTAGCGTCTACACCATTACAGACCACTGAATATATTCAAGTGACATTAATAAGTATGCTATATTGTTTGTGTTAATTATTTTTCTTTTAGTTCCTTGCCTGACTGAACAGAACTAGGTCATGTTTCAAACTAGAAACTAAGAGACACCAAGCTAAAAAAAATAAATTACATACATAATAAAAGACAGCCGCTTACGATTGTAGAAATGTTTCCCTTCGTCTGTAAATTACAATTTCGTTATATATTGGTTTCCCCCCCCCTCCCCCCGCTAAAAAAGTGTAATGTCTCTCCATAGAATGGAGCAACGTGCAATTGTCTCAACAACACCGCTGGGCAACAGTGCAGCTCTTGTTTACCTCTATACAACAACCAGCCATGGCAAATGGGAAACAAGACGTGTCAAGGTGACATTTTGCTTGTTCACATTTTAAAACAGCATGATTTATAACGAAGTATTTAATTTTAACTTTGGGATAACGATTGGCATTTATCAGGGTTGTTAACAATACTCTTAAATTGTATCGTCAATACCGATACCAATACTTCATGAAAATAGTATCGCCAATACCAATACAAATACTCAAGTAAAAATGTATTGCCAAAATCGATACCGATACAATACCGATACTTTTGAGAACAACAAACTATTTTTATTTAAAATATAATGAGTGAAAGTTTCTCAAGTTTTTCAAGTAATGTACGTGTGTCATCTGTAATGTAAAGTGTGTCATCTGTAATGTACGTGAGTCATATGTAATGTACGTGTGTCAACTGTAATGTACGTGTGTCATCTGTAATGTACATGTGTCATCTGTAATGTACGTGTGTCATCTGTAATGTCCGTGTGTCATCTGTAATGTACGTGTGTCATCTGTAACGTACGTGTGTCATCTGTAATGTACGTGTGTCATATGTAATGTACGTGTGTCAACTGTAATGTACGTGTGTTATCTGAAATGTACGTGTGTCATCTGTAATGTACGTGTGTCATCTGTAATGTCCGTGTGTCATCTGTAATGTACGTGTGTCATCTGTAATGTACGTGTGTCATCTGTAATGTACGTGTGTCATCTGTAATGTACATGTGCCATATGTAATGTGCGTGTGTCATCTGTAATATACATGTGTCATCTGTAATTTACATGTGTCATCTGTAAAAAAAAAAGTGAAAACAATAAAATACAATGTCAAAGCACAAATTTAATGCTAAACACTTTAGTACTTGACGGATGGCCAAGTGGTGTAGATACTCGACTGTCGACTTCAGAGTCATGGGTTCGATCCTCGGTGAGAACAATGGGAATTTTTCCACAAATTCACCCAGTTTTAAATAGTACCCGACTTTAATGCTTGGGTAGGTTGGGTAGGGTGCTAATGGCAGCATTTCTGATGAGTTATCTTCAAGATATCTGTCTACTTCAGCAGAACTGTTACTATTAAGCCAGTTCTGCCGCCGTGCAGTAAAACTGTACTGCTGACTGTATTGAAGCTGTACCACCCTGCAAAGTAAGTTGAGTGGAAACTGCACTTAGTGCACTGCAGGCACGCTTTAAGGTTTGTTCAACTTCAGCCTTGTGATCCAAGTTTTTTTGTTGGGGATTTGGATGGTATTAATAGTGGTAGGCTTGATGGTTATCATTACAAGCAGTGGTTGAATCTATGTAGATTACTTTAAAAACAATGTATTAAAATCGCTATTGTTATTCTGTAATTAGCTAATAGTGGCAACAGAAAAGTATTGGTATCGAGTATCGAAAATTTTTCGTTTAAAATGTATCGCGATACACAAATCAATACTTGATACAAAAAGGATCGGCAATACAGCAACCAATACTGAAAAAGTATCGCCGATACTGTATTGGCCGATACCGATACTTCGATACTAACAACCCTGGCATTTATAAACGAAGAACATGATCAATTAACAGTATTAAACAAAAAAGTATTCTGCGATTAAAACAAATGATGTCAGGTGTAAGTCTCAACTCCATGTTTTTATACACAGCATTCTGTCCATGTCCATTTTTACTAGGTCAACGGTCATTTAAGGTGTACTCCGGCCGAGACACTTGTTTTGGGGGTCTTATGAGGTCAGGCTCTATTTTTCATACCACTCCCCCCTCTCCCTCCCCTCCCAGCCCCATAGCATTCTACAGCAGGGGCCAGGCATTCTACAGCAGGGGTCAGGCATTCTACAGCAGGTGTCAGGCCAATAGCAGGGGGGCCAGGAAATAAATGTTACTAAGTAGAGCAAACAAGCAGAGGGGGGTCAGACAAAACCCGGGAGAGGGGCCGGCCGCCTAGCCCCCCCCCCCGCACGTACAGGCCTGTCCCCTCCCCAATCTGTGGAATAAGAGGCAATAAGGTGGGGGTTATGCGATCACAAATGAACCATGAATCTTTCAATCTACAGAACATCATCTTTCAGTATTTATCGTAATAGATGAATGTATGTTTTTGTTTCTAATTCAGCTTTGATTACAGTTTGACTATTATCCGTGTTTGTTTTTGTTTTTCTTCTTCTAAAGAATGTTCCTGCAATGGCCACGCCAGCTCGTGTGTTTATGACCTAGTTAAAGGTCGAGGTGTGTGTAACTGCACAGACAACACAGCAGGGGATAGATGCGACACGTGTGCACCCGGATATTACGTCAATCCTAATAATAGAAACAGCACAGCACCCAGCGAACCATTCTGCCTAGGTAAAAAATAAATGTTTCAATAATTATCTGTTTGAAAGGTTAACTCTTTGTCAAGTGCTTAACAAATGGCTGCCCTTAATGATCAGCCCGTATGGTGGACATGAGTGTGTACTCTGGGCTAAGTACGGACCGTCGGGCGGTTTGATCCGTTCCGCTGGCTGCGGCGCTCAGCTCGCTCATGACGATCTTGTCCACATTTCATTTCTGTTCACATCTCCTCTTGGTCTGGCCCTTCAAAAAGTTTGGTCACCCATAGTCTAGGGCAATATCTCTCCCCACCCTTCCCCCCAGCGTAAAGGAGCTTCTGGTAAGACTTGCTTTCTACTTCACTGTAAATAATCCTGCCCTTAGCATTCAGGCTTACCGGTATTTGAGAGCTCGCGATACCGCTATGCTCAAAACTAAGTAAAACCAGTATTATTTCCACCAGTGTCATGGACTCGATTTCTCAATATACTTGAAGTGCGTGTGCAGGTATCAACCAATAGGATGCTTATGATGGCACTCTTGACAAGATCTGTGCCAAGAAGACATGGCCTTTCGGATTATGTTTGGCAATCGTTAACATTCAATCAAAGCATGCTGCATGACTTTTCAGTTCAATGCTACACGCATACACGCACACTAACACACACACACACACACACACACACACATACAAACACAATCCTAATTAGGTTAAATGATTCAGATTCATATTACAAATGAACAAAAAGGGAGATAAACAATAAGTTTGTATGAACTATAACGAGACTTAGTCAACTGATAGAGTTGAATTTTTTGGCGCCCTCCCCCAGATTTGTAAGCTAGGAAAACATTTAACATGCTTTTTTTTCGGCGCCCCTCCTTATCTCGGCGCTATGTGATGCCGTAGTACACTTCCTACGCTACTGTATCTAAGTAAGATACAATAAACATGGACCAGGGGCTACTCTTATAGACAGACAAAATGGGTTGTAGGGGGGGGGAGGAGGGTGAGGGAACTGCTTAGGATTCCCATTGCTAGGCGATCCCTATATGTACTGTCTTCTTTTAGTCAGCCGCTATGTAGTGCAATCTAAGCACTGGTTTGGTCCCAGGGCTATAGTCAGTATAGTGATTTAACAGTAAGAGTGTTGACAGAGGGGAGGGGATCTTCAAGGATTGTACGGATCATGTACCTGCTAGCTACGTCATTGACTGTGTTTTTTTTGACGAAGGTCCCCCCCATGTGCATTTCCCGTGGGGGCCACAAATTTACCTCTCTGCCTAGGCCCCTCAATCTCTCGTTGTCTAGGCCCCTCAATGTCTCGTTGTCTAGGCCCCTCAATGTCTCGTTGTCTAGCGCCCTCAATGTCTCGTTGTCTAGGGCCCTCAATGTCTCGTTGTCTAGGGCCCTCAATGTCTCGTTGTCTAGGCCCCTCAATGTCTCTTTGCCTAAGGGCCCCGAGACTTAAAAGTCTCTGCATGGATCATTTTCGATTGGGTTTAGAGAAGAAGAAAAAAAAAGTTCAAAGGTTAAATATACAACAGATTGTGACCTGTATGGTCCAAGATATAAATAGACTATCTGAGTCCAGACACCACAAAATGAGTATCACAATAAACAGCGATAATCTTGTGTTGATCTGATCTTGACAACTTCCGTTATTCTGTGATGAGCCTTTTTATGTTTATGTTTATGTTTTATCATTTCCAGCATGCAGCTGCAACCCAGCCGGGACAAACCCAGCAGCTTCAAATACGTGCGACGTCTTGACTGGTCAGTGCACGTGCAAACCGAGGGTGACGCAGAGAGACTGCAGCCAATGTCTAGACACCTTCTGGGGCCTTGGAACCAATCTGGACCTGGGATGTAACGGTAAATGTAACATTTTTTTCAGAAAAAGAAATATTTAAGTTGATATTAGCTTAATGTGACGGGACTGATGGTCGTGTGGTAGAGCTCGACTGTCGACCTTAGGGTCCCTGGTTTGATCTCCGGTGATGACCAATGGATATTTTCAGGTCATGTCTAAAGTTTCCATTATATCTCCCGTGGTGCCTCAATGACCATTGCACTATAAGCTATGGTGGAGATGAAAGAAGGGCACCATTAAAAATGGCTCATTAGTGGTTTAAAGGATGTAAGAGATTTCATCTTACTCTTACAGGGGCGTGACACACACTAGCTTAATGTATACTTGGTTACACACCCTGATGAGCACTAGATCATGTTCTTTTCTCTCATTACGAAACCTGAAATAATTTGAACAACTGAATTGGTTAAGTATATTGATGTATTATTCTAAGTAATAAAATGACAAGTATATTCTTGAAACAGGCCGATTTCTACATTTTAAATCTCACATAAGCTGCTCCCCTTCATTAGCTCTTCATTCCCGTTACATTTCAAAATTACGTCTACCATTAGAAATTTTTTTTCATGTGGACTAATAAGCGGCTACTGGTTAAGTGCGACTCTAATATGATCTTTTTTTTTTATTACTCAGGCCTATATAATTTATTGTTGATTGTCTAGTGCATTTTTAAAAGTATTTTGTTATATAAAACATTAAAATGTTGTTCTAATCTAAGTCATGTTTGGCCCACATCAAAGTCAAGTGTGGCCCATATCAAAGTCAAGTGTGGCCCATATCAAAGTCAAGTGTGGCCACATCAAATTCACATGTGGCCCATATCAAAGTCAAGTGTGGCCCATATCAAAGTCAAGTGTGGCCCATATCAAAGTCAAGTGTGGCCCATATCAAAGTCAAGTGTGGCCCATATCAAAGTCAAGTGTGGCCCATATCAAAGTCAAGTGTGGCCCATATCAAAGTCAAGTGTGGCCCATATCAAAGTCAAGTGTGGCCCATATCAAAGTCAAGTGTGGCCCATATCAAAGTCAAGTGTGGCCCATATCAAAGTCAAGTGTGGCCCATATCAAAGTCAAGTGTGGCCCATATCAAAGTCAAGTGTGGCCCATATCAAAGTCAAGTGTGGCCCATATCAAAGTCAAGTGTGGCCCATATCAAAGTCAAGTGTGGCCCATATCAAATTCACATGTGGCCCATATCAAAGTCAAGTGTGGCCCATATCAAAGTCAAGTGTGGCCCATATCAAAGTCAAGTGTGGCCCACATCAAATTCACATGTGGCCCATATCAAAGTCAAGTGTGGCCCATATCAAAGTTAAGTGTGGCCCATATCAAAGTCAAGTGTGGCCACATCAAAGTCATGTCTGGACTATATCAAAGTCAAGTGTGGCCCATATCAAGGTCATGTGTGGCCCACATCAAAGTCACGTGTGGCCCATATCGTGGTCATGTGCGGCCCACATCAAAGTCATACGGGGCCCACATCAAATTCATGTGTGGCCAACTTTGACACTACAGCTCTGCCACCCTAAAAAATTAATTAGGGGCACTGAAAAAAATAATGTCCCAAATGGTGTGCTGATAACCAGGCAACATCCGAACCTTATGATAGATAAACTGTAGTTCTGGTCACAGTTGAAGTGTCGGTTATACTGGCCATTGATATTCGTGTACTCTAGCTTTCAACAAGTTCAGCGTGAACTTCAATTACACATCTGTCGCTACATGTTTACCAGCCCATGTAATACATTGTGTCGTGAGTTGTCCATATTGATGACGGTTGAATGTTAACTTCCATGACCTGCATCTGTTACACACACACACACACATATGCCCACTTATGCAATTTGATGCGCAGTGTCTCTTATTAAAGAGATCAATAGAAAATGTTTATATCTGGTCCTAAAAGTCGGATCCACTACCGTACGCCCTGAGTGCCGTCTCTGTTCATACCCGTGGGTTATTATCTTGTATCTTTTTATAAACATGTTTTGATGTTTTGTATCGTATATTCACATTTATTAGTGTATTGTATCTTATATACACACGTATTGGTGTATTGTATCTTATATATTCACATTTATTATTGTCTTGTATCTTATATACACATTTAATGTTGTATTGTATCATATATACATGTATTGTTGTCTAGTATCCTATATACATATGTATTGTTACTTGTATCCTATATACACACGTATTGTTGTTTTGTATATTATATTCACATTTATTTTTTTCTTGTATCCTATACACATTTAATGTTGTATTGTAACATATATACACATGTATTTATGTCTAGTATCCTAGATACACGTAATGTTGTCTAGTATCCTATATACACATGTATTATTGTCTTGTATCCTATATACACGTATTGTTGTCTACTATCCTATATACACATGTATTATTGTCTTGTATCACACATACTCATGTATTGTTGTCTGCTATCCTATATACACATGTATTGTTGTCTTGTATCACACATACACACGTATTGTTGTCTGCTATCCTATATACACATGTATTGTTGTCTTGTATCACACACACGTATTGTTGTCTGCTATCCTATATACACATGTATTGTTGTCTTGTATCACACATACACACGTATTGTTGTCTGCTATCCTATATACACATGTATTGTTGTCTGCTATCCTATATACACATGTATTGTTGTCTTGTATCACACATACACACGTATTATTGTCTGCTATCCTATATACACATGTATTGTTGTCTGCTATCATATATACACATTTATTGTTGTCCTCAGCCTGCAGCTGTAACACGACCGGTACGGTCAACAACACAAATAATTGTAACAAGACCACGGGTCAGTGCCTGTGTAAAGTCAACGTAGAGGGAGACAACTGCAATCAGTGCAAGGTGAGAACTGCCCACATCCCCAGTGATACTGGTTAGATCAACAACGCCAGAACCGTTCTTAATGACATGCAACCTCCTGAGGCCCAAAAACAAAAGGGGGCACTTCAAGTAAAAATCCCACTAAAAATTTTGTATTTAGAAAGCAGTGAAGGTCATTTTTCCAGTTCTGGAAGTCTCAGCCTCGTTCCTCTATAAATTAGAAGGGCTCTGGGCTACATATTGTAATGTATTTGCTCTTCATATTTTTCACTCTATCTATTTTTCTTTTCTGTTTCTTTCATTAATTCTCTTTCTTTTCTGTTCCCTTAGCCAAAGATGACCATGAGGGCAGGTAAAATGTAGCATTCACCTGTGTATCTAACTTCGGTATTTAAAGGGACTTCGCTAGTACAACGATTAGCCGCCTTTACTTCCTTGACTAATGATATGTTGGCGGCCCACTTCAAGTTGCATGGACTTAAGCGACCTTTAACCAACTTTCACCAGGTCATCACCGAGAATTGAACCCTGGATTCTCTATACCGCTTATCACCCGCCATTCTTATTCTTTTTTAAAGCGCAAAGCTCTTGTAAATATAACGAGTAGGTTGCCAAAGATCTTGTAAATATAACGAGTAGGTTCCCAAAGCTCTTGTAAATATAACGAGCATGTTACCAAAGATAATTGACAAACTTTGCAGCATGGAAAACAGCATCGTCATAATATTCATTAGTATGAAATGGGTTTATTTTTGGTTTCTTTTTAATTAATACCACCGTGAGTTAGGAAGCTTTTAGTGGAATTTTCTGTGTTTGTGTTTAGTTCATTACTGAACCATAAGAATGTATACAATTATTTGATCTGTTCTGTTAGTTTGAAACAAAATTTTCAATCTTTGAGATAAGGGAAAAAAAAAGATGGACAAATTATTTGTTTCCAAACTAAGAGTGTGAAAAAGATGGACGGGTGGTCGTGCGGTGTAGATTGCTCGATTGTCAATCGGAGAGTTCTGGGTTCAAACCTCAGTGAGAACCTTGGGATTTTTTCCCACTCAGTTTAAAATGGGTACTCGACTTTTAAGTAGGGTGAGTAAAGGCGGCTGGGTGTTGTGCTAACCACACAATCCCTTCATATACCGAGGTTATAGAAAACAGATGAATTCTACACTTCATCTGCCCCTTAGAGCTTAAGGGACCGTTACTTTAAGAGTGTCATCCTACTGTAATTAGATCTAAATATGAGAAAATGAGAAACCAAATTTTTTAGATGCATTTACACACATACAAAAAAAAAAGACTAAAAAAAAATAACGATTGTAGTTATTTGAAACATTCCAGTAAAATAATTTTCAAAGATATTAAAATTAAACAGCGCTATCTACTTTCTAGATTCTCCATGCAACAAACTATATGTCGAGTCGCTCCAGCTAATAGATTGGTTTAATCGCAACAAACTAAATGTCGAGTCGCTCCGGCTAATAGATTAGTATAATCTAACGGATTGACAATATTGACCAACCACTTAGTAACACCATATGGTAAGCGGATTAGGTAAATGGTTTTCGATTTTGTAACATAATTGTTTGAGAGCTCATTCTCAGATAATGTTATTTATTTTTTTATCATCGATTGGTTCAAATGTTCACGTGGGTGACTTCTAATATTTCTATTTTTGAAGTATCAATTGGCCATCAAGCGACTGATCCATTCTATCTATCTATCTATCTATCTATCTATCTATCTATCTATCTATCTATCTATCTATCTATCTATCTATCTATCCATCAATCCATCCATCCATCCATCTATCTATCTATCTATCTATCTATCTATCTATCTATCTATCTATCTATGTACCGTACCTATCTATTTATCTATGATTCAATCTATCTATCTATCTGTCTATCTATCTATCTTTCCATCAATCTATCTATTTATGTATCTCTATCTATCTATCTATTTATCTATTTATTTATTTTTCTATCTTTCTATTTATCTATCTTTCTATTTATCTATCTTTCTATTTTTCATTTTTCTATCTTTATTTATCTATCCAATCTAACTATCGGTCTAACACGTTTTGTTTCTAGTACAGATGCAAAGTTTCATTCAATCTATAATAAGTTTGCTCATGAATCTTTATAAAATGCCTTACATAAGCCTTAATATCGCGAGTTGTATTTTACTGTTATTAAAATTATATCTGTCAATGTATTTATATGATGCATTGATTGGCCTAGTCCAAGATGTTGAGGGACACAGCGAGAAGTGGTGTAAATAAAAGGGGGTGAGGTCCGCCATGGTTATCCCTTAATCCCGGAGTGTGTGTAATGCCGCCATGCCTCAAAATACGAACTCTATTCTTATGAAATGGTTCGAATTTTATATTGTTTTATTGGAGTGGCCATCCTTGATATGTCACTTGTGTCATCAAACATTTTTAGATATTGTCATATAAAATGTTACGTAGGGTTTATTTACCAATTTAATATATATAATGAAGCTGTTAAAAGTTGCGTGTGTTTGTTATAGACTAGTCGTTCGAGACTTACTGCTAAATATTAAACATAATAAAACCCTTTCTTAAAAAAGGAAACGGACATGTTTTTATATTACGTTTTACTGCAACAAGAAGTAATCGACTGCAACACGATAAAAAAGAAATATTCGATTTTTCATCCCATCCCGCTCAATTGATTTCTTTATTGCTTGTATTTATGAAACTCTTGAACATGTGTCGCATGACAGCGTTTTATGTCAAGTTTCAAATATATATATATATATATATATATATATATATATATATATATATATATATATATATATAAATGCGGGTGTATGTATGATCAATAGAGTTTATCCAGTATTAATGTTACAACTCACACCACAGTAGGTATGACGTAAATAGCAATTTCTGAATTTATAAATGAGTTGACTAAATATGGATACATACTGACTGAATGAATGTTGATATTTATATAGGTCTGTGTTACAGAAATTTAGGTCTTCTACAGTTTATTTATTTATTTTTTTAATAAATAGGGCTACAGGAAACGTGTTATTTGATGATGTGTCTTTGTTGATGTGAAGATGTATGATGTTTTATTAAATATATAGGTCTGACTTTACATCAAACCTATGGCGTCACTGATGAATTGTAGGGATTCCAGCAAAAAAGTCGCACTAAAAGAAAGTTCCCCATTCTGGGTCTCATAAATCCCTGGAATCCACCGCTCCGCAGGCATCGTATTTCAATGCCTGTGCATCATTCCGACTGTTTGTTTTGTTTTAGTTTAATGTAATTTCTGAACAAACAAACGCACGAGCCAAACATACAAATAGTACCCACCCATCGTTATAGTACCCACTAATTGTTATAGTGACCACCCATTGTTATAGTAGCCACTCATTGTTATAGTAGCCACTCATTGTTATTGTAGCCACTCATTGTTATACACATATAGGCGTCTAATAGGTAAATTAGGCGGCTGCTAAAGGCGGGTCCCGTATCGGAACTTTTATTTTACCATTATCCAAAATGTCTAACTTGACTTAACATTTTGGAGACCCTTTATGTCAAAGATGATTAGGGCTAAGATATGAATAGAGCCCTCAAATGTAGCTTTGCCTAATGTTCCTTTACATATTGCCCCAAATATTATCTAGCTTAGGGCCCCAAAATATTATCTATCCTAGGGCCCCAAAATATTATCTACCCTAAGGCCCAAAATATTATCTATCCTAAGGCCCCCAAACTACCTATGACCCCAAAATATTATATCGCATTGGGCACCAAAATATTATCTTGCCTAGGGCCCTTAAATATGATCTACCCTTGGGCCCCAAACTGTAACTTATCCAATAGGCTCCTATGTATCTATGATTATAAACCCTTAATGTAACTTTTCTAAGAGTCCGAAACATTTATTTGCCTGGGCCCCCTATCCCCAAAGTAGCCCTGGCTCAGCCTCTGGTTATTTGCTACCTACTTTATCCAAACATTCAAAAACATCATTTCGAGTTTTGTTTTTCCCCTTCCAGAATTTGACCTATGGTTACAGTGGCGCCAATCCACTGGGCTGCTCCCCTTGTGACTGCGATCCGGGGGCGTCTACTCAACTAGCCTGCGCCACTGATACCGGACAGTGCACTTGCCTCGGTAACATCGGTGGCAGAGACTGCAGATCCCCTCCTGCTGGCTACTTCGTGCCTCGACTGGACGTCATGGTACTCGAACCTGAGACATACACGGCTGAGGTAAACTGAACTAGGTTAATTAATCATATATAATAATACTCATTTCCAGTGTGCGTTAAATCGAAAGTAAAGAATGAATACAACAGTATTCCAGTTTAAAATACAACCATGAAAAAAATCGGATCTGCCCGAAACCAAAAAATAACCTAGCCTACCGATCAAGCATAAGGGGATATAACTCTATGCAAAGGTTTTGCAGGGTACAGCTAGTGTATGTATAATTCTAATTAACTAAAAATCATTGTATATGTCTACTGATGGCAAATATAATATAATGGTTTGTTAACATTTAATAACAACACACACACACACACACACACACATACACACACAAAGAAGCAATATGGCTAGACCAATAGTTAATGCTTCCAAACTATATATAGTTCAAGATTATTTTGATACTATCGTTAAGTATTGAACAAACATAGAGCGATCTACTTCTAATCACATATTATAATAATATCTTATCTTTGGTTCTAATTTTGTAACAGTAGATACAACGAAATATGGTTCCAATACTGTTACTAGGCCAACACTGCACATATAGTGCAAGCTAGTTCAAATAGTTTTATTAGGAATTGTTATTATTATAAGGTATACACAATAAGTTTCCAATACATGTACAGTAGCTGTATTAAAAATATTGATAGCAAGAGAAGAGTATGAATTAATGATACTATTCATAAAACAAATTAACTACACATTGTTATAATTTTTTAAGCTATCTAATAAATAGATACAGTAGCCTACAAGCTGGTTCATATAGTGTAACTTTGTATCAAGTAAAGCGATTATATATATATATATATCAGATAGGCCTATTAGCGTAACAATATAACAACAATAAAACACGCCATCATAGTTAAATATTTAGCATGGGCTAAGGGACGGCACTCACTGTTTCAGAATGTTATTTTGAGATCCGGTCATGGAACTTTAACTGCAACTGTCAGTGGCCGAGGGTTTGTGAATATGACGTCATCAACAAACATAAACATTACTTTCAACTCCACATACTCTGGCCTGGTCGACTTGGTCATCAGATACGAGGTGAGTGGTTCAGAGTTTGACAATAAACCCAACGTTGAACCATTGATAGCTTACTTCACAGGGATTCGAACTGGTACCTTGTATTCCAATTTCTCATCCTTTAACTTATAAATGTTCAAATGTCTTTTTATTTGACCTCATTAACATATTCTATCGGTTCTTAGTTCCGCGGTTCTAAACCAATGTTACGCGAACCCCAAGGGGCACGTGAAACGTAATTTTCCTTTTAAACTACCAAAAGTTAGAAGAAGGTCGCCAATTGGCTTTGTGACTCATCACACCAAATCACGCACCCCAAGTATCGCCTGAGTAAGATAAGAACGTCCCATTATGAAAATAATAACATTTATTCGCGAACTTATGTGTGAGGGGTACCAGCAGACATTCTATCGCACCGTTTGGGGTAATTTCGCGAAAAAGGTCGACAACCGCTCTCTTACTACTTTTTTAGGGGGGGGGCGGGAAGTGGAAGGGAACTCTATTTGGGCAACAGTACCTTAAGTGCCCTGATAGCATCAGATGTCATAGAAAATATTCATAGTAGAGCCTGTTAGCCATGGTGGGAACCTGTGATATCGCTTATTTTTCCTATCAATGAAGACGTCTTTATTTTTAGGCTTAAGAGCTGAGGTTTTCTATCTGTGGTTGTCTAACCCACTTGCCAAGTGCACTTTGTGATGAGTGCTTAGCGTTAAAGTCTTTATGTCATAATATTCCTTTTGTTCTGTAAATTAATTTAGATCTAGGTTATATTGAAATGCATTCTTTTGTTCTTTAGCCTGGCCTGACATGCAAAATGAATACAGCATAATTACATCTTTTTTTTGAGTTTGCCAGACAAATTCAACAACTGTTTCATTCCATTATTACAAATACTGTCTCTTGTCGGTTTAGTAACAACGTAATCCTGTACGGATCTTTACTGACTACGATGCGCCTCCCATTGGATCGTTGTTGTTTTTTACTTATTACTTCATTACTTATTACTTCATTACTTATTACTTTATTACTTGTCACACCGAATCTTGTCAAAAAGGCCATGGTTTGGTGGGAGAAATGTCCCAAGCGACGTTCAAATACGAGCCAAGATAATATTTCACAGATAAGTTGCAGAAGAATATTTCAACTGACCTGAAAAGACTGCCACTGCAATGAACTTTTGCGTAAACACCAGCCATTGTCTTAAATTTAAAAAAAAACTGAATTAAACTTTTCTCACATTTATTAAAACTATTTAAAAAAAATTAACCACTGTGTGTTTGATTGTTTAGACAACTGCCGTTACTATGGTAACATTGAACGGGTCTCTGACACCACTGAGCAGTTATTCATGTCAGGACAGAATCATTCAGTCCGGTCAGCCCTGGCCGTTGAGTTACTCGGGGGATAGACAATTAGCTAAAGGTGAGTTGAGTTACTCGGGGGATAGACAATCAGCTAAAGGTAAGTTGAGTTACTCGGGGGATAGACAATTAGCTAAAGGTGAGTTGAGTTACTCTGGGGATAGACAATCAGCTAAAGGTGAGTTGAGTTACTCGAAGGATAGACAATCAGCTAAAGGTGAGTTGAGTTACTCTGGGGATAGACAATCAGCTAAAGGTGAGTTGAGTTACTCGGGGGATAGACAATCAGCAAAAGGTGAGTTGAGTTACTCGGGGGATAGACAATCAGCTAAAGGTGAGTTAAATACCAACACCACAAAGAAACAGGTGAAGATGGTTTATCTTTATTCAGACCTAATGAAGATTGTGTATCTTTATTCAGACCTAATGAAGATTGTGCATCTTTATTCACATCTAATCTGAATCTTTGAATTAGGCTGTCTGAAATAGTTATAAGAGGCAATTGACATACTTAACGCTGTGTGAGTGAGTGAGTGAGTGTGTGTGTGTGTGTGTGTGTGTGTGTGTGTGTGTGGAGGGGAGGAGGGCTTAGACCGGGTATGTTATGATCCGGGATATAGAATGGGTTGTGATAGTTTAGGTCTTGTATAACACAAAAATAAAACGAATAAATAAAACTGAATTAGAAAATAAAAAATATGTCATCATATGTACGTGTGTGTTATATAGTGGGGGAAAGGGCGGCAATCTAGTTTTATAAATGTGTGTTATATAGTGGCAGAAATGGGGGCGGTAAATTTAGTTTTATAAATGTGTGTTATATAGTGGAGGAAAGGGGCGGTAATCTAGTTTTATAAATGTGTGTTATATAGTGGCAGAAATGGGGGCGGTAAATTTAGTTTTATAAATGTGTGTTATATAGTTGGAGGAAAGGGGCGGTAATCTAGTTTTATAAAAATGTGTGTTATATAGTGCAGGAAAGGGGCGGTAATCTAGTTTTATAAATGTGTGTTATATAGTGGAGGAAAGGGGCGGTAATCTAGTTTTATAAATGTGTGTTATATAGTGGAGGAAAGGGGCGGTAATCTAGTTTTATAAATGTGTGTTATATAGTGGCAGAAATGGGGGCGGTAAATTTAGTTTTATAAATGTGTGTTATATAGTGGAGGAAAGGGGCGGTAATCTAGTTTTATAAATGTGTGTTATATAGTGGAGGAAAGGGGCGGTAATCTAGTTTTATAAATGTGTGTTATATAGTGGAGGAAAGGGGCGGTAATCTAGTTTTATAAATGTGTGTTATATAGTGGAGGAAAGGGGCGGTAATCTAGTTTTATAAATGTGTGTTATATAGTGGGGGAAAGGGCGGCAATCTAGTTTTTATAAATGTGTGTTATATAGTGGCAGAAATGGGGGCGGTAAATTTAGTTTTATAAATGTGTGTTATATATGTGGAGGAAAGGGGCGGTAATCTAGTTTTTTATAAATGTGTGTTATATAGTGGAGGAAAGGGGCGGTAATCTAGTTTTATAGCATGTGTGTTATATAGTGGAGGAAAGGGGCGGTAATCTAGTTTTATAAATGTGTGTTATATAGTGGAGGAAAGGGGCGGTAATCTAGTTTTATAAATGTGTGTTATATAGTGGCAGAAATGGGGGCGGTAAATTTAGTTTTATAAATGTGTGTTATATAGTGGAGGAAAGGGGCGGTAATCTAGTTTTATAAATGTGTGTTATATAGTGGAGGAAAGGGGCGGTAATCTAGTTTTATAAATGTGTGTTATATAGTGGGGGAAAGGGCGGCAATCTAGTTTTATAAATGTGTGTTATATAGTGGCAGAAATGGGGGCGGTAAATTTAGTTTTATAAATGTGTGTTATATAGTAGCAGAAATGGGGGCGGTAAATTTAGTTTTATAAATGTGTGTTATATAGTGGCAGAAATGGGGGCGGTAAATTTAGTTTTATAAATGTGTGTTATATAGTGGAGGAAAGGGGCGGTAATCTAGTTTTATAAATGTGTGTTATATAGTGGCAGAAATGGGGGCGGTAAATTTAGTTTTATATACCGTATGTGTGTTATACAGTGGCAGAAAGGGGTGGTAAATTTGTATTATTTTTTATGCGAAAAATAATATGTGCGTGTCCCCTTAGCTTGTATCTCTAAGGATATGTCGAATACCTATTAGTAAGTGTAACGATATATTTTAATCTTGCATAATGTGTTTGCAAAATACATGCGGGGTTAAACCGCAGTTCCGTTCTACTGTATAGGCGAACTATGACGATGCATAGAACCACGCCTCCTTTGCTAAGGGAGGTCCTTGTAGGGACGTTTGTTCTTCAGCCACTTGGACGGGCAAATACAGCACTTGATAGATGTCCCGGGGTAAAAGGAATTAACAGTTTAGAGTAGTCGGTCACTACTGGGCCAAAATATTTGCAAGCGATGGTCTTAACAACGTTTTTCGAAATGCACCCCCCCCCCACAAACACGTTTTCAGATTACTTTGCATATAGCCCCACATATGTACCTTTGTATATAGCCCCACATATGTACCTTTGTATATCGCCCCACATATGTACCTTTGTATATAGCCCCACATATGTACTGTTTGCATATAGCCCCACATATGTACCTTTAAAAGACATATAGCCCCACATATGTACCTGCTTGCATATAGCCCCACATATGTACCTTTGCATATAGCCCACACTTAATGTACCTTTGTATATAGCCCCACATATGTACCTTTGTATATAGCCCCACATATGTACCTTTGCATATAGCCCCACATATGTACCTTTGTATATAGCCCCACATATGTACCTTTGCATATAGCCCCACATATGTACCTTTGTATATAGCCCCACATATGTACCTTTGTATATAGCCCCACATATGTACCTTTGTATATAGCCCCACATATGTACCTTTGCATATAGCCCCACATATGTACCTTTGTATATAGCCCCACATATGTACCTTTGTATATAGCCCCACATATGTACCTTTGTATATCGCCCCACATATGTACCTTTGTATATAGCCCCACATATGTACCTTTGCATATAGCCCCACATATGTACCTTTGCATATAGCCCCACATATGTACCTTTGCATATAGCCCCACATATGTAACTATATGGCACCACATATGTAACTTTGAATATGGCCCCACATATGTAACTTTGAATATGGCCCCACATATTTAACTATATGGCCCCACATATATACCTTTGCATATAGCCCCACATATGTGACATTGCATACGGTCCCACAAAAGTAGGTCTAGCTTTGCCTATCCCCCTCCACCCGCCTAAACGTACCTTTTGCCTATGGCCCCTCAAGTGTACATTTTCCCAGATACACCAAAAAAAACGTATGAACGGCTCTGGCATACATCATGGCTTAAAATGTTATGATATTGTAATTACAATTTGTATAATTTGACTTTGCTCCGGTTATGTTGCTCTGTGTAATACGTCATTTACAAAGTAAAAGCAGCTCAGAGTTAGCCTATAACTTTGCTACGTTAGTTCAATACATTATCAGCAAAATGTCATTCTATGATTGTGGTGACTTTCCCTCGTTCCTATTATAGTATTTTTTTTCATCCAGGTGGTATTTCTCTGGGTAAGGTCTGTCTTCAACAGTGGATCAAGCTTCGTTTTAGCCTTATCTAACTATGGGGCTCCTATGCTTGTAGATTCTGTGAGTTACACTATTTCGAATAACTAATTAATCACATAATTTTCGTTAAGTAATTTTTTTTTTTAATCCAAACATTTATTTTTTGTATTTTTTAATGCACAGGTTGTGTTTATTGTATCTGATGTATCAGCGCTATCGTTGT